>OX638142.1:91421249-91756913 GCA_951805005.1 Othius punctulatus | reverse complement strand
CTGGGCCTCTCCCGCCTTCGTTGATCTGCTTCATTAACTTTTCCACAGTAGCATTTCTCGCCTCGATTTTTTCCTGCAGTTCCTTGATTGATTGCTTCATGGCCTTCCGAGGCCCATGGCCCATGGCCCATGGCCCATGGCCTTCCGATCCTTCCGAGGAGCCACCGGGCCCTGTGTGCTCCCAATCCCTTCCCTCTTTTCCTATGTCAGCCCAGGAGGTATCTATACCCTCTGCGATCCTGAGGATCTCGGTCACGGCCTTCTTCAGCGGCACAGCGGTGTTTTTGATATCCATTATGATCTTCTTGGCCCCCCTCGCTGCCTTCATAAGCCGCTTTATTTTTTCGCCCATCGCAGCGTCTAGCCTTTGGGCCGGTGGCTTCCTGCCGCTCACGCCCGTCGGCGTCCCCTCAGCCTTCCTCTTGCCGGACTGGGTGTCGTGTTTGCCCCCAGGCTTCCCCGTATTCCCTCCCTCGAGATCGTCGAGGACGGAGTCGGCGTCGAAGTCAAGTTCGGAGTCGGAGCTGATCACGTCACACTCCGGCCCGTCACCAACGCGCGCGTCCGGCGCAGCGCCCCCGGGCCGGAGCCGTGCGCTCCACGAGCTATCGCGCGAGCCACCGCTGCGCGTCTTGCGTGCATTACACGCATCAGCGTTGTTACCATCTAAGTAGCGCACGTCCGGCGCGCCGCCACCCGTCTTTGCAGACTTCACGTCGCGACGTGGCGACGGCACCCCTCGCACGGAGACGGAATCGTCTACCGCGCTCCCGCATGGCGACCGCACGCCCACGGCCGCCGTGTCGCCCGAACAGGTCCCCATTACGGGCCTCCCCCTCCGTTTCGCTTCCGCGCGGCCAGCTGCACAGTCTTTCTCGCTCATTGTTTATATGCGCGTTCTAGAACCCCTTGCGGAGACGTAAGGGGCCGGTACTACCAGCGCGCTGCTGCTAGGCCGCGGCGCTCTCTCTCCCTCTCCCTCTCTTCGCGCGCATCCTCCTTCTCGCACTCACAAGCGCCCCCACTCTCGGCCGCGTATCTGGCACGGCCAGACACGCCGGGACGCACGGAGAGGGTAGCGCGCTGCAGCGGGATCCGTTGCCGCGAGGCCGCGGCGCTCTCTCTCCCCCTCTCCGCGTGCCTTCTCGCACTCACGAGCGCCCCCCTTCCCGGCCGCGCTACTGGCACGGCCTGACACGCCGGGACGCACGGAAAGCGTCCGCGCGCTGCGGCGGAGTCCGTTGCGTGCACGGAAATCTCGCTCACTGCGCCCGGTCTCCTTCTCGCACCAAGCGCGTTACGCACCGGGCAACCTCGCTAGTCGCGGTCGCCGAGCCCGTGCGACGCGCGAAAATTCCCGCGTTTCGCCCTGGAGCGCCGGGTCTTGTCCACTCACCTTGCTCAGGTGTCGAATTCCTCACCTCACCCACTCCTCTCACCTCACCCACTTCGCACCCACAGCACTTCCCGGAGTCACCAGAAAAAAGAACGAGGAAAAACGAAGAATTTACACAGTTCTCGCGCAGTGAATTACGGAGGTCGCGGAAACGCGTCTGGCTTGCTCTACGGTTCGAGCAAGAATAACCTAACCTAACCTAACCTAACCTAACCTAACCTAACCTAACCTAACCTAACCTAACCTAACCTAACCTAACCTAACCTAACCTAAAATAACCTAACCTAACCTAACCTAACGCAACGCAACGTAACGTAACGCAACGTAACGCAACGTAACGCAACGTAACGCAACGTAACGTAACGCAACGCAACGTAACCCAACATAACTCAACATAACCCAACCTAACGCAACCTAACGCAACGTAACGCAACGTAACGCAACCTAACGCAACGCAACGTAACGCAACGTAACGCAACCTACGCAACGTAACGCAACGTAACGCAACGGAACGTAACGCAACGGAACGCAACGCAACGTAACGCAACGTAACGTTACGCAACGTAACGCAACATAACCCATCATAACCCAAAATAACCCAACATAACGCAACATAACCCAACATAACCCAACTTAACGCAACCTAACACAACGCAACGTAACGTAACGCAACTTAACGCAACGTAACGCAACCTAACGCAACGTAACGCAACGTAACGCAACGCAACTAACGCAACCTAACTCAACATAACCCAACATAACCCAACACAACCCAACTTAACGCAACCTAACGCAACGTAACGCATCGTAACGTAACGCAACGTAACGCTACATAACGCAACGTAACGCAACGTTACCCAACCTAACGCAACCTAACGCAACGTAACGTAACGTAACGCAACGTAACGTAACGCAACGTAACGCAACATAACGCAACATAACCCAACATAACCCAACTTAACGCAACATAACTCAACATAACCCAACACAACCCAACTTAACGCAACTTAACGCAACGTAACGCAACGTAACGCAACGTAACGCAACTTAACGCAACTTAACGCAACCTAACGCATCGTAACGTAACGCAACGTAACGCAACGTAACGTAACGCAACACAACGTAACGCAACGTAACGCAACGTAACGCAACATAACGCAACATAACCCAACATAACCCAACTTAACGCAACATAACCCAACATAACCCAACTTAACGCAACATAACTCAACATAACCCAACATAACCCAACAAAACCCAACTTAACGCAACGTAACGCAACCTACGCAACGTAACGCAACGCAACGTAACGCAACGTAACGCAACATAACGCAACGTAACCCAACGTAACCCAAAATAACCCAACATAACCCAACTTAACGCAACATAACGCAACCTACGCAACGTAACGCAACGCAACATAACGCAACATAACGCAACGTAACCCAACGTAACCCAAAATAACCCAACTTAACGCAACATAACTCAACATAACCCAACATAACCCAACACAACCCAACTTAACGCAACTTAACGCAACATAACGCAACGTAACGCAACGTAACGCAACGCAACTTAACGCAACTTAAGGCAACCTACGCAACGTAACGCAACGCAACGTAACGTAACGTAACGCAACGTAACGCAACGTAACGCAACGTAACCCAACGTAACCCAAAATAACCCAACATAACCCTACTTAACGCAACATAACCCAAGTAATTTTGTGTGTGTGTGTGTGTCATTTTACTCACTAGTAAGAGAAAGTAATTTTGTGTGTGTGTGTGTCATTTTACTCACTAGTGAGACAAAGTAATTTTGTGTGTGTGTGTGTCATTTTACTCACTAGTAAGAGAAAGTAATTTTGTGTGTGTGTGTGTGTGTGTGTGTCATTTTACTCACTAGTGAGAGAAAGTGATTTTGTGTGTGTGTGTCATTTTACTCACTAGTGAGAGAAAGTAATTGTGTGTGTGTGTGTGTGTGTGTGTGTCATTTTACTCACTAGTGAGAGAAAGTAATTTTGTGTGTGTGTGTGTTGTGTGTCATTTTACTCACTAGTGAGATAAAGTAATTTTGTGTGTGTGTGTGTGTCTCATTTTACTCACTAGTAAGAGAAAGTTATTGTGTGTGTGTGTTGTGTGTCATTTTATTCACTAGTGAGAGAAAGTAATTTTGTGTGTGTGTGTCTAGTGAGAGAAAGTAATTTTGTGTGTGTGTGTGTGTGTCATTTTACTCACTAGTGAGAGAAAGTAATTTTGTGTGTGTTTGTGTGTGTGTGTTTGTGTCATTTTACTCACTAGTGAGAGAAAGTAATTTTGTGTGTGTGTCATTTTACTCACTAGTGAGAGAAAGTAATTTTGTGTGTGTGTGTGTGTGTGTGTCATTTTACTCACTAGTGAGAGAAAGTTATTTTGTGTGTGTGTGTGTGTGTGTCATTTTACTCACTAGTGAGAGAAAGTAATTTTGTGTGTGTATGTGTGTCATTTTACTGTGTGTGTGTCATTTTACTCACTAGTGAGAGAAAGTAATTTTGTGTGTGTGTGTGTGTCATTTTACTAACTAGTAAGAGAAAGTAATTTTGTGTGTGTGTGTCATTTTACTCACTAGTAAGACAAAGTAATTTTGTGTGTGTGTGTGTGTGTCATTTTACTCACTAGTAAGAGAAAGTAATTTTGTGTGTGTGTGTGTGTGTCATTTTACTCACTAGTAAGAGAAAGTAATTTTGTGTGTGTGTGTGTGTGTGTCATTTTACTCACTAGTAAGAGAAAGTAATTTTGTGTGTGTGTGTTGTGTCATTTTATTCACTAGTGAGAGAAAGTAATTTTGTGTGTGTCATTTTACTCACTAGTGAGAGAAAATAATTTTGTGTGTGTGTGTGTGTCATTTTACTCACTAGTGAGAGAAAGTAATTTTGTGTGTGTGTGTGTGTGTGTGTGTGTGTGTGTGTCCTTTTACTCACTAGTGAGATAAAGTAATTTTGTGTGTGTGTGTTGTGTGTCATTTTATTCACTAGTGAGAGAAAGTAATTTTGTGTGTGTGTCATTTTACTCACTAGTGAGAGAAAATAATTTTGTGTGTGTGTGTGTGTCATTTTACTCACTAGTAAGAGAAAGTAATTGTGTGTGTGTGTGTTGTGTGTCATTTTATTCACTAGTGAGAGAAAGTAATTTTGTGTGTCATTTTACTCACTAGTGAGAGAAAGTAATTGTGTGTGTGTGTGTGTGTCATTTTACTCACAAGTGAGAGAAAGTAATTTTGTGTGTGTTTGTGTGTGTGTGTTTGTGTCATTTTACTCACTAGTGAGAGAAAGTAATTTTGTGTGTGTGTGTCATTTTACTCACTAGTGCGAGAAAGTAATTTTGTGTGTGTGTGTGTGTGTGTGTCATTTTACTCACTAGTAAGAGAAAGTAATTGTGTGTGTCATTTTACTCACTGGTGAGAGAAAGTAATTGTGTGTGTGTGATTTTACTCACTAGTGAGAGAAAGTAATTTTGTGTGTGTGTGTGTGTCATTTTATTCACTAGTGTGAGAAAGTAATTTTGTGTGTTTGTCATTTTACTCACTAGTGAGAGAAAGTAATTGTGTGTGTGTGTGTGTGTGTCATTTTACTCACTAGTAAGAGAAAGTAATTTAGTGTGTGTGTGTGTGTGTGTCATTTTACTCACTAGTAAGAGAAAGTAATTTTGTGGGTGTGTGTGTGTCATTTTACTCACTAGTAAGAGAAAGTAATTTTGTGTGTGTGTGTGTGTGTGTCATTTTACTCACTAGTGAGAGAAAGTAATTGTGTGTGTGTGTCATTTTACTCACTAGAGAGAGAAAGTAATTGTGTGTGTGATTTTACTCACTAGTGAGAGAAAGTAATTGTATGTGTGTGTCATTTTATTCACTAGTGAGAAAGAGTAATTTTGAGTGTGTGTGTCATTTTATTCACTAGTGTGAGAAAGTAATTTTGTGTGTTTGTCATTTTACTCACTAGTGAGAGAAAGTAATTTTGTGTGTGTGTGTGTGTCATTTTACTCACTAGTAAGAGAAAGTAATTTTGTGGGTGTGTGTGTGTCATTTTACTCACTAGTAAGAGAAAGTAATTTTGTGTGTGTGTGTGTCATTTTACTCACTAGTGAGAGAAAGTAATTGTGTGTGTGTGTGTCATTTTACTCACTAGTGAGAGAAAGTAATTGTGTGTGTGTGATTTTACTCACTAGTGAGAGAAAGTAACTTTGTGTGTGTGTGTGTCATTTTATTCACTAGTGAGAAAGAGTAATTTTGTGTGTGTGTGTGTGTCATTTTACTCACTAGTAAGAGAAAGTAATTTTGTGTGTGTGTGTGTGTGTGTGATCATTTTACTCACTTGTGAGAGTGAGTAATTTTGTGTGTGTGTGTGTGTGTGTGTGTGTGTGTGTGTCATTTTACTCACTAGTGAGAGGAAGTAATTGTGTGTGTGTGATTTTACTCACTAGTGAGAGAAAGTAACTTTGTGTGTGTGTGTGTCATTTTATTCACTAGTGAGAAAGAGTAATTTTGTGTGTGTGTGTGTGTGTGTGTGTGTGTCATTTTACTCACTAGTAAGAGAAAGTAATTTTGTGTGTGTGTGTGTGGTCATTTTACTCACTTGTAAGAGAAAGTAATTTTGTGTGTGTGTGTGAGTGTGTCATTTTACTCACTAGTGAGAGAAAGTAATTTTGTGTGTGTGTGTGTCATTTTACTTACTAGTGATAGAAAGTAATTTTGTGTGTGTGTGTCATTTTACTCACTAGTGAGAGAAAGTAATTTTGTGTGTGTGTGTGTCATTTTACTCACTAGTGAGAGAAAGTAATTTTGTGTGTGTGTGTCATTTTACTCACTAGTAAGAGAAAGTAATTTTGTGTGTGTGTGTCATTTTACTCACTAGTGAGAGAAAGTAAGTTTGTGTGTGTGTGTGTCATTTTACTCACTAGTGAGAAAAAGTAATTCTCACTAGTGAGAGAAAGTAACTTTGTGTGTGTGTGTGTCAATTTACTCACTAGTAAGAGAAAGTAATTGTGTGTGTGTGTCATTTTACTCACTAGTGAGAGAAAGTAATTTTGTGTGTGTGTGTGTGTGTGTGTGTCATTTTACTCACTAGTGAGAGAAAGTAATTTTGTGTGTGTGTGTGTGTCATTTTACTGTGTGCGTGTGTCATTTTACTCACTAGTAAGAGAAAGTAATTTTGTGTGTGTGTGTGTGTCATTTTACTCACTAGTGAGAGAAAGTAATTTTGTGTGTGTGTGTGTCATTTACCACTAGTGAGAGAAAGTAATTTTGTGTGTGTGTGTGTGTGTCATTTTACTGTGTGTGTGTCATTTTACTCACTAGTGAGAGAAAGTAATTTTGTGTGTGTGTGTGTGTTTGTCATTTTACTCACTGGTAAGAGAAAGTAATTTTGTGTGGGTGTGTGTGTCATTTTACTCACTAGTGAGAGAAAGTAATTTTGTGTGTGTGTGTCATTTTACTCACTAGTAAGAGAAAGTAATTGTGTGTGTGTGTGTGTGTTGTGTGTCATTTTATTCACTAGTGAGAGAAAGTAATTTTGTGTGTGTGTGTGTGTGTCATTTTACTTACTAGTGATAGAAAGTAATTTTGTGTGTGTGTGTCATTTTACTCACTAGTGAGAGAAAGTAATTTTGTGTGTGTGTGTGTGTGTGTGTCATTTTACTCACTAGTGAGAGAAAGTAATTTTGTGTGTGTGTGTGTGTGTGTTGTGTTTTACTCACTAGTTTTACTCACTAGTGAGAGAAAGTAATTTTGTGTGTGTGTGTGTGTCTGTTGTATTTTTAAGCTGATGATATCAATTAGCGCAATTATGTAAGACCGTGAATGATTTGTCCCGGTTATACGTACACACCGCCCTAAAATATCTGGGAAATAATGTATTGTTCAACTCCTCATATAACCTAATCAACGTACAAACCACGGTAAAATATCCTTGAAAATAAAAATTATTCATCTTCTTGTATATCCTAATGGTCCTAAAATATCTGGGAAATGAAGAATTATTCATCCCCCAGTATAACACAATCGACGTAGAAACTAGCCTAAAATATCTGCGGAAATGAAGAATTATTCATCCCACATCCCAATTAGGTATACTCATTACTAAATTTGCTAGTGTAATAAATCTATTAATTGTCATGACAATACATAAATACACCCAGTAAAAAAACATCACGTTGTCATAAAACTAGGTAATATTAAAAACCTACCTTTGTGTCGGGACTGCGCAGAAATATAAGGGTCCGCGATGCCTACGATCGTCATTAACCATGATGAACCACGTGATGCAGCAAGTTTGAAGGAAACCGATCCATAACGATTGCACTAAAAACAAGTAAAGATAACAGGATTAGTAACTTAAAAAAAAAATAACCACTAGGTGTTTTTTCTTGTGCATTCAACTACTGCACTTGAACGCAGCATGTGCAAACACCTTGTGTAAAGTTAAAATCGCACATATCATAAACACTTAATTCACATGCCTGCGTCAAACGCAGTAGAAGAAGGCACAATGCAATGTGGCATTAGCACACGGCGTTTGTTTCCTAGGTAATAGCATCAACAAGCTTCACGGAACTTCATCTTGTTGGTGCCGTAAGACCAGCCCTGTTACGGTATACAAATTACGTAAAAATTAGATTAGTATCGACACTAAGATGATAAGTATACCAGACAGGACCTAGATCTACTACAAAACGGGAAAACACATACATTATCAACACAAAGCTTGCGTTCAAAATTATCGCCGGTTGGTTTGATGCAACAGTGTCTCCGTCTGTTAAAAAAGAGGTATCAGTTGTGATTCATTCATAAAACGTTAGAGAAGAAATTAAGGGAAGGCCTGGAAGGAGATGAACGTCTTAAGCTACAAATGTGTGCTCAGGAAGATTATTGTTAGGGCCGCACTCAGGCTAAATGACAAGGGAATGAGATCGTTATTCACCATGCGTAGACAGCTCTGCTGGCTCAGACTGAGTTTATTACCCAAAATATTTTTTTCTTGGTAAGAAGTGCAGAAGTTTTCGGTTCTTTTCCATCGTCTGGCCTCAAACTTCCTCTTGAGTGTAATAACGTCGTCCCTTACATGAAACATGCTCATAAGCGCGTCCTTCAGGTCCTCCAAGCCGAACTGTGCATGTTGCGGACACGAATGGTACCAGTTGTACGCATTTCCTTGTAACTTGCTGACCGCTACCAGCACCATTGTCTCACTTGGCACTGCATAAGTATTCTTAATCGCGTCGATTCGCTGTATCCACTGAGAGACACGGTCATGACACGCTCAAGTAGCGCGCCAACTTCGGCAAATCCTGGCCTCGGTCTCGATTCTCGCTGTGTACCCATTGCGCGGACTGTCGCTTGAATAATCTCGTCCACCGACGTCACTCCCAATTGCTCACTAACTAAGTTATGTTGATTCTCCACGCCGAAATCCATGCTTCTGCTTTCCTCCATCTTAAGGTTATGTGCTAACACGTGATCCCAAATTTTCGCTTCTCCTCGGGCGTGACTAGTTCATCCAGTCTTGATTCGATTTGATCCAATCCCTCTTCTGAGAACTGTGGGGGAAATAAAAGCAGGATGTCTCGATTCTACTCTTCTTTATTGGGCAACGCGCACGAAAATCACTTGTCTTCTCCACGTCCAACCGACTCTCTCCAGAACTCTCTCCTCCGTCGGTAATGTCGGTCGCTTCCTTACCGACCTCATACCAACACATAAAGTAAAAATTAAGAATTGCCTACAGTAACCATTTCGTTGAAGCAGTGATCTCTCAATTGCCTGAAAACCCTTCAATTACCATGAATAACGAAGGAGATAGACGCGCCGTACGTGTAAATTATCCGTATTTTATATCTACAAGTGTCGAAATAAGCGTAAAAACACAGCTTATGCAGGGATATTAATTGCACCAGATTTAAGTTGCATGCCTGTTTCTAGTATAACCAGTCATTAAGTGTCAAGATATTGATCGGAGCGTGACACTTAATGACTCTTGTTAGTCTATATAGGGACATTTTCTTAGGTTACGTGACTGCGCACAGAAGTTGCGGCTTATAGATAGTCGCACCATTTTATTAAACTACCGAAACTGTGAACTCTAAAAAATCGAAATAATATTAAAAAACTTATTGGATATAATTCTAAAGATCATAATACATAATACATTTACATGTTATAGACGTTACATGCTGCATTTTGCTTGAAAAACTTTGCAAATGTGGGGATATTAATTGCACTAAAACAAGATTGTGAATTATGAATTATGAAAGTTGTATCGAAAAATTCGTATTTTGTATAATAAAAAAGTAGTACGCACGTGTACAGTACATGCAAATGCCCAAATGGACCCTCACGGTTGCAATGAACATACTTTCAGCCTCGTAGCCCCCGCAGTTCTCGAGATGTCCGCCCCCAAAATTAGGAATTAAAAAAAAGAAGCAAAATAGGGATGATAAAGTAGATATTTTGTATGGACGCTCCAATCTCGACGAGGTTGGTCTCATTCGATTCAGGGGACTATACTTTACTGAGTGATTGATAGCTTGGTATCAATAATTGATAGATTGGTAGCTGGATACAATAATAAAGTCATCTACCCAAACTAATATATACGTTGTATCATTAAAATATAAACATGGATTTGTATGGACGCTCCAATCTCGACGAGGTTGGTCTCATTCGATTCAGAGGACTATACTTTACTGAGTGATTGATAGCTTGGTGTCAATAATTGATAGATTGGTAGCTTGATACAATAATAAAGTCATCTACCCAAACTAATATATACGTTGTATCATTAAAATATAAACATGGATCGACTTTAGATCTTTTAAAATTCAGTGCATTTAACAATTGATTCACCTTATTGTTCCAACATTTAGGGCTTTGCCTCAAGCCATATAAGGTTTTTATTACTTTACATGCTACATTCTTCTTTACACACAAACCGTCAGGAGGGTAGAGATACACCGCACCGAGAAGTGTAAAAATTGAATTTTTATAGATTTTTGATTGGTTATTGATCAAAAGATTGATTTAGATGCGTCTTAAATTGAATTTTTATTGATTTTTGATTGGTTATTGATCAAAAAATTGACTTTGTTGCGTCTAAAATTGAATTTTTATTGATATTTGATCGATTATTGATCAAAAGATTGATTTTGATGCGTCTTAAATTGAATTTTTATAGATTTTTGATTGGTTATTGTTCAAAAGATTGATTTTGATGCGTCCAAAATTGAATTTTTATTGATTTTTGATTGGTTATTGATAAAAAAATTGATTTTGTTGCGTCTAAAAACGAATTTTTATTGATTTTTGATCGATTATTGATCAAAAAATTGATTTTGTTGCGTCTAAAATTGAATTTTTATTGATTTTTGATCGATTATTGATCCAAAGATTGATTTTGATGCGTCTAAAATTAAATTTTTATTGATTTTTGATCGATTATTGATTAAAAGATTGATTTTGATGCGTCTAAAATTGAATTTTTATTGATTTTTGATTGGTTATTGATCAAAAGATTGATTTTGATGCGTCTAAAATTGAATTTTTATTGATTTTTGATTGGTTATTGATCAAAAAATTGATTTTGTTGCGTCTAAAATTTAATTTTTATTGATTTTTAATCGATTATTGATCAAAAGATTGATTTTGTTGCGTCTAAAATTGAATTTTTATTGATTTTTGATTGGTTATTGATCAAAAGATTGATTTTGATGCGTCTAAAATTAAATTTTTATTGATTTTTGATCGATTATCGATCAAAAGATTGATTTCGATGCGTCTAAAATTTAATTTTTATTGATTTTTGATTGGTTATTGATCAAAAGATTGATTTTGATGCGTCTAAAATTTAATTTTTATTGATTTTTAATCGATTATTGATCAAAAGATTGATTTTGATGCGTCTAAAATTGAATTTTTATTGATTTTTGATTGGTTATTGATCAAAAGATTGATTTTGATGCGTCTAAAATTGAATTTTTATTGATTTTTGATTGGTTATTGATCAAAAAATTGATTTTGTTGCGTCTAAAATTTAATTTTTATTGATTTTTAATCGATTATTGATCAAAAGATTGATTTTGATGCGTCTAAAATTGAATTTTTATAGATTTTTGATTGGTTATTGATCAAAAGATTGATTTTGATGCGTCTAAAATTGAATTTTTATTGATTTTTGATTGGTTATTGATCAAAAGATTGATTTTGATGCGTCTAAAATTGAATTTTTATTGATTTTTGATTGGTTATTGATCAAAAGATTGATTTTGATGCGTCTAAAATTGAATTTTTATTGATTTTTGATTGGTTATTGAACAAAAAATTGATTTTGATGCGTCTAAAATTGAATTTTTATTGATTTTTGATTGGTTATTGATCAAAAGATTGATTTTGATGCGTCTAAAATTGAATTTTTATTGATTTTTGATTGGTTATTGATCAAAATATTGATTTTGATGCGTCTAAAATTGAATTTTTATTGATTTTTGATTGGTTATTGATCAAAAAATTGATTTTGTTGCGTCTAAAATTTAATTTTTATTGATTTTTGATTGGTTATTGATCAAAAGATTGATTTTGATGCGTCTAAAATTGAATTTTTATTGATTTTTGATTGGTTATTGATCAAATAATTGATTTTGTTGCGTCTAAAATTTAATTTTTATTGATTTTTAATCGATTATGGATCAAAAGATTGATTTTGATGCGTCTAAAATTGAATTTTTATTGATTTTTGATTGGTTATTGATCAAAAAATTGATTTTGTTGCGTCTAAAATGTAATTTTTATTGATTTTTAATCGATTATTGATCAAAAGATTGATTTTGATGCGTCTAAAATTGAATTTTTATAGATTTTTGATTGGTTATTGATCAAAAGATTGATTTTGATGCGTCTAAAATTGAATTTTTATTGATTTTTGATTGGTTATTGATCAAAAGATTGATTTTGATGCATCTAAAATTAAATTTTTATTGATTTTTGATCGATTATCGATCAAAAGATTGATTTTGATGCGTCTAAAATTGAATTTTTATTGATTTTTGATTGGTTATTGATCAAAAGATTGATTTTGATGCGTCTAAAATTGAATTTTTATTGATTTTTGATCGATTATCGATTAAAAGATTGATTTTGATGCGTCTAAAATTGAATTTTTATTGATTTTTGATTGGTTATTGATCAAAAGATTGATTTTGATGCGTCTAAAAATGAATTTTTATTGATTTTTGATCGATTATCGATCAAAAGATTGAATTTTATGCGTCTAAATTTGAATTTTTATTGATTTTTGATTGGTTATTGATCATAAGATTGATTTTGATGCGTCTAAAATTGAATTTTTATTGATTTTTGATCGATTATCGATTAAAAGATTGTTTTTGATGCGTCTAAAATTGAATTTTTATTGATTTTTGATCGATTATTGATTAAAAGATTGATTTTAATGCGTCTAAAATTGAATTTTTATTGATTTTTGATCGATTATCGATCAAAAGATTGATTTTGATGCGTCTAAAATTGAATTTTTATTGATTTATGATTGGTTATTGATCAAAAGATAGATTTTGATGCGTCTAAAATTGAATTTTTATTGATTTTTGATTGGTTATTGATCAAAAGATTGATTTTGATGCGTCTAAAATTGAATTTTTATTGATTTATGATTGGTTATTGATCAAAAGATTGATTTTGATGCGTCTAAAATGGAATTTTTATTGATTTTTGATTGGTTATTGATCAAAAGATTGATTTTGATGCGTCTAAAATTGAATTTTTATTGATTTTTGATTGGTTATTGATCAAAAAATTGATTTTGTTGCGTCTAAAATTTAATTTTTATTGATTTTTAATCGATTATTGATCAAAAGATTGATTTTGATGCGTCTAAAATTGAATTTTTATAGATTTTTGATTGGTTATTGATCAAAAGATTGATTTTGATGCGTCTAAAATTTAATTTTTATTGATTTTTGATTGGTTATTGATCAAAATATTGATTTTGATGCGTCTAAAATTGAATTTTTATTGATTTTTGATTGGTTATTGATCAAAAGATTGATTTTGATGCGTCTAAAATTGAATTTTTATTGATTTTTGATTGGTTATTGATCAAAAGATTGATTTTGATGCGTCTAAAATTAAATTTTTATTGATTTTTGATTGGTTATTGATCAAAAAATTGATTTTGTTGCGTCTAAAATTTAATTTTTATTGATTTTTAATCGATTATTGATCAAAAGATTGATTTTGATGCGTCTAAAATTGAATTTTTATAGATTTTTGATTGGTTATTGATCAAAAGATTGATTTTGATGCGTCTAAAATTGAATTTTTATTGATTTTTGATTGGTTATTGATCAAAAGATTGATTTTGATGCGTCTAAAATTGAATTTTTATTGATTTTTGACTGGTTATTGATCAAAAGATTGATTTTGATGCGTCTAAAATTGAATTTTTATTGATTTTTGATTGGTTATTGATCAAAAAATTGATTTTGTTGCGTCTAAAATTTAATTTTTATTGATTTTTAATCGATTATGGATCTAAAGATTGATTTTGATGCGTCTAAAATTGAATTTTTATTGATTTTTGATTGGTTATTGATCAAAAAATTGATTTTGTTGCGTCTAAAATGTAATTTTTATTGATTTTTAATCGATTATTGCTCAAAAGATTGATTTTGATGCGTCTAAAATTGAATTTTTATAGATTTTTGATTGGTTATTGATCAAAAGATTGATTTTGATGCGTCTAAAATTGAATTTTTATTGATTTTTGATTGGTTATTGATCAAAAGATTGATTTTGATGCATCTAAAATTGAATTTTTATTGATTTTTGATCGATTATCGATCAAAAGATTGATTTTGATGCGTCTAAAATTGAATTTTTATTGATTTTTGATTGGTTATTGATCAAAAGATTGATTTTGATGCGTCTAAAATTGAATTTTTATTGATTTTTGATCGATTATCGATTAAAAGATTGATTTTGATGCGTCTAAAATTGAATTTTTATTGATTTTTGATTGGTTATTGATCAAAAGATTGATTTTGATGCGTCTAAAAATGAATTTTTATTGATTTTTGATCGATTATCGATCAAAAGATTGAATTTAATGCGTCTAAAATTGAATTTTTATTGATTTTTGATTGGTTATTGATCATAAGATTGATTTTGATGCGTCTAAAATTGAATTTTTATTGATTTTTGATCGATTATCGATTAAAAGATTGTTTTTGATGCGTCTAAAATTGAATTTTTATTGATTTTTGATCGATTATTGATTAAAAGATTGATTTTGATGCGTCTAAAATTGAATTTTTATTGATTTTTGATCGATTATCGATCAAAAGATTGATTTTAATGCGTCTAAAATTGAATTTTTATTGATTTATGATTGGTTATTGATCAAAAGATAGATTTTGATGCGTCTAAAATTGAATTTTTATTGATTTTTGATTGGTTATTGATCAAAAGATTGATTTTGATGCGTCTAAAATTGAATTTTTATTGATTTATGATTGGTTATTGATCAAAAGATTGATTTTGATGCGTCTAAAATGGAATTTTTATTGATTTTTGATTGGTTATTGATCAAAAAATTGATTTTGTTGCGTCTAAAATTTAATTTTTATTGATTTTTAATCGATTATTGATCAAAAGATTGATTTTGATGCGTCTAAAATTGAATTTTTATAGATTTTTGATTGGTTATTGATCAAAAGATTGATTTTGATGCGTCTAAAATTGAATTTTTATTGATTTTTGATTGGTTATTGATCAAAAGATTGATTTTGATGCGTCTAAAATTTAATTTTTATTGATTTTTAATCGATTATTGATCAAAAGATTGATTTTGATGCGTCTAAAATTGAATTTTTATTGATTTTTGATTGGTTATTGATCAAAAGATTGATTTTGATGCGTCTAAAATTGAATTTTTATTGATTTTTGATTGGTTATTGATCAAAAAATTGATTTTGTTGCGTCTAAAATTTAATTTTTATTGATTTTTAATCGATTATTGATCAAAAGATTGATTTTGATGCGTCTAAAATTGAATTTTTATAGATTTTTGATTGGTTATTGATCAAAAGATTGATTTTGATGGGTCTAAAATTGAATTTTTATTGATTTTTGATTGGTTATTGATCAAAAGATTGATTTTGATGCGTCTAAAATTGAATTTTTATTGATTTTTGATTGGTTATTGATCAAAAAATTGATTTTGTTGCGTCTAAAATTTAATTTTTATTGATTTTTAATCGATTATTGATCAAAAGATTGATTTTGATGCGTCTAAAATTGAATTTTTATTGATTTTTGATTGGTTATTGATCAAAAGATTGATTTTGATGCGTCTAAAATTGAATTTTTATTGATTTTTGATTGGTTATTGATCAAAAGATTGATTTTGATGCGTCTAAAATTGAATTTTTATTGATTTTTGATTGGTTATTGATCAAAAGATTGATTTTGATGCGTCTAAAATTGAATTTTTATTGATTTTTGATTGGTTATTGAACAAAAAATTGATTTTGATGCGTCTAAAATTGAATTTTTATTGATTTTTGATTGGTTATTGATCAAAATATTGATTTTGATGCGTCTAAAATTGAATTTTTATTGATTTTTGATTGGTTATTGATCAAAAAATTGATTTTGTTGCGTCTAAAATTTAATTTTTATTGATTTTTGATTGGTTATTGATCAAAAGATTGATTTTGATGCGTCTAAAATTGAATTTTTATTGATTTTTGATTGGTTATTGATCAAATAATTGATTTTGTTGCGTCTAAAATTTAATTTTTATTGATTTTTAATCGATTATGGATCAAAAGATTGATTTTGATGCGTCTAAAATTGAATTTTTATTGATTTTTGATTGGTTATTGATCAAAAAATTGATTTTGTTGCGTCTAAAATGTAATTTTTATTGATTTTTAATCGATTATTGATCAAAAGATTGATTTTGATGCGTCTAAAATTGAATTTTTATAGATTTTTGATTGGTTATTGATCAAAAGATTGATTTTGATGCGTCTAAAATTGAATTTTTATTGATTTTTGATTGGTTATTGATCAAAAGATTGATTTTGATGCATCTAAAATTGAATTTTTATTGATTTTTGATCGATTATCGATCAAAAGATTGATTTTGATGCGTCTAAAATTGAATTTTTATTGATTTTTGATTGGTTATTGATCAAAAGATTGATTTTGATGCGTCTAAAATTGAATTTTTATTGATTTTTGATCGATTATCGATTAAAAGATTGATTTTGATGCGTCTAAAATTGAATTTTTATTGATTTTTGATTGGTTATTGATCAAAAGATTGATTTTGATGCGTCTAAAAATGAATTTTTATTGATTTTTGATCGATTATCGATCAAAAGATTGAATTTAATGCGTCTAAAATTGAATTTTTATTGATTTTTGATTGGTTATTGATCATAAGATTGATTTTGATGCGTCTAAAATTGAATTTTTATTGATTTTTGATCGATTATCGATTAAAAGATTGTTTTTGATGCGTCTAAAATTGAATTTTTATTGATTTTTGATCGATTATTGATTAAAAGATTGATTTTGATGCGTCTAAAATTGAATTTTTATTGATTTTTGATCGATTATCGATCAAAAGATTGATTTTAATGCGTCTAAAATTGAATTTTTATTGATTTATGATTGGTTATTGATCAAAAGATAGATTTTGATGCGTCTAAAATTGAATTTTTATTGATTTTTGATTGGTTATTGATCAAAAGATTGATTTTGATGCGTCTAAAATTGAATTTTTATTGATTTATGATTGGTTATTGATCAAAAGATTGATTTTGATGCGTCTAAAATGGAATTTTTATTGATTTTTGATTGGTTATTGATCAAAAAATTGATTTTGTTGCGTCTAAAATTTAATTTTTATTGATTTTTAATCGATTATTGATCAAAAGATTGATTTTGATGCGTCTAAAATTGAATTTTTATAGATTTTTGATTGGTTATTGATCAAAAGATTGATTTTGATGCGTCTAAAATTGAATTTTTATTGATTTTTGATTGGTTATTGATCAAAAGATTGATTTTGATGCGTCTAAAATTTAATTTTTATTGATTTTTAATCGATTATTGATCAAAAGATTGATTTTGATGCGTCTAAAATTGAATTTTTATTGATTTTTGATTGGTTATTGATCAAAAGATTGATTTTGATGCGTCTAAAATTGAATTTTTATTGATTTTTGATTGGTTATTGATCAAAAAATTGATTTTGTTGCGTCTAAAATTTAATTTTTATTGATTTTTAATCGATTATTGATCAAAAGATTGATTTTGATGCGTCTAAAATTGAATTTTTATAGATTTTTGATTGGTTATTGATCAAAAGATTGATTTTGATGGGTCTAAAATTGAATTTTTATTGATTTTTGATTGGTTATTGATCAAAAGATTGATTTTGATGCGTCTAAAATTGAATTTTTATTGATTTTTGATTGGTTATTGATCAAAAAATTGATTTTGTTGCGTCTAAAATTTAATTTTTATTGATTTTTAATCGATTATTGATCAAAAGATTGATTTTGATGCGTCTAAAATTGAATTTTTATTGATTTTTGATCGATTATCGATTAAAAGATTGATTTTGATGCGTCTAAAATTGAATTTTTATTGATTTTTGATTGGTTATTGATCAAAAGATTGATTTTGATGCGTCTAAAAATGAATTTTTATTGATTTTTGATCGATTATCGATCAAAAGATTGAATTTTATGCGTCTAAAATTGAATTTTTATTGATTTTTGATTGGTTATTGATCATAAGATTGATTTTGATGCGTCTAAAATTGAATTTTTATTGATTTTTGATCGATTATCGATTAAAAGATTGTTTTTGATGCGTCTAAAATTGAATTTTTATTGATTTTTGATCGATTATTGATTAAAAGATTGATTTTGATGCGTCTAAAATTGAATTTTTATTGATTTTTGATCGATTATCGATCAAAAGATTGATTTTGATGCGTCTAAAAATGAATTTTTATTGATTTTTGATCGATTATCGATCAAAAGATTGAATTTTATGCGTCTAAAATTGAATTTTTATTGATTTTTGATTGGTTATTGATCATAAGATTGATTTTGATGCGTCTAAAATTGAATTTTTATTGATTTTTGATCGATTATCGATTAAAAGATTGTTTTTGATGCGTCTAAAATTGAATTTTTATTGATTTTTGATCGATTATTGATTAAAAGATTGATTTTGATGCGTCTAAAATTGAATTTTTATTGATTTTTGATCGATTATCGATCAAAAGATTGATTTTGATGCGTCTAAAATTGAATTTTTATTGATTTATGATTGGTTATTGATCAAAAGATAGATTTTGATGCGTCTAGAATTGAATTTTTATTGATTTTTGATTGGTTATTGATCAAAAGATTGATTTTGATGCGTCTAAAATTGAATTTTTATTGATTTATGATTGGTTATTGATCAAAAGATTGATTTTGATGCGTCTAAAATGGAATTTTTATTGATTTTTGATTGGTTATTGATCAAAAGATTGATTTTGATGCGCCTAAAATTGAATTTTTATTGATTTTTGATTGGTTATTGATCATAAGATTGATTTTGATGCGTCTAAAATTGAATTTTTATTGATTTTTGATTGGTTATTGATCAAAAAATTGATTTTGTTGCGTCTAAAATTTAATTTTTATTGATTTTTAATCGATTATTGATCAAAAGATTGATTTTGATGCGTCTAAAATTGAATTTTTATAGATTTTTGATTGGTTATTGATCAAAAGATTGATTTTGATGCGTCTAAAATTGAATTTTTATTGATTTTTGATTGGTTATTGATCAAAAGATTGATTTTGATGCGTCTAAAATTTAATTTTTATTGATTTTTAATCGATTATTGATCAAAAGATAGATTTTGATGCGTCTAAAATTGAATTTTTATTGATTTTTGATTGGTTATTGATCAAAAGATTGATTTTGATGCGTCTAAAATTGAATTTTTATTGATTTTTGATTGGTTATTGATCAAAAGATTGATTTTGATGCGTCTAAAATTTAATTTTTATTGATTTTTAATCGATTATTGATCAAAAGATTGATTTTGATGGGTCTAAAATTGAATTTTTATAGATTTTTGATTGGTTATTGATCAAAAGATTGATTTTGATGCGTCTAAAATTGAATTTTTATTGATTTTTGATTGGTTATTGATCAAAAGATTGATTTTGATGCGTCTAAAATTGAATTTTTATTGATTTTTGATTGGTTATTGATCAAAAGATTGATTTTGATGCGTCTAAAATTGAATTTTTATTGATTTTTGATTGGTTATTGATCAAAAAATTGATTTTGATGCGTCTAAAATTGAATTTTTATTGATTTTTGATTGGTTATTGATCAAAAGATTGATTTTGATGCGTCTAAAATTGAATTTTTATTGATTTTTGATTGGTTATTGATCAAAAAATTGATTTTGTTGCGTCTAAAATTGAATTTTTATTGATTTTTGATTGGTTATTGATCAAAAGATTGATTTTGATGCGTCTAAAATTGAATTTTTATTGATTTTTGATTGGTTATTGATCAAAAAATTGATTTTGTTGCGTCTAAAATTTAATTTTTATTGATTTTTAATCGATTATGGATCAAAAGATTGATTTTGATGCGTCTAAAATTGAATTTTTATTGATTTTTGATTGGTTATTGATCAAAAAATTGATTTTGTTGCGTCTAAAATGTAATTTTTATTGATTTTTAATCGATTATTGATCAAAAGATTGATTTTGATGCGTCCTAAAATTGAATTTTTATAGATTTTTGATTGGTTATTGATCAAAAGATTGATTTTGATGCGTCTAAAATTGAATTTTTATTGATTTTTGATTGGTTATTGATCAAAAGATTGATTTTGATGCATCTAAAATTGAATTTTTATTGATTTTTGATCGATTATCGATCAAAAGATTGATTTTGATGCGTCTAAAATTGAATTTTTATTGATTTTTGATTGGTTATTGATCAAAAGATTGATTTTGATGCGTCTAAAATTGAATTTTTATTGATTTTTGATCGATTATCGATTAAAAGATTGATTTTGATGCGTCTAAAATTGAATTTTTATTGATTTTTGATTGGTTATTGATCAAAAGATTGATTTTGATGCGTCTAAAAATGAATTTTTATTGATTTTTGATCGATTATCGATCAAAAGATTGAATTTTATGCGTCTAAAATTGAATTTTTATTGATTTTTGATTGGTTATTGATCATAAGATTGATTTTGATGCGTCTAAAATTGAATTTTTATTGATTTTTGATCGATTATCGATTAAAAGATTGTTTTTGATGCGTCTAAAATTGAATTTTTATTGATTTTTGATCGATTATTGATTAAAAGATTGATTTTGATGCGTCTAAAATTGAATTTTTATTGATTTTTGATTGGTTATTGATCAAAAGATTGATTTTGATGCGTCTAAAATTGAATTTTTATTGATTTTTGATTGGTTATTGATCAAAAGATTGATTTTGATGCGTCTAAAATTTAATTTTTATTGATTTTTAATCGATTATTGATCAAAAGATTGATTTTGATGCGTCTAAAATTGAATTTTTATTGATTTATGATTGGTTATTGATCAAAAGATTGATTTTGATGCGTCTAAAATGGAATTTTTATTGATTTTTGATTGGTTATTGATCAAAAGATTGATTTTGATGCGTCTAAAATTGAATTTTTATTGATTTTTGATTGGTTATTGATCAAAAGATTGATTTTGATGCGTCTAAAATTGAATTTTTATTGATTTTTGATTGGTTATTGATCAAAAAATTGATTTTGTTGCGTCTAAAATTTAATTTTTATTGATTTTTAATCGATTATTGATCAAAAGATTGATTTTGATGCGTCTAAAATTGAATTTTTATTGATTTTTGATTGGTTATTGATCAAAAAATTGATTTTGTTGAGTCTAAAATTTAATTTTTATTGATTTTTAATCGATTATTGATCAAAAGATTGATTTTGATGCGTCTAAAATTGAATTTTTATAGATTTTTGATTGGTTATTTATCAAAAGATTGATTTTGATGCGTCTAAAATTGAATTTTTATTGATTTTTGATTGGTTATTGATCAAAAGATTGATTTTGATGCGTCTAAAATTGAATTTTTATTGATTTTTGATTGGTTATTGATCAAAAGATTGATTTTGATGCGTCTAAAATTGAATTTTTATTGATTTTTGATTGGTTATTGATCAAAAGATTGATTTTGATGCGTCTAAAATTGAATTTTTATTGATTTATGATTGGTTATTGATCAAAAGATTGATTTTGATGCGTCTAAAATTGAATTTTTATTGATTTTTGATTGGTTATTGATCAAAAGATTGATTTTGATGCGTCTAAAATTGAATTTTTATTGATTTTTGATTGGTTATTGATCAAAAGATTGATTTTGATGCGTCTAAAATTGAATTTTTATTGATTTATGATTGGTTATTGATCAAAAGATTGATTTTGATGCGTCTAAAATTGAATTTTTATTGATTTTTGATCGATTATCGATCAAAAGATTGATTTTGATGCGTCTAAAATTGAATTTTTATTGATTTTTTATCGATTTTTGATCAAAAGATTGATTTTGATGCGTCTAAAATTGAATTTTTATAGATTTTTGATTTGTTATTGATCAAAAGATTGATTTTGATGCGTCTAAAATTGAATTTTTATTGATTTATGATTGGTTATTGATCAAAAGATTGATTTTGATGCGTCTAAAATTGAATTTTTATTGATTTATGATTGGTTTTTGATCAAAAGATTGATTTTGATGCGTCTAAAATTGAATTTTTATTGATTTTTGATTGGTTATTGATCAAAAGATTGATTTTGATGCGTCTAAAATTGAATTTTTATTGATTTTTGATTGGTTATTGATCAAAAGATTGATTTTGATGCGTCTAAAATTGAATTTTTATTGATTTTTGATTGGTTATTGATCAAAAGATTGATTTTGATGCGTCTAAAATTGAATTTTTATTGATTTATGATTGGTTATTGATCAAAAGATTGATTTTGATGCGTCTAAAATTGAATTTTTATTGATTTTTGATTGGTTATTGATCAAAAGATTGATTTTGATGCGTCTAAAATTGAATTTTTATTGATTTTTGATTGGTTATTGATCAAAAGATTGATTTTGATGCGTCTAAAATTGAATTTTTATTGATTTTTGATTGGTTATTGATCAAAAGGTTGATTTTGATGCGTCTAAAATTGAATTTTTATTGATTTATGATTGGTTATTGATCAAAAGATTGATTTTGATGCGTCTAAAATTGAATTTTTATTGATTTTTGATTGGTTATTGATCAAAAGATTGATTTTGATGCGTCTAAAATTGAATTTTTATTGATTTTTGATTGGTTATTGATCAAAAGATTGATTTTGATGCGTCTAAAATTGAATTTTTATTGATTTATGATTGGTTATTGATCAAAAGATTGATTTTGATGCGTCTAAAATTGAATTTTTATTGATTTTTGATCGATTATCGATCAAAAGATTGATTTTGATGCGTCTAAAATTGAATTTTTATTGATTTTTTATCGATTATTGATCAAAAGATTGATTTTGATGCGTCTAAAATTGAATTTTTATAGATTTTTGATTTGTTATTGATCAAAAGATTGATTTTGATACGTCTAATATTGAATTTTTATTGATTTATGATTGGTTATTGATCAAAAGATTGATTTTGATGCGTCTAAAATTGAATTTTTATTGATTTATGATTGGTTATTGATCAAAAAATTGATTTTGATGCGTCTAAAATTGAATTTTTATTGATTTTTGATTGGTTATTGATCAAAAGATTGATTTTGATGCGTCTAAAATTGAATTTTTATTGATTTTTGATTGGTTATTGATCAAAAGATTGATTTTGATGCGTCTAAAATTGAATTTTTATTGATTTTTGATTGGTTATTGATCAAAAGATTGATTTTGATGCGTCTAAAATTGAATTTTTATTGATTTATGATTGGTTATTGATCAAAAGATTGATTTTGATGCGTCTAAAATTGAATTTTTATTGATTTTTGATTGGTTATTGATCAAAAGATTGATTTTGATGCGTCTAAAATTGAATTATTATTGATTTTTGATTGGTTATTGATCAAAAAATTGATTTTGTTGCGTCTAAAATTTAATTTTTATTGATTTTTAATCGATTATTGATCAAAAGATTGATTTTGATGCGTCTAAAATTGAATTTTTATTGATTTTTGATTGGTTATTGATCAAAAGATTGATTTTGATGCGTCTAAAATTTAATTTTTATTGATTTTTAATCGATTATTGATCAAAAGATTGATTTTGATGCGTCTAAAATTGAATTTTTATTGATTTTTGATTGGTTATTGATCAAAAGATTGATTTTGATGCGTCTAAAATTGAATTTTTATTGATTTTTGATCGATTATCGATCAAAAGATTGATTTTGATGCGTCTAAAATAGAATTTGTATTGATTTTTGATTGGTTATTGACAAAAAGATTGATTTTGATGCGTCTAAAATTGAATTTGTATTGATTTTTGATCGATTATCAATCAAAAGATTGATTTTGTTGCGTCTAAAATTGAATTTTTATTGATTTTTGATCGATTATTGAGCAAAAGATTGATTTTGATGCGTCTAAAATAGAATTTGTATTGATTTTTGATTGGTTATTGACAAAAAGATTGATTTTGATGCGTCTAAAATTGAATTTTTATTGATTTTTGATCGATTATCAATCAAAAGATTGATTTTGTTGCGTCTAAAATTGAATTTTTATAGATTTTTGATTGGTTATTGATCAAAAGATTGATTTTGATGCGTCTAAAATTGAATTTTTATTGATTTTTGATTGGTTATTGATCAAAAGATTGATTTTGATGCGTCTAAAATTGAATTTTTATTGATTTTTGATTGGTTATTGATCAAAAAATTGATTTTGATGCGTCTAAAATTGAATTTTTATTGATTTTTGATTGGTTATTGATCAAAAGATTGATTTTGATGCGTCTAAAATTGAATTTTTATTGATTTTTGATTGGTTATTGATCAAAAAATTGATTTTGTTGCGTCTAAAATTTAATTTTTATTGATTTTTAATCGATTATTGATCAAAAGATTGATTTTGATGCGTCTAAAATTGAATTTTTATAGATTTTTGATTGGTTATTGATCAAAAGATTGATTTTGATGCGTCTAAAATTGAATTTTTATTGATTTATGATTGGTTATTGATCAAAAGATTGATTTTGATGCGTCTAAAATTGAATTTTTATTGATTTTTGATTGGTTATTGATCAAAAAATTGATTTTGTTGCGTCTAAAATTTAATTTTTATTGATTTTTAATCGATTATTGATCAAAAGATTGATTTTGATGCGTCTAAAATTGAGTTTTTATTGATTTTTGATTGGTTATTGATCAAAAGATTGATTTTGATGCGTCTAAAATTGAATTTTTATTGATTTTTGATTGGTTATTGATCAAAAGATTGATTTTGATGCGTCTAAAATTGAATTTTTATTGATTTTTGATTGGTTATTGATCAAAAGATTGATTTTGATGCGTCTAAAATTGAATTTTTATTGATTTTTGATTGGTTATTGATCAAAAAATTGATTTTGTTGCGTCTAAAATTTAATTTTTATTGATTTTTGATTGGTTATTGATCAAAACATTGATTTAGATGTGTCTAAAATTGAATTTTTATTGATTTTTGATCGATTATTGATTAAAAGATTGATTTTGATGCGTCTAAAATTGAATTTTTATTGATTTTTGATTGGTTATTGATCAAAAGATTGATTTTGATGCGTCTAAAATTGAATTTTTATTGATTTTTGATTGGTTATTGATCAAAAGATTGATTTTGATGCGTCTAAAATTGAATTTTTATTGATTTTTGATTGGTTATTGATCAAAAGATTGATTTTGATGCGTCTAAAATTGAATTTTTATTGATTTTTGATTGGTTATTGATCAAAAGATTGATTTTGATGCGTCTAAAATTGAATTTTTATTGATTTTTGATTGGTTATTGATCAAAAGATTGATTTTGAAGCGTCTAAAATTGAATTTTTATTGATTTTTGATTGGTTATTGATCAAAAGATTGATTTTGATGCGTCTAAAATTGAATTTTTATTGATTTTTGATTGGTTATTGATCAAAAAATTGATTTTGTTGCGTCTAAAATTTAATTTTTATTGATTTTTAATCGATTATTGATCAAAAGATTGATTTTGATGCGTCTAAAATTGAATTTTTATTGATTTTTGATTGGTTATTGATCAAAAAATTGATTTTGTTGCGTCTAAAATTTAATTTTTATTGATTTTTAATCGATTATTGATCAAAAGATTGATTTTGATGCGTCTAAAATTGAATTTTTATTGATTTTTGATTGGTTATTGATCAAAATATTGATTTTGATGCGTCTAAAATTGAATTTTTATTGATTTTTGATTGGTTATTGATCAAAAGATTGATTTTGATGCGTCTAAAATTGAATTTTTATTGATTTTTGATTGGTTATTGATCAAAAGATTGATTTTGAAGCGTCTAAAATTGAATTTTTATTGATTTTTGATTGGTTATTGATCAAAAGATTGATTTTGATGCGTCTAAAATTGAATTTTTATTGATTTTTGATTGGTTATTGATCAAAAAATTGATTTTGTTGCGTCTAAAATTTAATTTTTATTGATTTTTAATCGATTATTGATCAAAAGATTGATTTTGATGCGTCTAAAATTGAATTTTTATTGATTTTTGATTGGTTATTGATCAAAAGATTGATTTTGATGCGTCTAAAATTTAATTTTTATTGATTTTTAATCGATTATTGATCAAAAGATTGATTTTGATGCGTCTAAAATTGAATTTTTATTGATTTTTGATTGGTTATTGATCAAAAGATTGATTTTGATGCGTCTAAAATTGAATTTTTATTGATTTTTGATTGGTTATTGATCAAAAGATTGATTTTGATGCGTCTAAAATTGAATTTTTATTGATTTTTGATTGGTTATTGATCAAAAGATTGATTTTGAAGCGTCTAAAATTGAATTTTTATTGATTTTTGATTGGTTATTGATCAAAAGATTGATTTTGATGCGTCTAAAATTGAATTTTTATTGATTTTTGATTGGTTATTGATCAAAAAATTGATTTTGTTGCGTCTAAAATTTAATTTTTATTGATTTTTAATCGATTATTGATCAAAAGATTGATTTTGATGCGTCTAAAATTGAATTTTTATTGATTTTTGATTGGTTATTGATCAAAAGATTGATTTTGATGCGTCTAAAATTTAATTTTTATTGATTTTTAATCGATTATTGATCAAAAGATTGATTTTGATGTGTCTAAAATTGAATTTTTATTGATTTTTGATCGATTATTGATTAAAAGATTGATTTTGATGCGTCTAAAATTGAATTTTTATTGATTTTTGATTGGTTATTGATCAAAAGATTGATTTTGATGCGTCTAAAATTGAATTTTTATTGATTTATGATTGGTTATTGATCAAAAGATTGATTTAGATGTGTCTAAAATTGAATTTGTATTGATTTTTGATCGATTATTGATTAAAAGATTGATTTTGATGCGTCTAAAATTGAATTTTTATTGATTTTTGATTGGTTATTGATCAAAAGATTGATTTTGATGCGTCTAAAATTGAATTTTTATTGATTTTTATCGATTATCGATCAAAAGATTGATTTTGATGCGTCTAAAATAGAATTTGTATTGATTTTTGATTGGTTATTGACAAAAAGATTGATTTTGATGCGTCTAAAATTGAATTTGTATTGATTTTTGATCGATTATCAATCAAAAGATTGATTTTGTTGCGTCTAAAATTGAATTTTTATTGATTTTTGATCGATTATTGAGCAAAAGATTGATTTTGATGCGTCTAAAATAGAATTTGTATTGATTTTTGATTGGTTATTGACAAAAAGATTGATTTTGATGCGTCTAAAATTGAATTTTTATTGATTTTTGATCGATTATCAATCAAAAGATTGATTTTGTTGCGTCTAAAATTGAATTTTTATAGATTTTTGATTGGTTATTGATCAAAAGATTGATTTTGATGCGTCTAAAATTGAATTTTTATTGATTTTTGATTGGTTATTGATCAAAAGATTGATTTTGATGCGTCTAAAATTGAATTTTTATTGATTTTTGATTGGTTATTGATCAAAAAATTGATTTTGTTGCGTCTAAAATTTAATTTTTATTGATTTTTAATCGATTATTGATCAAAAGATTGATTTTGATGCGTCTAAAATTGAATTTTTATTGATTTTTGATTGGTTATTGATCAAAAGATTGATTTTGATGCGTCTAAAATTGAATTTTTATTGATTTTTGATTGGTTATTGATCAAACGATTGATTTTGATGCGTCTAAAATTGAATTTTTATTGATTTTTGATTGGTTATTGATCAAAACATTGATTTAGATGTGTCTAAAATTGAATTTTTATTGATTTTTGATCGATTATTGATTAAAAGATTGATTTTGATGCGTCTAAAATTGAATTTTTATTGATTTTTGATTGGTTATTGATCAAAAGATTGATTTAGATGTGTCTAAAATTGAATTTTTATTGATTTTTGATCGATTATTAATCAAAAGATTGATTTTGTTGCGTCTAAAATTGAATTTTTATTGATTTTTGATTGGTTATTGATCAAAAGATTGATTTAGATGTGTCTAAAATTGAATTTTTATTGATTTTTGATCGATTATTGATTAAAAGATTGATTTTGATGCGTCTAAAATTGAATTTTTATTGATTTTTGATTGGTTATTGATCAAAAGATTGATTTAGATGTGTCTAAAATTGAATTTTTATTGATTTTTGATCGATTATTGATTAAAAGATTGATTTTGATGCGTCTAAAATTGAATTTTTATTGATTTTTGATTGGTTATTGATCAAAAGATTGATTTTGATGCGTCTAAAATTGAATTTGTATTGATTTTTGATCGATTATCAATCAAAAGATTGATTTTGTTGCGTCTAAAATTGAATTTTTATTGATTTTTGATCGATTATTGAGCAAAAGATTGATTTTGATGCGTCTAAAATAGAATTTGTATTGATTTTTGATTGGTTATTGACAAAAAGATTGATTTTGATGCGTCTAAAATTGAATTTTTATTGATTTTTGATCGATTATCAATCAAAAGATTGATTTTGTTGCGTCTAAAATTGAATTTTTATAGATTTTTGATTGGTTATTGATCAAAAGATTGATTTTGATGCGTCTAAAATTGAATTTTTATTGATTTTTGATTGGTTATTGATCAAAAGATTGATTTTGATGCGTCTAAAATTGAATTTTTATTGATTTTTGATTGGTTATTGATCAAAAAATTGATTTTGTTGCGTCTAAAATTTAATTTTTATTGATTTTTAATCGATTATTGATCAAAAGATTGATTTTGATGCGTCTAAAATTGAATTTTTATTGATTTTTGATTGGTTATTGATCAAAAGATTGATTTTGATGCGTCTAAAATTGAATTTTTATTGATTTTTGATTGGTTATTGATCAAAAGATTGATTTTGATGCGTCTAAAATTGAATTTTTATTGATTTTTGATTGGTTATTGATCAAAACATTGATTTAGATGTGTCTAAAATTGAATTTTTATTGATTTTTGATCGATTATTGATTAAAAGATTGATTTTGATGCGTCTAAAATTGAATTTTTATTGATTTTTGATTGGTTATTGATCAAAAGATTGATTTTGATGCGTCTAAAATTGAATTTTTATTGATTTTTGATTGGTTATTGATCAAAACATTGATTTAGATGTGTCTAAAATTGAATTTTTATTGATTTTTGATCGATTATTGATTAAAAGATTGATTTTGATGCGTCTAAAATTGAATTTTTATTGATTTTTGATTGGTTATTGATCAAAAGATTGATTTTGATGCGTCTAAAATTGAATTTTTATTGATTTTTGATTGGTTATTGATCAAAAGAATGATTTTGATGCGTCTAAAATTTAATTTTTATTGATTTTTAATCGATTATTGATCAAAAGATTGATTTTGATGCGTCTAAATTTGAATTTTTATTGATTTTTGATTGGTTATTGATCAAAAGATTGATTTAGATGTGTCTAAAATTGAATTTTTATTGATTTTTGATCGATTATTGATTAAAAGATTGATTTTGATGCGTCTAAAATTGAATTTTTATTGATTTTTGATCGATTATTGATTAAAAGATTGATTTTGATGCGTCTAAAATTGAATTTTTATTGATTTTTGATTGGTTATTGATCAAAAGAATGATTTAGATGCGTCTAAAATTTAATTTTTATTGATTTTTAATCGATTATTGATCAAAAGATTGATTTTGATGCGTCTAAAATTGAATTTTTATTGATTTTTGATTGGTTATTGATCAAAAGATTGATTTTGATGCGTCTAAAATTGAATTTTTATTGATTTTTAATTGGTTATTGATCAAAACATTGATTTAGATGTGTCTAAAATTGAATTTTTATTGATTTTTGATCGATTATTGATTAAAAGATTGATTTTGATGCGTCTAAAATTGAATTTTTATTGATTTTTGATTGGTTATTGATCAAAAGAATGATTTAGATGCGTCTAAAATTTAATTTTTATTGATTTTTAATCGATTATTGATCAAAAGATTGATTTTGATGCGTCTAAAATTGAATTTTTATTGATTTTTGATTGGTTATTGATCAAAAGATTGATTTTGATGCGTCTAAAATTGAATTTTTATTGATTTTTGATTGGTTATTGATCAAAACATTGATTTAGATGTGTCTAAAATTGAATTTTTATTGATTTTTGATCGATTATTGATTAAAAGATTGATTTTGATGCGTCTAAAATTGAATTTTTATTGATTTTTGATTGGTTATTGATCAAAAGATTGATTTTGATGCGTCTAAAATTGAATTTTTATTGATTTTTGATTGGTTATTGATCAAAAGAATGATTTTGATGCGTCTAAAATTTAATTTTTATTGATTTTTAATCGATTATTGATCAAAAGACTGATTTTGATGCGTCTAAAATTGAATTTTTATTGATTTTTGATTGGTTATTGATCAAAAGATTGATTTTGATGCGTCTAAAATTGAATTTTTATTGATTTTTGATTGGTTATTGATCAAAAAATTGATTTTGTTGCGTCTAAAATTTAATTTTTATTGATTTTTAATCGATTATTGATCAAAAGATTGATTTTGATGCGTCTAAAATTGAATTTTTATAGATTTTTGATTGGTTATTGATCAAAAGATTGATTTTGATGCGTCTAAAATTGAATTTTTATTGATTTTTGATTGGTTATTGATCAAAAGATTGATTTTGATGCGTCTAAAATTGAATTTTTATTGATTTTTGATTGGTTATTGATCAAAAAATTGATTTTGTTGCGTCTAAAATTTAATTTTTATTGATTTTTAATCGATTATTGATCAAAAGATTGATTTTGATGCGTCTAAAATTGAATTTTTATTGATTTTTGATTGGTTATTGATCAAAAGATTGATTTTGATGCGTCTAAAATTGAATTTTTATTGATTTTTGATTGTTTATTGATCAAAAGATTGATTTTGATGCGTCTAAAATTGAATTTTTATTGATTTTTGATTGGTTATTGATCAAAAGATTGATTTTGATGCGTCTAAAATTGAATTTTTATTGATTTTTGATTGGTTATTGATCAAAAAATTGATTTTGTTGCGTCTAAAATTTAATTTTTATTGATTTTTGATTGGTTATTGATCAAAACATTGATTTAGATGTGTCTAAAATTGAATTTTTATTGATTTTTGATCGATTATTGATTAAAAGATTGATTTTGATGCGTCTAAAATTGAATTTTTATTGATTTTTGATTGGTTATTGATCATAAGATTGATTTTGATGCGTCTAAAATTGAATTTTTATTGATTTTTGATTGGTTATTGATCAAAAGATTGATTTTGATGCGTCTAAAATTGAATTTTTATTGATTTTTGATTGGTTATTGAACAAAAGATTGATTTTGATGCGTCTAAAATTTAATTTTTATTGATTTTTAATCGATTATTGATCAAAAGATTGATTTTGATGCGTCTGAAATTGAATTTTTATTGATTTTTGATTGGTTATTGATCAAAAGATTGATTTTGATGCGTCTAAAATTGAATTTTTATTGATTTTTGATTGGTTATTGATCAAAAAATTGATTTTGTTGCGTCTAAAATTTAATTTTTATTGATTTTTAATCGATTATTGATCAAAGGATTGATTTTGATGCGTCTAAAATTGAATTTTTATAGATTTTTGATTGGTTATTGATCAAAAGATTGATTTTGATGCGTCTAAAATTGAATTTTTATTGATTTTTGATTGGTTATTGATCAAAAGATTGATTTTGATGCGTCTAAAATTGAATTTTTATTGATTTTTGATTGGTTATTGATTAAAAAATTGATTTTGTTGCGTCTAAAATTTAATTTTTATTGATTTTCAATCGATTATTGATCAAAAGATTGATTTTGATGCGTCTAAAATTGAATTTTTATTGATTTTTGATTGGTTATTGATCAAAAGATTGATTTTGATGCGTCTAAAATTGAATTTTTATTGATTTTTGATAGGTTATTGATCAAAAGATTGATTTTGATGCGTCTAAAATTGAATTTTTATTGATTTTTGATTGGTTATTGATCAAAAGATTGATTTTGAAGCGTCTAAAATTGAATTTTTATTGATTTTTGATTGGTTATTGATCAAAAGATTGATTTTGATGCGTCTAAAATTGAATTTTTATTAATTTTTGATTGGTTATTGATCAAAAAATTGATTTTGTTGCGTCTAAAATTTAATTTTTATTGATTTTTAATCGATTATTGATCAAAAGATTGATTTTGATGCGTCTAAAATTGAATTTTTATTGATTTTTGATTGGTTATTGATCAAAAAATTGATTTTGTTGCGTCTAAAATTTAATTTTTATTGATTTTTAATCGATTATTGATCAAAAGATTGATTTTGATGCGTCTAAAATTGAATTTTTATTGATTTTTGATTGGTTATTGATCAAAAGATTGATTTTGATGCGTCTAAAATTGAATTTTTATTGATTTTTGATTGGTTATTGATCAAAAGATTGATTTTGATGCGTCTAAAATTGAATTTTTATTGATTTTTGATTGGTTATTGATCAAAAGATTGATTTTGAAGCGTCTAAAATTGAATTTTTATTGATTTTTGATTGGTTATTGATCAAAAGATTGATTTTGATGCGTCTAAAATTGAATTTTTATTGATTTTTGATTGGTTATTGATCAAAAAATTGATTTTGTTGCGTCTAAAATTTAATTTTTATTGATTTTTAATCGATTATTGATCAAAAGATTGATTTTGATGCGTCTAAAATTGAATTTTTATTGATTTTTGATTGGTTATTGATCAAAAGATTGATTTTGATGCGTCTAAAATTTAATTTTTATTGATTTTTAATCGATTATTGATCAAAAGATTGATTTTGATGCGTCTAAAATTGAATTTTTATTGATTTTTGATTGGTTATTGATCAAAAGATTGATTTTGATGCGTCTAAAATTGAATTTTTATTGATTTTTGATTGGTTATTGATCAAAAGATTGATTTTGATGCGTCTAAAATTGAATTTTTATTGATTTTTGATTGGTTATTGATCAAAAGATTGATTTTGAAGCGTCTAAAATTGAATTTTTATTGATTTTTGATTGGTTATTGATCAAAAGATTGATTTTGATGCGTCTAAAATTGAATTTTTATTGATTTTTGATTGGTTATTGATCAAAAAATTGATTTTGTTGCGTCTAAAATTTAATTTTTATTGATTTTTAATCGATTATTGATCAAAAGATTGATTTTGATGCGTCTAAAATTGAATTTTTATTGATTTTTGATTGGTTATTGATCAAAAGATTGATTTTGATCCGTCTAAAATTTAATTTTTATTGATTTTTAATCGATTATTGATCAAAAGATTGATTTTGATGCGTCTAAAATTGAATTTTTATTGATTTTTGATTGGTTATTGATCAAAAGATTGATTTTGATGCGTCTAAAATTGAATTTTTATTGATTTTTGATCGATTATCGATCAAAAGATTGATTTTGATGCGTCTAAAATAGAATTTGTATTGATTTTTGATTGGTTATTGACAAAAAGATTGATTTTGATGCGTCTAAAATTGAATTTGTATTGATTTTTGATCGATTATCAATCAAAAGATTGATTTTGTTGCGTCTAAATTGAATTTTTATTGATTTTTGATCGATTATTGAGCAAAAGATTGATTTTGATGCGTCTAAAATAGAATTTGTATTGATTTTTGATTGGTTATTGACAAAAAGATTGATTTTGATGCGTCTAAAATTGAATTTTTATTGATTTTTGATCGATTATCAATCAAAAGATTGATTTTGTTGCGTCTAAAATTGAATTTTTATTGATTTTTGATCGATTATTGAGCAAAAGATTGATTTTGATGCGTCTAAAATTGAATTTTTATTGATTCTTGATTGGTTATTGATCAAAAGATTGATTTTGATGCGTCTAAAATTAAATTTTTATTGGTTTTTATTGGTTTTTGATCAAAAAATTTATTTTGTTGTGTCTAAAATTGAATTTTTATTGATTTTTGATCGATTATTGATCAAAATATTGATCTTGATGCGTCTAAAATTGAATTTTTATTGATTTTTGATCGATTATCGATCAAAAGATTGATTTTGATGCGTCTAAAATTGAATTTTTATTGATTTTTGATTGGTTATTGATCAAAAGATTGATTTCGATGCGTCTAAAATTGATTTTTTATTGATTTTTGATCGATTATCGATCAAAAGATTGATTTTGATGCGTCTAAAATTGAATTTTTATTGATTTTTGATTGGTTATTGATCAAAGGATTGATTTTGATGCGTCTAAAATTGAATTTTTATTGATTTTTGATCGATTATCGATCAAAAGATTGATTTTGATGGGTCTAAAATTGAATTTTTATTGATTTTTGATTGGTTATTGATCAAAAGATTGATTTTGATGCGTCTAAAATTGAATTTTTATTGATTTTTGATTGGTTATTGATCAAAAGATTGATTTTGAAGCGTCTAAAATTGAATTTTTATTGATTTTTGATTGGTTATTGATCAAAAGATTGATTTTGATGCGTCTAAAATTGAATTTTTATTGATTTTTGATTGGTTATTGATCAAAAAATTGATTTTGTTGCGTCTAAAATTTAATTTTTATTGATTTTTAATCGATTATTGATCAAAAGATTGATTTTGATGCGTCTAAAATTGAATTTTTATTGATTTTTGATTGGTTATTGATCAAAAAATTGATTTTGTTGCGTCTAAAATTTAATTTTTATTGATTTTTAATCGATTATTGATCAAAAGATTGATTTTGATGCGTCTAAAATTGAATTTTTATTGATTTTTGATTGGTTATTGATCAAAAGATTGATTTTGATGCGTCTAAAATTGAATTTTTATTGATTTTTGATTGGTTATTGATCAAAAGATTGATTTTGATGCGTCTAAAATTGAATTTTTATTGATTTTTGATTGGTTATTGATCAAAAGATTGATTTTGATGCGTCTAAAATTGAATTTTTATTAATTTTTGATTGGTTATTGATCAAAAAATTGATTTTGTTGCGTCTAAAATTTAATTTTTATTGATTTTTAATCGATTATTGATCAAAAGATTGATTTTGATGCGTCTAAAATTGAATTTTTATTGATTTTTGATTGGTTATTGATCAAAAAATTGATTTTGTTGCGTCTAAAATTTAATTTTTATTGATTTTTAATCGATTATTGATCAAAAGATTGATTTTGATGCGTCTAAAATTGAATTTTTATTGATTTTTGATTGGTTATTGATCAAAAGATTGATTTTGATGCGTCTAAAATTGAATTTTTATTGATTTTTGATTGGTTATTGATCAAAAGATTGATTTTGAAGCGTCTAAAATTGAATTTTTATTGATTTTTGATTGGTTATTGATCAAAAGATTGATTTTGATGCGTCTAAAATTGAATTTTTATTAATTTTTGATTGGTTATTGATCAAAAAATTGATTTTGTTGCGTCTAAAATTTAATTTTTATTGATTTTTAATCGATTATTGATCAAAAGATTGATTTTGATGCGTCTAAAATTGAATTTTTATTGATTTTTGATTGGTTATTGATCAAAAAATTGATTTTGTTGCGTCTAAAATTTAATTTTTATTGATTTTTAATCGATTATTGATCAAAAGATTGATTTTGATGCGTCTAAAATTGAATTTTTATTGATTTTTGATTGGTTATTGATCAAAAGATTGATTTTGATGCGTCTAAAATTGAATTTTTATTGATTTTTGATTGGTTATTGATCAAAAGATTGATTTTGATGCGTCTAAAATTGAATTTTTATTGATTTTTGATTGGTTATTGATCAAAAGATTGATTTTGAAGCGTCTAAAATTGAATTTTTATTGATTTTTGATTGGTTATTGATCAAAAGATTGATTTTGATGCGTCTAAAATTGAATTTTTATTGATTTTTGATTGGTTATTGATCAAAAAATTGATTTTGTTGCGTCTAAAATTTAATTTTTATTGATTTTTAATCGATTATTGATCAAAAGATTGATTTTGATGCGTCTAAAATTGAATTTTTATTGATTTTTGATTGGTTATTGATCAAAAGATTGATTTTGATGCGTCTAAAATTTAATTTTTATTGATTTTTAATCGATTATTGATCAAAAGATTGATTTTGATGCGTCTAAAATTGAATTTTTATTGATTTTTGATTGGTTATTGATCAAAAGATTGATTTTGATGCGTCTAAAATTGAATTTTTATTGATTTTTGATTGGTTATTGATCAAAAGATTGATTTTGATGCGTCTAAAATTGAATTTTTATTGATTTTTGATTGGTTATTGATCAAAAGATTGATTTTGAAGCGTCTAAAATTGAATTTTTATTGATTTTTGATTGGTTATTGATCAAAAGATTGATTTTGATGCGTCTAAAATTGAATTTTTATTGATTTTTGATTGGTTATTGATCAAAAAATTGATTTTGTTGCGTCTAAAATTTAATTTTTATTGATTTTTAATCGATTATTGATCAAAAGATTGATTTTGATGCGTCTAAAATTGAATTTTTATTGATTTTTGATTGGTTATTGATCAAAAGATTGATTTTGATCCGTCTAAAATTTAATTTTTATTGATTTTTAATCGATTATTGATCAAAAGATTGATTTTGATGCGTCTAAAATTGAATTTTTATTGATTTTTGATTGGTTATTGATCAAAAGATTGATTTTGATGCGTCTAAAATTGAATTTTTATTGATTTTTGATCGATTATCGATCAAAAGATTGATTTTGATGCGTCTAAAATAGAATTTGTATTGATTTTTGATTGGTTATTGACAAAAAGATTGATTTTGATGCGTCTAAAATTGAATTTGTATTGATTTTTGATCGATTATCAATCAAAAGATTGATTTTGTTGCGTCTAAATTGAATTTTTATTGATTTTTGATCGATTATTGAGCAAAAGATTGATTTTGATGCGTCTAAAATAGAATTTGTATTGATTTTTGATTGGTTATTGACAAAAAGATTGATTTTGATGCGTCTAAAATTGAATTTTTATTGATTTTTGATCGATTATCAATCAAAAGATTGATTTTGTTGCGTCTAAAATTGAATTTTTATTGATTTTTGATCGATTATTGAGCAAAAGATTGATTTTGATGCGTCTAAAATTGAATTTTTATTGATTCTTGATTGGTTATTGATCAAAAGATTGATTTTGATGCGTCTAAAATTAAATTTTTATTGGTTTTTATTGGTTTTTGATCAAAAAATTTATTTTGTTGTGTCTAAAATTGAATTTTTATTGATTTTTGATCGATTATTGATCAAAATATTGATCTTGATGCGTCTAAAATTGAATTTTTATTGATTTTTGATCGATTATCGATCAAAAGATTGATTTTGATGCGTCTAAAATTGAATTTTTATTGATTTTTGATTGGTTATTGATCAAAAGATTGATTTCGATGCGTCTAAAATTGATTTTTTATTGATTTTTGATCGATTATCGATCAAAAGATTGATTTTGATGCGTCTAAAATTGAATTTTTATTGATTTTTGATTGGTTATTGATCAAAGGATTGATTTTGATGCGTCTAAAATTGAATTTTTATTGATTTTTGATCGATTATCGATCAAAAGATTGATTTTGATGGGTCTAAAATTGAATTTTTATTGATTTTTGATTGGTTATTGATCAAAAGATTGATTTTGATGCGTCTAAAATTGAATTTTTATTGATTTTTGATTGGTTATTGATCAAAAGATTGATTTTGAAGCGTCTAAAATTGAATTTTTATTGATTTTTGATTGGTTATTGATCAAAAGATTGATTTTGATGCGTCTAAAATTGAATTTTTATTGATTTTTGATTGGTTATTGATCAAAAAATTGATTTTGTTGCGTCTAAAATTTAATTTTTATTGATTTTTAATCGATTATTGATCAAAAGATTGATTTTGATGCGTCTAAAATTGAATTTTTATTGATTTTTGATTGGTTATTGATCAAAAAATTGATTTTGTTGCGTCTAAAATTTAATTTTTATTGATTTTTAATCGATTATTGATCAAAAGATTGATTTTGATGCGTCTAAAATTGAATTTTTATTGATTTTTGATTGGTTATTGATCAAAAGATTGATTTTGATGCGTCTAAAATTGAATTTTTATTGATTTTTGATTGGTTATTGATCAAAAGATTGATTTTGATGCGTCTAAAATTGAATTTTTATTGATTTTTGATTGGTTATTGATCAAAAGATTGATTTTGAAGCGTCTAAAATTGAATTTTTATTGATTTTTGATTGGTTATTGATCAAAAGATTGATTTTGATGCGTCTAAAATTGAATTTTTATTGATTTTTGATTGGTTATTGATCAAAAAATTGATTTTGTTGCGTCTAAAATTTAATTTTTATTGATTTTTAATCGATTATTGATCAAAAGATTGATTTTGATGCGTCTAAAATTGAATTTTTATTGATTTTTGATTGGTTATTGATCAAAAGAATGATTTTGATGCGTCTAAAATTTAATTTTTATTGATTTTTAATCGATTATTGATCAAAAGATTGATTTTGATGCGTCTAAAATTGAATTTTTATTGATTTTTGATTGGTTATTGATCAAAAGATTGATTTTGATGCGTCTAAAATTGAATTTTTATTGATTTTTGATTGGTTATTGATCAAAACATTGATTTAGATGTGTCTAAAATTGAATTTTTATTGATTTTTGATCGATTATTGATTAAAAGATTGATTTTGATGCGTCTAAAATTGAATTTTTATTGATTTTTGATTGGTTATTGATCAAAAGAATGATTTAGATGCGTCTAAAATTTAATTTTTATTGATTTTTAATCGATTATTGATCAAAAGATTGATTTTGATGCGTCTAAAATTGAATTTTTATTGATTTTTGATTGGTTATTGATCAAAAGATTGATTTTGATGCGTCTAAAATTGAATTTTTATTGATTTTTGATTGGTTATTGATCAAAACATTGATTTAGATGTGTCTAAAATTGAATTTTTATTGATTTTTGATCGATTATTGATTAAAAGATTGATTTTGATGCGTCTAAAATTGAATTTTTATTGATTTTTGATTGGTTATTGATCAAAAGATTGATTTTGATGCGTCTAAAATTGAATTTTTATTGATTTTTGATTGGTTATTGATCAAAAGAATGATTTTGATGCGTCTAAAATTTAATTTTTATTGATTTTTAATCGATTATTGATCAAAAGATTGATTTTGATGCGTCTAAAATTGAATTTTTATTGATTTTTGATTGGTTATTGATCAAAAGATTGATTTTGATGCGTCTAAAATTGAATTTTTATTGATTTTTGATTGGTTATTGATCAAAAAATTGATTTTGTTGCGTCTAAAATTTAATTTTTATTGATTTTTAATCGATTATTGATCAAAAGATTGATTTTGATGCGTCTAAAATTGAATTTTTATTGATTTTTGATCGATTATTGATTAAAAGATTGATTTTGATGCGTCTAAAATTGAATTTTTATTGATTTTTGATTGGTTATTGATCAAAAGATTGATTTTGATGCGTCTAAAATTGAATTTTTATTGATTTTTGATTGGTTATTGATCAAAAGATTGATTTTGATGCGTCTAAAATTGAATTTTTATTGATTTTTGATTGGTTATTGATCAAAAAATTGATTTTGTTGCGTCTAAAATTTAATTTTTATTGATTTTTAATCGATTATGGATCAAAAGATTGATTTTGATGCGTCTAAAATTGAATTTTTATTGATTTTTGATTGGTTATTGATCAAAAAATTGATTTTGTTGCGTCTAAAATGTAATTTTTATTGATTTTTAATCGATTATTGATCAAAAGATTGATTTTGATGCGTCTAAAATTGAATTTTTATAGATTTTTGATTGGTTATTGATCAAAAGATTGATTTTGATGCGTCTAAAATTGAATTTTTATTGATTTTTGATTGGTTATTGATCAAAAGATTGATTTTGATGCGTCTAAAATTGAATTTTTATTGATTTTTGATTGGTTATTGATCAAAAAATTGATTTTGTTGCGTCTAAAATTTAATTTTTATTGATTTTTAATCGATTATTGATCAAAAGATTGATTTTGATGCGTCTAAAATTGAATTTTTATTGATTTTTGATTGGTTATTGATCAAAAGATTGATTTTGATGCGTCTAAAATTGAATTTTTATTGATTTTTGATTGGTTATTGATCAAAAGATTGATTTTGATGCGTCTAAAATTGAATTTTTATTGATTTTTGATTGGTTATTGATCAAAAGATTGATTTTGATGCGTCTAAAATTGAATTTTTATTGATTTTTGATTGGTTATTGATCAAAAAATTGATTTTGTTGCGTCTAAAATTTAATTTTTATTGATTTTTGATTGGTTATTGATCAAAACATTGATTTAGATGTGTCTAAAATTGAATTTTTATTGATTTTTGATCGATTATTGATTAAAAGATTGATTTTGATGCGTCTAAAATTGAATTTTTATTGATTTTTGATTGGTTATTGATCAAAAGATTGATTTTGATGCGTCTAAAATTGAATTTTTATTGATTTTTGATTGGTTATTGATCAAAAGATTGATTTTGATGCGTCTAAAATTGAATTTTTATTGATTTTTGATTGGTTATTGAACAAAAGATTGATTTTGATGCGTCTAAAATTTAATTTTTATTGATTTTTAATCGATTATTGATCAAAAGATTGATTTTGATGCGTCTGAAATTGAATTTTTATTGATTTTTGATTGGTTATTGATCAAAAGATTGATTTTGATGCGTCTAAAATTGAATTTTTATTGATTTTTGATTGGTTATTGATCAAAAAATTGATTTTGTTGCGTCTAAAATTTAATTTTTATTGATTTTTAATCGATTATTGATCAAAGGATTGATTTTGATGCGTCTAAAATTGAATTTTTATAGATTTTTGATTGGTTATTGATCAAAAGATTGATTTTGATGCGTCTAAAATTGAATTTTTATTGATTTTTGATTGGTTATTGATCAAAAGATTGATTTTGATGCGTCTAAAATTGAATTTTTATTGATTTTTGATTGGTTATTGATCAAAAAATTGATTTTGTTGCGTCTAAAATTTAATTTTTATTGATTTTCAATCGATTATTGATCAAAAGATTGATTTTGATGCGTCTAAAATTGAATTTTTATTGATTTTTGATTGGTTATTGATCAAAAGATTGATTTTGATGCGTCTAAAATTGAATTTTTATTGATTTTTGATTGGTTATTGATCAAAAGATTGATTTTGATGCGTCTAAAATTGAATTTTTATTGATTTTTGATTGGTTATTGATCAAAAGATTGATTTTGAAGCGTCTAAAATTGAATTTTTATTGATTTTTGATTGGTTATTGATCAAAAGATTGATTTTGATGCGTCTAAAATTGAATTTTTATTGATTTTTGATTGGTTATTGATCAAAAAATTGATTTTGTTGCGTCTAAAATTTAATTTTTATTGATTTTTAATCGATTATTGATCAAAAGATTGATTTTGATGCGTCTAAAATTGAATTTTTATTGATTTTTGATTGGTTATTGATCAAAAAATTGATTTTGTTGCGTCTAAAATTTAATTTTTATTGATTTTTAATCGATTATTGATCAAAAGATTGATTTTGATGCGTCTAAAATTGAATTTTTATTGATTTTTGATTGGTTATTGATCAAAAGATTGATTTTGATGCGTCTAAAATTTAATTTTTATTGATTTTTAATCGATTATTGATCAAAAGATTGATTTTGATGCGTCTAAAATTGAATTTTTATTGATTTTTGATTGGTTATTGATCAAAAGATTGATTTTGATGCGTCTAAAATTGAATTTTTATTGATTTTTGATTGGTTATTGATCAAAAGATTGATTTTGAAGCGTCTAAAATTGAATTTTTATTGATTTTTGATTGGTTATTGATCAAAAGATTGATTTTGATGCGTCTAAAATTGAATTTTTATTGATTTTTGATTGGTTATTGATCAAAAAATTGATTTTGTTGCGTCTAAAATTTAATTTTTATTGATTTTTAATCGATTATTGATCAAAAGATTGATTTTGATGCGTCTAAAATTGAATTTTTATTGATTTTTGATTGGTTATTGATCAAAAAATTGATTTTGTTGCGTCTAAAATTTAATTTTTATTGATTTTTAATCGATTATTGATCAAAAGATTGATTTTGATGCGTCTAAAATTGAATTTTTATTGATTTTTGATTGGTTATTGATCAAAAGATTGATTTTGATGCGTCTAAAATTGAATTTTTATTGATTTTTGATTGGTTATTGATCAAAAGATTGATTTTGATGCGTCTAAAATTGAATTTTTATTGATTTTTGATTGGTTATTGATCAAAAGATTGATTTTGAAGCGTCTAAAATTGAATTTTTATTGATTTTTGATTGGTTATTGATCAAAAGATTGATTTTGATGCGTCTAAAATTGAATTTTTATTGATTTTTGATTGGTTATTGATCAAAAAATTGTTTTTGTTGCGTCTAAAATTTAATTTTTATTGATTTTTAATCGATTATTGATCAAAAGATTGATTTTGATGCGTCTAAAATTGAATTTTTATTGATTTTTGATTGGTTATTGATCAAAAGATTGATTTTGATGCGTCTAAAATTTAATTTTTATTGATTTTTAATCGATTATTGATCAAAAGATTGATTTTGATGCGTCTAAAATTGAATTTTTATTGATTTTTGATTGGTTATTGATCAAAAGATTGATTTTGATGCGTCTAAAATTGAATTTTTATTGATTTTTGATTGGTTATTGATCAAAAGATTGATTTTGATGCGTCTAAAATTGAATTTTTATTGATTTTTGATTGGTTATTGATCAAAAGATTGATTTTGAAGCGTCTAAAATTGAATTTTTATTGATTTTTGATTGGTTATTGATCAAAGGATTGATTTTGATGCGTCTAAAATTGAATTTTTATTGATTTTTGATTGGTTATTGATCAAAAGATTGATTTTGATGCGTCTAAAATTTAATTTTTATTGATTTTTAATCGATTATTGATCAAAAGATTGATTTTGATGCGTCTAAAATTGAATTTTTATTGATTTTTGATTGGTTATTGATCAAAAGATTGATTTTGATGCGTCTAAAATTTAATTTTTATTGATTTTTAATCGATTATTGATCAAAAGATTGATTTTGATGCGTCTAAAATTGAATTTTTATTGATTTTTGATTGGTTATTGATCAAAAGATTGATTTTGATGCGTCTAAAATTGAATTTTTATTGATTTTTGATCGATTATCGATCAAAAGATTGATTTTGATGCGTCTAAAATAGAATTTGTATTGATTTTTGATTGGTTATTGACAAAAAGATTGATTTTGATGCGTCTAAAATTGAATTTGTATTGATTTTTGATCGATTATCAATCAAAAGATTGATTTTGTTGCGTCTAAAATTGAATTTTTATTGATTTTTGATCGATTATTGAGCAAAAGATTGATTTTGATGCGTCTAAAATAGAATTTGTATTGATTTTTGATTGGTTATTGACAAAAAGATTGATTTTGATGCGTCTAAAATTGAATTTTTATTGATTTTTGATCGATTATCAATCAAAAGATTGATTTTGTTGCGTCTAAAATTGAATTTTTATTGATTTTTGATTGGTTATTGATCAAAAGATTGATTTTGATGCGCCTAAAATTGAATTTTTATTGATTTTTGATTGGTTATTGATCATAAGATTGATTTTGATGCGTCTAAAATTGAATTTTTATTGATTTTTGATTGGTTATTGATCAAAAAATTGATTTTGTTGCGTCTAAAATTTAATTTTTATTGATTTTTAATCGATTATTGATCAAAAGATTGATTTTGATGCGTCTAAAATTGAATTTTTATAGATTTTTGATTGGTTATTGATCAAAAGATTGATTTTGATGCGTCTAAAATTGAATTTTTATTGATTTTTGATTGGTTATTGATCAAAAGATTGATTTTGATGCGTCTAAAATTGAATTTTTATTGATTTTTGATTGGTTATTGATCAAAAGATTGATTTTGATGCGTCTAAAATTGAATTTTTATTGATTTTTGATTGGTTATTGATCAAAACATTGATTTAGATGTGTCTAAAATTGAATTTTTATTGATTTTTGATCGATTATTGATTAAAAGATTGATTTTGATGCGTCTAAAATTGAATTTTTATTGATTTTTGATTGGTTATTGATCAAAAGATTGATTTTGATGCGTCTAAAATTGAATTTTTATTGATTTTTGATTGGTTATTGATCAAAAAATTGATTTTGTTGCGTCTAAAATTTAATTTTTATTGATTTTTAATCGATTATGGATCAAAAGATTGATTTTGTTGCGTCTAAAATTGAATTTTTATTGATTTTTGATTGGTTATTGATCAAAAAATTGATTTTGTTGCGTCTAAAATGTAATTTTTATTGATTTTTAATCGATTATTGATCAAAAGATTGATTTTGATGCGTCTAAAATTGAATTTTTATAGATTTTTGATTGGTTATTGATCAAAAGATTGATTTTGATGCGTCTAAAATTGAATTTTTATTGATTTTTGATTGGTTATTGATCAAAAGATTGATTTTGATGCATCTAAAATTGAATTTTTATTGATTTTTGATCGATTATCGATCAAAAGATTGATTTTGATGCGTCTAAAATTGAATTTTTATTGATTTTTGATTGGTTATTGATCAAAAGATTGATTTTGATGCGTCTAAAATTGAATTTTTATTGATTTTTGATTGGTTATTGATCAAAAGATTGATTTTGATGCGTCTAAAATTGAATTTTTATTGATTTTTGATTGGTTATTGATCAAAAAATTGATTTTGTTGCGTCTAAAATTTAATTTTTATTGATTTTTAATCGATTATTGATCAAAAGATTGATTTTGATGCGTCTAAAATTGAATTTTTATTGATTTTTGATTGGTTATTGATCAAAAGATTGATTTTGATGCGTCTAAAATTGAATTTTTATTGATTTTTGATTGGTTATTGATCAAAAGATTGATTTTGATGCGTCTAAAATTGAATTTTTATTGATTTTTGATTGGTTATTGATCAAAAGATTGATTTTGATGCGTCTAAAATTGAATTTTTATTGATTTTTGATTGGTTATTGATCAAAAAATTGATTTTGTTGCGTCTAAAATTTAATTTTTATTGATTTTTGATTGGTTATTGATCAAAACATTGATTTTGATGCGTCTAAAATTGAATTTTTATTGATTTTTGATTGGTTATTGATCAAAAGATTGATTTTGATGCGTCTAAAATTGAATTTTTATTGATTTTTGATTGGTTATTGATCAAAAGATTGATTTTGATGCGTCTAATATTGAATTTTTATTGATTTTTGATTGGTTATTGATCAAAAGATTGATTTTGAAGCGTCTAAAATTGAATTTTTATTGATTTTTGATTGGTTATTGATCAAAAGATTGATTTTGATGCGTCTAAAATTGAATTTTTATTGATTTTTGATTGGTTATTGATCAAAAAATTGATTTTGTTGTGTCTAAAATTTAATTTTTATTGATTTTTAATCGATTATTGATCAAAAGATTGATTTTGATGCGTCTAAAATTGAATTTTTATTGATTTTTGATTGGTTATTGATCAAAAAATTGATTTTGTTGCGTCTAAAATTTAATTTTTATTGATTTTTAATCGATTATTGATCAAAAGATTGATTTTGATGCGTCTAAAATTGAATTTTTATTGATTTTTGATTGGTTATTGATCAAAAGATTGATTTTGATGCGTCTAAAATTGAATTTTTATTGATTTTTGATTGGTTATTGATCAATAGATTGATTTTGATGCGTCTAAAATTGAATTTTTATTGATTTTTGATTGGTTATTGATCAAAAGATTGATTTTGAAGCGTCTAAAATTGAATTTTTATTGATTTTTGATTGGTTATTGATCAAAAGATTGATTTTGATGCGTCTAAAATTGAATTTTTATTGATTTTTGATTGGTTATTGATCAAAAAATTGATTTTGTTGCGTCTAAAATTTAATTTTTATTGATTTTTAATCGATTATTGATCAAAAGATTGATTTTGATGCGTCTAAAATTGAATTTTTATTGATTTTTGATTGGTTATTGATCAAAAGATTGATTTTGATGCGTCTAAAATTTAATTTTTATTGATTTTTAATCGATTATTGATCAAAAGATTGATTTTGATGCGTCTAAAATTGAATTTTTATTGATTTTTGATTGGTTATTGATCAAAAGATTGATTTTGATGCGTCTAAAATTGAATTTTTATTGATTTTTGATTGGTTATTGATCAAAAGATTGATTTTGATGCGTCTAAAATTGAATTTTTATTGATTTTTGATTGGTTATTGATCAAAAGATTGATTTTGAAGCGTCTAAAATTGAATTTTTATTGATTTTTGATTGGTTATTGATCAAAAGATTGATTTTGATGCGTCTAAAATTGAATTTTTATTGATTTTTGATTGGTTATTGATCAAAAAATTGATTTTGTTGCGTCTAAAATTTAATTTTTATTGATTTTTAATCGATTATTGATCAAAAGATTGATTTTGATGCGTCTAAAATTGAATTTTTATTGATTTTTGATTGGTTATTGATCAAAAGATTGATTTCGATGCGTCTAAAATTGATTTTTTATTGATTTTTGATCGATTATCGATCAAAAGATTGATTTTGATGCGTCTAAAATTGAATTTTTATTGATTTTTGATTGGTTATTGATCAAAGGATTGATTTTGATGCGTCTAAAATTGAATTTTTATTGATTTTTGATCGATTATCGATCAAAAGATTGATTTTGATGGGTCTAAAATTGAATTTTTATTGATTTTTGATTGGTTATTGATCAAAAGATTGATTTTGATGCGTCTAAAATTGAATTTTTATTGATTTTTGATTGGTTATTGATCAAAAGATTGATTTTGAAGCGTCTAAAATTGAATTTTTATTGATTTTTGATTGGTTATTGATCAAAAGATTGATTTTGATGCGTCTAAAATTGAATTTTTATTGATTTTTGATTGGTTATTGATCAAAAAATTGATTTTGTTGCGTCTAAAATTTAATTTTTATTGATTTTTAATCGATTATTGATCAAAAGATTGATTTTGATGCGTCTAAAATTGAATTTTTATTGATTTTTGATTGGTTATTGATCAAAAGATTGATTTTGATGCGGCTAAAATTGAGTTTTTATTGATTTTTGATCGATTATCGATCAAAAGATTGATTTTGATGGGTCTAAAATTGAAATTTTATTGATTTTTGATTGTTTATTGATCAAAAGATTGATTTTGTTGCGTCTAAAATTGAATTTTTATTGATTTTTGATCGATTATCGATCAAAAGATTGATTTTGATGCGTCTAAAATAGAATTTGTATTGATTTTTGATTGGTTATTGACAAAAAGATTGATTTTGATGCGTCTAAAATTGAATTTGTATTGATTTTTGATCGATTATCAATCAAAAGATTGATTTTGTTGCGTCTAAAATTGAATTTTTATTGATTTTTGATCGATTATTGAGCAAAAGATTGATTTTGATGCGTCTAAAATAGAATTTGTATTGATTTTTGATTGGTTATTGACAAAAAGATTGATTTTGATGCGTCTAAAATTGAATTTTTATTGATTTTTGATCGATTATCAATCAAAAGATTGATTTTGTTGCGTCTAAAATTAAATTTTTATTGGTTTTTATTGGTTTTTGATCAAAAAATTTATTTTGTTGGGTCTAAAATTGAATTTTTATTGATTTTTGATCGATTATTGATCAAAATATTGATCTTGATGCGTCTAAAATTGAATTTTTATTGATTTTTGATCGATTATCGATCAAAAGATTGATTTTGATGCGTCTAAAATTGAATTTTTATTGATTTTTGATTGGTTATTGATCAAAAGATTGATTTCGATGCGTCTAAAATTGATTTTTTATTGATTTTTGATCGATTATCGATCAAAAGATTGATTTTGATGCGTCTAAAATTGAATATTTATTGATTTTTGATTGGTTATTGATCAAAGGATTGATTTTGATGCGTCTAAAATTGAATTTTTATTGATTTTTGATCGATTATCGATCAAAAGATTGATTTTGATGGGTCTAAAATTGAATTTTTATTGATTTTTGATTGGTTATTGATCAAAAGATTGATTTTGATGCGTCTAAAATTGAATTTTTATTGATTTTTGATTGGTTATTGATCAAAAAATTGATTTTGTTGCGTCTAAAATTTAATTTTTATTGATTTTTAATCGATTATGGATCAAAAGATTGATTTTGATGCGTCTAAAATTGAATTTTTATTGATTTTTGATTGGTTATTGATCAAAAAATTGATTTTGTTGCGTCTAAAATGTAATTTTTATTGATTTTTAATCGATTATTGATCAAAAGATTGATTTTGATGCGTCTAAAATTGAATTTTTATAGATTTTTGATTGGTTATTGATCAAAAGATTGATTTTGATGCGTCTAAAATTGAATTTTTATTGATTTTTGATTGGTTATTGATCAAAAGATTGATTTTGATGCATCTAAAATTGAATTTTTATTGATTTTTGATCGATTATCGATCAAAAGATTGATTTTGATGCGTCTAAAATTGAATTTTTATTGATTTTTGATTGGTTATTGATCAAAAGATTGATTTTGATGCGTCTAAAATTGAATTTTTATTGATTTTTGATCGATTATCGATTAAAAGATTGATTTTGATGCGTCTAAAATTGAATTTTTATTGATTTTTGATTGGTTATTGATCAAAAGATTGATTTTGATGCGTCTAAAAATGAATTTTTATTGATTTTTGATCGATTATCGATCAAAAGATTGTATTTTATGCGTCTAAAATTGAATTTTTATTGATTTTTGATTGGTTATTGATCATAAGATTGATTTTGATGCGTCTAAAATTGAATTTTTATTGATTTTTGATCGATTATCGATTAAAAGATTGTTTTTGATGCGTCTAAAATCGAATTTTTATTGATTTTTGATCGATTATTGATTAAAAGATTGATTTTGATGCGTCTAAAATTGAATTTTTATTGATTTTTGATCGATTATCGATCAAAAGATTGATTTTGATGCGTCTAAAATTGAATTTTTATTGATTTATGATTGGTTATTGATCAAAAGATTGATTTTGATGCGTCTAAAATTGAATTTTTATTGATTTTTGATTGGTTATTGATCAAAAGATTGATTTTGATGCGTCTAAAATTGAATTTTTATTGATTTTTGATTGGTTATTGATCAAAAGATTGATTTTGATGCGTCTAAAATTGAATTTTTATTGATTTATGATTGGTTATTGATCAAAAGATTGATTTTGATGCGTCTAAAATTGAATTTTAATTGATTTTTGATTGGTTATTGATCAAAAGATTGATTTTGATGCGTCTAAAATTGAATTTTTATTGATTTTTGATTGGTTATTGATCAAAAGATTGATTTTGATGCGTCTAAAATTGAATTTTTATTGATTTTTGATTGGTTATTGATCAAAAGATTGATTTTGTTGCGTCTAAAATTGAATTTTTATTGATTTATGATTGGTTATTGATCAAAAGATTGATTTTGATGCGTCTAAAATTGAATTTTTATTGATTTTTGATTGGTTATTGATCAAAAGATTGATTTTGATGCGTCTAAAATTGAATTTTTATTGATTTTTGATTGGTTATTGATCAAAAGATTGATTTTGATGCGTCTAAAATTTAATTTTTATTGATTTTTAATCGATTATTGATCAAAAGATTGATTTTGATGCGTCTAAAATTGAATTTTTATTGATTTTTGATTGGTTATTGATCAAAAGATTGATTTTGATGCGTCTAAAATTGAATTTTTATTGATTTTTGATTGGTTATTGATCAAAAAATTGATTTTGTTGCGTCTAAAATTTAATTTTTATTGATTTTTAATCGATTATTGATCAAAAGATTGATTTTGATGCGTCTAAAATTGAATTTTTATAGATTTTTGATTGGTTATTGATCAAAAGATTGATTTTGATGCGTCTAAAATTGAATTTTTATTGATTTTTGATTGGTTATTGATCAAAAGATTGATTTTGATGCGTCTAAAATTGAATTTTTATTGATTTTTGATTGGTTATTGATCAAAAAATTGATTTTGTTGCGTCTAAAATTTAATTTTTATTGATTTTTAATCGATTATTGATCAAAAGATTGATTTTGATGCGTCTAAAATTGAATTTTTATTGATTTTTGATTGGTTATTGATCAAAAGATTGATTTTGATGCGTCTAAAATTGAATTTTTATTGATTTTTGAATGGTTATTGATCAAAAGATTGATTTTGATGCGTCTAAAATTGAATTTTTATTGATTTTTGATTGGTTATTGATCAAAAGATTGATTTTGATGCGTCTAAAATTGAATTTTTATTGATTTTTGATTGGTTATTGATCAAAAAATTGATTTTGTTGCGTCTAAAATTTAATTTTTATTGATTTTTAATCGATTATTGATCAAAAGATTGATTTTGATGCGTCTAAAATTGAATTTTTATAGATTTTTGATTGGTTATTGATCAAAAGATTGATTTTGATGCGTCTAAAATTGAATTTTTATTGATTTTTGATTGGTTATTGATCAAAAGATTGATTTTGATGCGTCTAAAATTGAATTTTTATTGATTTTTGATTGGTTATTGATCAAAAGATTGATTTTGATGCGTCTAAAATTGAATTTTTATTGATTTTTGATTGGTTATTGATCAAAACATTGATTTAGATGTGTCTAAAATTGAATTTTTATTGATTTTTGATCGATTATTGATTAAAAGATTGATTTTGATGCGTCTAAAATTGAATTTTTATTGATTTTTGATTGGTTATTGATCAAAAGATTGATTTTGATGCGTCTAAAATTGAATTTTTATTGATTTTTGATTGGTTATTGATCAAAAGATTGATTTTGATGCGTCAAAAATTGAATTTTTATTGATTTTTGATTGGTTATTGAACAAAAGATTGATTTTGATGCGTCTAAAATTTAATTTTTATTGATTTTTAATCGATTATTGATCAAAAGATTGATTTTGATGCGTCTGAAATTGAATTTTTATAGATTTTTGATTGGTTAGTGATCAAAAGATTGATTTTGATGCGTCTAAAATTGAATTTTTATTGATTTTTGATTGGTTATTGATCAAAAAATTGATTTTGTTGCGTCTAAAATTTAATTTTTATTGATTTTTAATCGATTATTGATCAAAGGATTGATTTTGATGCGTCTAAAATTGAATTTTTATTGATTTTTGATTGGTTATTGATCAAAAGATTGATTTTGATGCGGCTAAAATTGAATTTTTATTGATATTTGATCGATTATCGATCAAAAGATTGATTTTGATGGGTCTAAAATTGAATTTTTATTGATTTTTGATTGGTTATTGATCAAAAGATTGATTTTGTTGCGTCTAAAATTGAATTTTTATTGATTTTTGATTGGTTATTGATCAAAAAATTGATTTTGTTGCGTCTAAAATTTAATTTTTATTGATTTTTAATCGATTATTGATCAAAAGATTGATTTTGATGCGTCTAAAATTGAATTTTTATTGATTTTTGATTGGTTATTGATCAAAAGATTGATTTTGATGCGGCTAAAATTGAATTTTTATTGATATTTGATCGATTATCGATCAAAAGATTGATTTTGATGGGTCTAAAATTGAATTTTTATTGATTTTTGATTGGTTATTGATCAAAAGATTGATTTTGATGCGTCTAAAATTGAATTTTTATTGATTTTTGATTGGTTATTGATCAAAAAATTGATTTTGTTGCGTCTAAAATTTAATTTTTATTGATTTTTAATCGATTATTGATCAAAAGATTGATTTTGATGCGTCTAAAATTGAATTTTTATTGATTTTTGATTGGTTATTGATCAAAAGATTGATTTTGATGCGTCTAAAATTGAATTTTTATTGATTTTTGATTGGTTATTGATCAAAAAATTGATTTTGTTGCGTCTAAAATTTAATTTTTGTTGATTTTCAATCGATTATTGATCAAAAGATTGATTTTGATGCGTCTAAAATTGAATTTTTATTGATTTTTGATTGGTTATTGATCAAAAGATTGATTTTGATGCGTCTAAAATTGAATTTTTATTGATTTTTGATTGGTTATTGATCAAAAGATTGATTTTGATGCGTCTAAAATTGAATTTTTATTGATTTTTGATTGGTTATTGATCAAAAGATTGATTTTGAAGCGTCTAAAATTGAATTTTTATTGATTTTTGATTGGTTATTGATCAAAAGATTGATTTTGATGCGTCTAAAATTGAATTTTTATTGATTTTTGATTGGTAATTGATCAAAAAATTGATTTTGTTGCGTCTAAAATTTAATTTTTATGATTTTTAATCGATTATTGATCAAAAGATTGATTTTGATGCGTCTAAAATTGAATTTTTATTGATTTTTGATTGGTTATTGATCAAAAGATTGATTTTGATGCGGCTAAAATTGAATTTTTATTGATATTTGATCGATTATCGATCAAAAGATTGATTTTGATGGGTCTAAAATTGAATTTTTATTGATTTTTGATTGGTTATTGATCAAAAGATTGATTTTGTTGCGTCTAAAATTGAATTTTTATTGATTTTTGATCGATTATCGATCAAAAGATTGATTTTGATGCGTCTAAAATAGAATTTGTATTGATTTTTGATTGGTTATTGACAAAAAGATTGATTTTGATGCGTCTAAAATTGAATTTGTATTGATTTTTGATCGATTATCAATCAAAAGATTGATTTTGTTGCGTCTAAAATTGAATTTTTATTGATTTTTGATCGATTATTGAGCAAAAGATTGATTTTGATGCGTCTAAAATAGAATTTGTATTGATTTTTGATTGGTTATTGACAAAAAGATTGATTTTGATGCGTCTAAAATTGAATTTTTATTGATTTTTGATCGATTATCAATCAAAAGATTGATTTTGTTGCGTCTAAAATTGAATTTTTATTGATTTTTGATCGATTATTGAGCAAAAGATTGATTTTGATGCGTCTAAAATTGAATTTTTATTGATTCTTGATTGGTTATTGATCAAAAGATTGATTTTGATGCGTCTAAAATTAAATTTTTATTGGTTTTTATTGGTTTTTGATCAAAAAATTTATTTTGTTGGGTCTAAAATTGAATTTTTATTGATTTTTGATCGATTATTGATCAAAATATTGATCTTGATGCGTCTAAAATTGAATTTTTATTGATTTTTGATTGGTTATTGATCAAAAGATTGATTTCGATGCGTCTAAAATTGATTTTTTATTGATTTTTGATCGATTATCGATCAAAAGATTGATTTTGATGCGTCTAAAATTGAATTTTTATTGATTTTTGATTGGTTATTGATCAAAGGATTGATTTTGATGCGTCTAAAATTGAATTTTTATTGATTTTTGATCGATTATCGATCAAAAGATTGATTTTGATGGGTCTAAAATTGAATTTTTATTGATTTTTGATTGGTTATTGATCAAAATATTGATTTTGATGCGTCTAAAATTGAATTTTTATTGATTTTTGATTGGTTATTGATCAAAAAATTGATTTTGTTGCGTCTAAAATTTAATTTTTATTGATTTTTAATCGATTATTGATCAAAAGATTGATTTTGATGCGTCTAAAATTGAATTTTTATAGATTTTTGATTGGTTATTGATCAAAAGATTGATTTTGATGCGTCTAAAATTGAATTTTTATTGATTTTTGATTGGTTATTGATCAAAAGATTGATTTTGATGCGTCTAAAATTGAATTTTTATTGATTTTTGATTGGTTATTGATCAAAAAATTGATTTTGTTGCGTCTAAAATTTAATTTTTATTGATTTTTAATCGATTATTGATCAAAAGATTGATTTTGATGCGTCTAAAATTGAATTTTTATTGATTTTTGATTGGTTATTGATCAAAAAATTGATTTTGTTGCGTCTAAAATTTAATTTTTATTGATTTTTAATCGATTATGGATCAAAAGATTGATTTTGATGCGTCTAAAATTGAATTTTTATTGATTTTTGATTGGTTATTGATCAAAAAATTGATTTTGTTGCGTCTAAAATGTAATTTTTATTGATTTTTAATCGATTATTGATCAAAAGATTGATTTTGATGCGTCTAAAATTGAATTTTTATAGATTTTTGATTGGTTATTGATCAAAAGATTGATTTTGATGCGTCTAAAATTGAATTTTTATTGATTTTTGATTGGTTATTGATCAAAAGATTGATTTTGATGCATCTAAAATTGAATTTTTATTGATTTTTGATCGATTATCGATCAAAAGATTGATTTTGATGCGTCTAAAATTGAATTTTTATTGATTTTTGATTGGTTATTGATCAAAAGATTGATTTTGATGCGTCTAAAATTGAATTTTTATTGATTTTTGATCGATTATCGATTAAAAGATTGATTTTGATGCGTCTAAAATTGAATTTTTATTGATTTTTGATTGGTTATTGATCAAAAGATTGATTTTGATGCGTCTAAAAATGAATTTTTATTGATTTTTGATCGATTATCGATCAAAAGATTGTATTTTATGCGTCTAAAATTGAATTTTTATTGATTTATGATTGGTTATTGATCATAAGATTGATTTTGATGCGTCTAAAATTGAATTTTTATTGATTTTTGATCGATTATCGATTAAAAGATTGTTTTTGATGCGTCTAAAATTGAATTTTTATTGATTTTTGATCGATTATTGATTAAAAGATTGATTTTGATGCGTCTAAAATTGAATTTTTATTGATTTTTGATCGATTATCGATCAAAAGATTGATTTTGATGCGTCTAAAATTGAATTTTTATTGATTTATGATTGGTTATTGATCAAAAGATAGATTTTGATGCGTCTAAAATTGAATTTTTATTGATTTTTGATTGGTTATTGATCAAAAGATTGATTTTGATGCGTCTAAAATTGAATTTTTATTGATTTTTGATTGGTTATTGATCAAAAGATTGATTTTGATGCGTCTAAAATGGAATTTTTATTGATTTTTGATTGGTTATTGATCAAAAGATTGATTTTGATGCGTCTAAAATTGAATTTTTATTGATTTTTGATTGGTTATTGATCAAAAGATTGATTTTGATGCGTCTAAAATTGAATTTTTATTGATTTTTGATTGGTTATTGATCAAAAGATTGATTTTGATGCGTCTAAAATTGAATTTTTATTGATTTTTGATTGGTTATTGATCAAAAGATTGATTTTGATGCGTCTAAAATTGAATTTTTATTGATTTTTGATTGGTTATTGATCAAAAGATTGATTTTGATGCGTCTAAAATTGAATTTTTATTGATTTTTGATTGGTTATTGATCAAAAGATTGATTTTGATGCGTCTAAAATTGAATTTTTATTGATTTTTGATTGGTTATTGATCAAAAAATTGATTTTGTTGCGTCTAAAATTTAATTTTTATTGATTTTTAATCGATTATTGATCAAAAGATTGATTTTTATGCGTCTAAAATTGAATTTTTATAGATTTTTGATTGGTTATTGATCAAAAGATTGATTTTGATGCGTCTAAAATTGAATTTTTATTGATTTTTGATTGGTTATTGATCAAAAGATTGATTTTGATGCGTCTAAAATTGAATTTTTATTGATTTTTGATTGGTTATTGATCAAAAGATTGATTTTGATGCGTCTAAAATTGAATTTTTATTGATTTTTGATTGGTTATTGATCAAAAGATTGATTTTGATGCGTCTAAAATTGAATTTTTATTGATTTATGATTGGTTATTGATCAAAAGATTGATTTTGATGCGTCTAAAATTGAATTTTTATTGATTTTTGATTGGTTATTGATCAAAAGATTGATTTTGATGCGTCTAAAATTGAATTTTTATTGATTTTTGATTGGTTATTGATCAAAAGATTGATTTTGATGCGCCTAAAATTGAATTTTTATTGATTTTTGATTGGTTATTGATCATAAGATTGATTTTGATGCGTCTAAAATTGAATTTTTATTGATTTTTGATTGGTTATTGATCAAAAAATTGATTTTGTTGCGTCTAAAATTTAATTTTTATTGATTTTTAATCGATTATTGATCAAAAGATTGATTTTGATGCGTCTAAAATTGAATTTTTATAGATTTTTGATTGGTTATTGATCAAAAGATTGATTTTGATGCGTCTAAAATTGAATTTTTATTGATTTTTGATTGGTTATTGATCAAAAGATTGATTTTGATGCGTCTAAAATTGAATTTTTATTGATTTTTGATTGGTTATTGATCAAAAGATTGATTTTGATGCGTCTAAAATTGAATTTTTATTGATTTTTGATTGGTTATTGATCAAAACATTGATTTAGATGTGTCTAAAATTGAATTTTTATTGATTTTTGATCGATTATTGATTAAAAGATTGATTTTGATGCGTCTAAAATTGAATTTTTATTGATTTTTGATTGGTTATTGATCAAAAGATTGATTTTGATGCGTCTAAAATTGAATTTTTATTGATTTTTGATTGGTTATTGATCAAAATATTGATTTTGATGCGTCTAAAATTGAATTTTTATTGATTTTTGATTGGTTATTGATCAAAAGAATGATTTTGATGCGTCTAAAATTTAATTTTTATTGATTTTTAATCGATTATTGATCAAAAGATTGATTTTGAAGCGTCTAAAATTGAATTTTTATTGATTTTTGATTGGTTATTGATCAAAAGATTGATTTTGATGCGTCTAAAATTGAATTTTTATTGATTTTTGATTGGTTATTGATCAAAAAATTGATTTTGTTGCGTCTAAAATTTAATTTTTATTGATTTTTAATCGATTATGGATCAAAAGATTGATTTTGATGCGTCTAAAATTGAATTTTTATTGATTTTTGATTGGTTATTGATCAAAAAATTGATTTTGTTGCGTCTAAAATGTAATTTTTATTGATTTTTAATCGATTATTGATCAAAAGATTGATTTTGATGCGTCTAAAATTGAATTTTTATAGATTTTTGATTGGTTATTGATCAAAAGATTGATTTTGATGCGTCTAAAATTGAATTTTTATTGATTTTTGATTGGTTATTGATCAAAAGATTGATTTTGATGCATCTAAAATTGAATTTTTATTGATTTTTGATCGATTATCGATCAAAAGATTGATTTTGATGCGTCTAAAATTGAATTTTTATTGATTTTTGATTGGTTATTGATCAAAAGATTGATTTCGATGCGTCTAAAATTGATTTTTTATTGATTTTTGATCGATTATCGATCAAAAGATTGATTTTGATGCGTCTAAAATTGAATTTTTATTGATTTTCGATTGGTTATTGATCAAAGGATTGATTTTGATGCGTCTAAAATTGAATTTTTATTGATTTTTGATCGATTATCGATCAAAAGATTGATTTTGATGCGTCTAAAATTGAATTTTTATTGATTTTTGATTGGTTATTGATCAAAAGATAGATTTTGATGCGTCTAAAATTGAATTTTTTTTGATTTTTGATCGATTATCGATCAAAAGATTGATTTTGATGCGTCTAAAATTGAATTTTTATTGATTTTTGATTGGTTATTGATCAAAAGATTGATTTTGATGCGTCTAAAATTGAATTTTTATTGATTTTTGATTGGTTATTGATCAAAAAATTGATTTTGTTGCGTCTAAAATTTAATTTTTATTGATTTTTTATCGATTATTGATCAAAAGATTGATTTTGATGCGTCTAAAATTGAATTTTTATAGATTTTTGATTGGTTATTGATCAAAAGATTGATTTTGATGCGTCTAAAATTGAATTTTTATTGATTTATGATTGGTTATTGATCAAAAGATTGATTTTGATGCGTCTAAAATTGAATTTTTATTGATTTTTGATCGATTATCGATCAAAAGATTGATTTTGATGCGTCTAAAATTGAATTTTTATTGATTTTTTATCGATTATTGATCAAAAGATTGATTTTGATGCGTCTAAAATTGAATTTTTATAGATTTTTGATTTGTTATTGATCAAAAGATTGATTTTGATGCGTCTAAAATTGAATTTTTATTGATTTATGATTGGTTATTGATCAAAAGATTGATTTTGATGCGTCTAAAATTAAATTTTTATTGGTTTTTATTGGTTTTTGATCAAAAAATTTATTTTGTTGGGTCTAAAATTGAATTTTTATTGATTTTTGATCGATTATTGATCAAAATATTGATCTTGATGCGTCTAAAATTGAATTTTTATTGATTTTTGATTGGTTATTGATCAAAAGATTGATTTCGATGCGTCTAAAATTGATTTTTTATTGATTTTTGATCGATTATCGATCAAAAGATTGATTTTGATGCGTCTAAAATTGAATTTTTATTGATTTTTGATTGGTTATTGATCAAAGGATTGATTTTGATGCGTCTAAAATTGAATTTTTATTGATTTTTGATCGATTATCGATCAAAAGATTGATTTTGATGGGTCTAAAATTGAATTTTTATTGATTTTTGATTGGTTATTGATCAAAAGATTGATTTTGATGCGTCTAAAATTGAATTTTTATTGATTTTTGATTGGTTATTGATCAAAAAATTGATTTTGTTGCGTCTAAAATTTAATTTTTATTGATTTTTAATCGATTATGGATCAAAAGATTGATTTTGATGCGTCTAAAATTGAATTTTTATTGATTTTTGATTGGTTATTGATCAAAAAATTGATTTTGTTGCGTCTAAAATGTAATTTTTATTGATTTTTAATCGATTATTGATCAAAAGATTGATTTTGATGCGTCTAAAATTGAATTTTTATAGATTTTTGATTGGTTATTGATCAAAAGATTGATTTTGATGCGTCTAAAATTGAATTTTTATTGATTTTTGATTGGTTATTGATCAAAAGATTGATTTTGATGCATCTAAAATTGAATTTTTATTGATTTTTGATCGATTATCGATCAAAAGATTGATTTTGATGCGTCTAAAATTGAATTTTTATTGATTTTTGATTGGTTATTGATCAAAAGATTGATTTTGATGCGTCTAAAATTGAATTTTTATTGATTTTTGATCGATTATCGATTAAAAGATTGATTTTGATGCGTCTAAAATTGAATTTTTATTGATTTTTGATTGGTTATTGATCAAAAGATTGATTTTGATGCGTCTAAAAATGAATTTTTATTGATTTTTGATCGATTATCGATCAAAAGATTGTATTTTATGCGTCTAAAATTGAATTTTTATTGATTTATGATTGGTTATTGATCATAAGATTGATTTTGATGCGTCTAAAATTGAATTTTTATTGATTTTTGATCGATTATCGATTAAAAGATTGTTTTTGATGCGTCTAAAATTGAATTTTTATTGATTTTTGATCGATTATTGATTAAAAGATTGATTTTGATGCGTCTAAAATTGAATTTTTATTGATTTTTGATCGATTATCGATCAAAAGATTGATTTTGATGCGTCTAAAATTGAATTTTTGTTGATTTATGATTGGTTATTGATCAAAAGATAGATTTTGATGCGTCTAAAATTGAATTTTTATTGATTTTTGATTGGTTATTGATCAAAAGATTGATTTTGATGCGTCTAAAATTGAATTTTTATTGATTTTTGATTGGTTATTGATCAAAAGATTGATTTTGATGCGTCTAAAATGGAATTTTTATTGATTTTTGATTGGTTATTGATCAAAAGATTGATTTTGATGCGTCTAAAATTGAATTTTTATTGATTTTTGATTGGTTATTGATCAAAAGATTGATTTTGATGCGTCTAAAATTGAATTTTTATTGATTTTTGATTGGTTATTGATCAAAAGATTGATTTTGATGCGTCTAAAATTGAATTTTTATTGATTTTTGATTGGTTATTGATCAAAAGATTGATTTTGATGCGTCTAAAATTGAATTTTTATTGATTTTTGATTGGTTATTGATCAAAAGATTGATTTTGATGCGTCTAAAATTGAATTTTTATTGATTTTTGATTGGTTATTGATCAAAAGATTGATTTTGATGCGTCTAAAATTGAATTTTTATTGATTTTTGATTGGTTATTGATCAAAATATTGATTTTGATGCGTCTAAAATTGAATTTTTATTGATTTTTGATTGGTTATTGATCAAAAAATTGATTTTGTTGCGTCTAAAATTTAATTTTTATTGATTTTTAATCGATTATTGATCAAAAGATTGATTTTTATGCGTCTAAAATTGAATTTTTATAGATTTTTGATTGGTTATTGATCAAAAGATTGATTTTGATGCGTCTAAAATTGAATTTTTATTGATTTTTGATTGGTTATTGATCAAAAGATTGATTTTGATGCGTCTAAAATTGAATTTTTATTGATTTTTGATTGGTTATTGATCAAAAGATTGATTTTGATGCGTCTAAAATTGAATTTTTATTGATTTTTGATTGGTTATTGATCAAAAGATTGATTTTGATGCGTCTAAAATTGAATTTTTATTGATTTATGATTGGTTATTGATCAAAAGATTGATTTTGATGCGTCTAAAATTGAATTTTTATTGATTTTTGATTGGTTATTGATCAAAAGATTGATTTTGATGCGTCTAAAATTGAATTTTTATTGATTTTTGATTGGTTATTGATCAAAAGATTGATTTTGATGCGCCTAAAATTGAATTTTTATTGATTTTTGATTGGTTATTGATCATAAGATTGATTTTGATGCGTCTAAAATTGAATTTTTATTGATTTTTGATTGGTTATTGATCAAAAAATTGATTTTGTTGCGTCTAAAATTTAATTTTTATTGATTTTTAATCGATTATTGATCAAAAGATTGATTTTGATGCGTCTAAAATTGAATTTTTATAGATTTTTGATTGGTTATTGATCAAAAGATTGATTTTGATGCGTCTAAAATTGAATTTTTATTGATTTTTGATTGGTTATTGATCAAAAGATTGATTTTGATGCGTCTAAAATTGAATTTTTATTGATTTTTGATTGGTTATTGATCAAAAGATTGATTTTGATGCGTCTAAAATTGAATTTTTATTGATTTTTGATTGGTTATTGATCAAAACATTGATTTAGATGTGTCTAAAATTGAATTTTTATTGATTTTTGATCGATTATTGATTAAAAGATTGATTTTGATGCGTCTAAAATTGAATTTTTATTGATTTTTGATTGGTTATTGATCAAAAGATTGATTTTGATGCGCCTAAAATTGAATTTTTATTGATTTTTGATTGGTTATTGATCAAAATATTGATTTTGATGCGTCTAAAATTGAATTTTTATTGATTTTTGATTGGTTATTGATCAAAAGATTGATTTTGATGCGTCTAAAATTTAATTTTTATTGATTTTTAATCGATTATTGATCAAAAGATTGATTTTGATGCGTCTAAAATTGAATTTTTATTGATTTTTGATTGGTTATTGATCAAAAGATTGATTTTGATGCGTCTAAAATTGAATTTTTATTGATTTTTGATTGGTTATTGATCAAAAAATTGATTTTGTTGCGTCTAAAATTTAATTTTTATTGATTTTTAATCGATTATTGATCAAAAGATTTATTTTGATGCGTCTAAAATTGAATTTTTATAAATTTTTGATTGGTTATTGATCAAAAGATTGATTTTGATGCGTCTAAAATTGAATTTTTATTGATTTTTGATTGGTTATTGATCAAAAGATTGATTTTGATGCGTCTAAAATTGAATTTTTATTGATTTTTGATTGGTTATTGATCAAAAAATTGATTTTGTTGCGTCTAAAATTGAATTTTTATTGATTTTTGATTGGTTATTGATCAAAAAATTGATTTTGTTGCGTCTAAAATTTAATTTTTATTGATTTTTAATCGATTATTGATCAAAAGATTGATTTTGATGCGTCTAAAATTGAATTTTTATAGATTTTTGATTGGTTATTGATCAAAAGATTGATTTTAATGCGTCTAAAATTGAATTTTTATTGATTTTTGATTGGTTATTGATCAAAAGATTGATTTTGATGCGTCTAAAAATGAATTTTTATTGATTTTTGATCGATTATCGATCAAAAGATTGTATTTTATGCGTCTAAAATTGAATTTTTATTGATTTTTGATTGGTTATTGATCAAAAGATAGATTTTGATGCGTCTAAAATTGAATTTTTATTGATTTATGATTGTTTATTGATCAAAAGATTGATTTTGATGCGTCTAAAATGGAATTTTTATTGATTTTTGATTGGTTATTGATCAAAAGATTGATTTTGATGCGTCTAAAATTGAATTTTTATTGATTTTTGATCGATTATCGATCAAAAGATTGATTTTGATGCGTCTAAAATTGAATTTTTATTGATTTATGATTGTTTATTGATCAAAAGATTGATTTTGATGCGTCTAAAATGGAATTTTTATTGATTTTTGATTGGTTATTGATCAAAAGATTGTATTTTATGCGTCTAAAATTGAATTTTTATTGATTTATGATTGTTTATTGATCAAAAGATTGATTTTGATGCGTCTAAAATTGAATTTTTATTGATTTTTGATCGATTATTGATTAAAAGATTGATTTTGATGCGTCTAAAATTGAATTTTTATTGATTTTTGATCGATTATCGATCAAAAGATTGATTTTGATGCGTCTAAAATTGAATTTTTATTGATTTATGATTGGTTATTGATCAAAAGATAGATTTTGATGCGTCTAAAATTGAATTTTTATTGATTTTTGATTGGTTATTGATCAAAAGATTGATTTTGATGCGTCTAAAATTGAATTTTTATTGATTTATGATTGTTTATTGATCAAAAGATTGATTTTGATGCGTCTAAAATGGAATTTTTATTGATTTTTGATTGGTTATTGATCAAAAGATTGATTTTGATGCGTCTAAAATTTAATTTTTATTGATTTTTGATTGGTTATTGATCAAAAGATTGATTTTGATGCGTCTAAAATTGAATTTTTATTGATTTTTGATTGGTTATTGATCAAAAAATTGATTTTGTTGCGTCTAAAATTGAATTTTTATTGATTTTTGATTGGTTATTGATCAAAAAATTGATTTTGTTGCGTCTAAAATTTAATTTTTATTGATTTTTAATCGATTATTGATCAAAAGATTGATTTTGATGCGTCTAAAATTGAATTTTTATAGATTTTTGATTGGTTATTGATCAAAAGATTGATTTTAATGCGTCTAAAATTGAATTTTTATTGATTTTTGATTGGTTATTGATCAAAAGATTGATTTTGATGCGTTTAAAAATGAATTTTTATTGATTTTTGATCGATTATCGATCAAAAGATTGTATTTTATGCGTCTAAAATTGAATTTTTATTGATTTTTGATTGGTTATTGATCATAAGATTGATTTTGATGCGTCTAAAATTGAATTTTTATTGATTTTTGATCGATTATCGATTAAAAGATTGTTTTTGATGCGTCTAAAATTGAATTTTTATTGATTTATGATCGATTATTGATTAAAAGATTGATTTTGATGCGTCTAAAATTGAATTTTTATTGATTTTTGATCGATTATCGATCAAAAGATTGATTTTGATGCGTCTAAAATTGAATTTTTATTGATTTATGATTGGTTATTGATCAAAAGATAGATTTTGATGCGTCTAAAATTGAATTTTTATTGATTTTTGATTGGTTATTGATCAAAAGAATGATTTTGATGCGTCTAAAATTGAATTTTTATTGATTTATGATTGTTTATTGATCAAAAGATTGATTTTGATGCGTCTAAAATGGAATTTTTATTGATTTTTGATTGGTTATTGATCAAAAGATTGATTTTGATGCGTCTAAAATTTAATTTTTATTGATTTTTGATTGGTTATTGATCAAAAGATTGATTTTGATGCGTCTAAAATTGAATTTTTATTGATTTTTGATTGGTTATTGATCAAAAGATTGATTTTGATGCGTCTAAAATTGAATTTTTATTGATTTTTGATTGGTTATTGATCAAAAAATTGATTTTGTTGCGTCTAAAATTGAATTTTTATTGATTTTTGATTGGTTATTGATCAAAAAATTGATTTTGTTGCGTCTAAAATTTAATTTTTATTGATTTTTAATCGATTATTGATCAAAAGATTGATTTTGATGCGTCTAAAATTGAATTTTTATAGATTTTTGATTGGTTATTGATCAAAAGATTGATTTTAATGCGTCTAAAATTGAATTTTTATTGATTTTTGATTGGTTATTGATCAAAAGATTGATTTTGATGCGTCTAAAAATGAATTTTTATTGATTTTTGATCGATTATCGATCAAAAGATTGTATTTTATGCGTCTAAAATTGAATTTTTATTGATTTTTGATTGGTTATTGATCATAAGATTGATTTTGATGCGTCTAAAATTGAATTTTTATTGATTTTTGATCGATTATCGATTAAAAGATTGTTTTTGATGCGTCTAAAATTGAATTTTTATTGATTTTTGATCGATTATTGATTAAAAGATTGATTTTGATGCGTCTAAAATTGAATTTTTATTGATTTTTGATCGATTATCGATCAAAAGATTGATTTTGATGCGTCTAAAATTGAATTTTTATTGATTTATGATTGGTTATTGATCAAAAGATAGATTTTGATGCGTCTAAAATTGAATTTTTATTGATTTTTGATTGGTTATTGATCAAAAGATTGATTTTGATGCGTCTAAAATTGAATTTTTATTGATTTATGATTGGTTATTGATCAAAAGATTGATTTTGATGCGTCTAAAATGGAATTTTTATTGATTTTTGATTGGTTATTGATCAAAAGATTGATTTTGATGCGTCTAAAATTTAATTTTTATTGATTTTTGATTGGTTATTGATCAAAAGATTGATTTTGATGCGTCTAAAATTGAATTTTTATTGATTTTTGATTGGTTATTGATCAAAAGATTGATTTTGATGCGTCTAAAATTGAATTTTTATTGATTTTTGATTGGTTATTGATCAAAAAATTGATTTTGTTGCGTCTAAAATTTAATTTTTATTGATTTTTAATCGCTTATGGATCAAAAGATTGATTTTGATGCGTCTAAAATTGAATTTTTATTGATTTTTGATTGGTTATTGATCAAAAAATTGATTTTGTTGCGTCTAAAATGTAATTTTTATTGATTTTTAATCGATTATTGATCAAAAGATTGATTTTGATGCGTCTAAAATTGAATTTTTATAGATTTTTGATTGGTTATTGATCAAAAGATTGATTTTGATGCGTCTAAAATTGAATTTTTATTGATTTTTGATTGGTTATTGATCAAAAGATTGATTTTGATGCATCTAAAATTGAATTTTTATTGATTTTTGATCGATTATCGATCAAAAGATTGATTTTGATGCGTCTAAAATTGAATTTTTATTGATTTTTGATTGGTTATTGATCAAAAGATTGATTTCGATGCGTCTAAAATTGATTTTTTATTGATTTTTGATCGATTATCGATCAAAAGATTGATTTTGATGCGTCTAAAATTGAATTTTTATTGATTTTTGATTGGTTATTGATCAAAGGATTGATTTTGATGCGTCTAAAATTGAATTTTTATTGATTTTTGATCGATTATCGATCAAAAGATTGATTTTGATGCGTCTAAAATTGAATTTTTATTGATTTTTGATTGGTTATTGATCAAAAGATAGATTTTGATGCGTCTAAAATTGAATTTTTATTGATTTTTGATCGATTATCGATCAAAAGATTGATTTTGATGCGTCTAAAATTGAATTTTTATTGATTTTTGATTGGTTATTGATCAAAAGATTGATTTTGATGCGTCTAAAATTGAATTTTTATTGATTTTTGATTGGTTATTGATCAAAAAATTGATTTTGTTGCGTCTAAAATTTAATTTTTATTGATTTTTTATCGATTATTGATCAAAAGATTGATTTTGATGCGTCTAAAATTGAATTTTTATAGATTTTTGATTGGTTATTGATCAAAAGATTGATTTTGATGCGTCTAAAATTGAATTTTTATTGATTTATGATTGGTTATTGATCAAAAGATTGATTTTGATGCGTCTAAAATTGAATTTTTATTGATTTTTGATCGATTATCGATCAAAAGATTGATTTTGATGCGTCTAAAATTGAATTTTTATTGATTTTTTATCGATTATTGATCAAAAGATTGATTTTGATGCGTCTAAAATTGAATTTTTATAGATTTTTGATTTGTTATTGATCAAAAGATTGATTTTGATGCGTCTAAAATTGAATTTTTATTGATTTATGATTGGTTATTGATCAAAAGATTGATTTTGATGCGTCTAAAATTAAATTTTTATTGGTTTTTATTGGTTTTTGATCAAAAAATTTATTTTGTTGGGTCTAAAATTGAATTTTTATTGATTTTTGATCGATTATTGATCAAAATATTGATCTTGATGCGTCTAAAATTGAATTTTTATTGATTTTTGATTGGTTATTGATCAAAAGATTGATTTCGATGCGTCTAAAATTGATTTTTTATTGATTTTTGATCGATTATCGATTAAAAGATTGATTTTGATGCGTCTAAAATTGAATTTTTATTGATTTTTGATTGGTTATTGATCAAAGGATTGATTTTGATGCGTCTAAAATTGAATTTTTATTGATTTTTGATCGATTATCGATCAAAAGATTGATTTTGATGGGTCTAAAATTGAATTTTTATTGATTTTTGATTGGTTATTGATCAAAAGATTGATTTTGATGCGTCTAAAATTGAATTTTTATTGATTTTTGATTGGTTATTGATCAAAAAATTGATTTTGTTGCGTCTAAAATTTAATTTTTATTGATTTTTAATCGATTATGGATCAAAAGATTGATTTTGATGCGTCTAAAATTGAATTTTTATTGATTTTTGATTGGTTATTGATCAAAAAATTGATTTTGTTGCGTCTAAAATGTAATTTTTATTGATTTTTAATCGATTATTGATCAAAAGATTGATTTTGATGCGTCTAAAATTGAATTTTTATTGATTTTTGATTGGTTATTGATCAAAAGATTGATTTTGATGCGTCTAAAATTGAATTTTTATTGATTTTTGATTGGTTATTGATCAAAAGATTGATTTTGATGCATCTAAAATTGAATTTTTATTGATTTTTGATCGATTATCGATCAAAAGATTGATTTTGATGCGTCTAAAATTGAATTTTTATTGATTTTTGATTGGTTATTGATCAAAAGATTGATTTTGATGCGTCTAAAATTGAATTTTTATTGATTTTTGATCGATTATCGATTAAAAGATTGATTTTGATGCGTCTAAAATTGAATTTTTATTGATTTTTGATTGGTTATTGATCAAAAGATTGATTTTGATGCGTCTAAAAATGAATTTTTATTGATTTTTGATCGATTATCGATCAAAAGATTGTATTTTATGCGTCTAAAATTGAATTTTTATTGATTTATGATTGGTTATTGATCATAAGATTGATTTTGATGCGTCTAAAATTGAATTTTTATTGATTTTTGATCGATTATCGATTAAAAGATTGTTTTTGATGCGTCTAAAATTGAATTTTTATTGATTTTTGATCGATTATTGATTAAAAGATTGATTTTGATGCGTCTAAAATTGAATTTTTATTGATTTTTGATTGGTTATTGATCAAAAGATTGATTTTGATGCGTCTAAAATTGAATTTTTATTGATTTATGATTGGTTATTGATCAAAAGATAGATTTTGATGCGTCTAAAATTGAATTTTTATTGATTTTTGATTGGTTATTGATCAAAAGATTGATTTTGATGCGTCTAAAATTGAATTTTTATTGATTTTTGATTGGTTATTGATCAAAAGATTGATTTTGATGCGTCTAAAATTGAATTTTTATTGATTTTTGATTGGTTATTGATCAAAAGATTGATTTTGATGCGTCTAAAATTGAATTTTTATTGATTTTTGATTGGTTATTGATCAAAAGATTGATTTTGATGCGTCTAAAATTGAATTTTTATTGATTTTTGATTGGTTATTGATCAAAAGATTGATTTTGATGCGTCTAAAATTGAATTTTTATTGATTTTTGATTGGTTATTGATCAAAATATTGATTTTGATGCGTCTAAAATTGAATTTTTATTGATTTTTGATTGGTTATTGATCAAAAAATTGATTTTGTTGCGTCTAAAATTGAATTTTTATTGATTTTTAATCGATTATTGATCAAAAGATTGATTTTTATGCGTCTAAAATTGAATTTTTATAGATTTTTGATTGGTTATTGATCAAAAGATTGATTTTGATGCGTCTAAAATTGAATTTTTATTGATTTTTGATTGGTTATTGATCAAAAGATTGATTTTGATGCGTCTAAAATTGAATTTTTATTGATTTTTGATTGGTTATTGATCAAAAGATTGATTTTGATGCGTCTAAAATTGAATTTTTATTGATTTTTGATTGGTTATTGATCAAAAGATTGATTTTGATGCGTCTAAAATTGAATTTTTATTGATTTATGATTGGTTATTGATCAAAAGATTGATTTTGATGCGTCTAAAATTGAATTTTTATTGATTTTTGATTGGTTATTGATCAAAAGATTGATTTTGATGCGTCTAAAATTGAATTTTTATTGATTTTTGATTGGTTATTGATCAAAAGATTGATTTTGATGCGTCTAAAATTGAATTTTTATTGATTTTTGATTGGTTATTGATCAAAAGATTGATTTTGATGCGTCTAAAATTGAATTTTTATTGATTTTTGATTGGTTATTGATCAAAAAATTGATTTTGTTGCGTCTAAAATTTAATTTTTATTGATTTTTAATCGATTATTGATCAAAAGATTGATTTTGATGCGTCTAAAATTGAATTTTTATAGATTTTTGATTGGTTATTGATCAAAAGATTGATTTTGATGCGTCTAAAATTGAATTTTTATTGATTTTTGATTGGTTATTGATCAAAAGATTGATTTTGATGCGTCTAAAATTGAATTTTTATTGATTTTTGATTGGTTATTGATCAAAAGATTGATTTTGATGCGTCTAAAATTGAATTTTTATTGATTTTTGATTGGTTATTGATCAAAACATTGATTTAGATGTGTCTAAAATTGAATTTTTATTGATTTTTGATCGATTATTGATTAAAAGATTGATTTTGATGCGTCTAAAATTGAATTTTTATTGATTTTTGATTGGTTATTGATCAAAAGATTGATTTTGATGCGTCTAAAATTGAATTTTTATTGATTTTTGATTGGTTATTGATCAAAATATTGATTTTGATGCGTCTAGAATTGAATTTTTATTGATTTTTGATTGGTTATTGATCAAAAGATTGATTTTGATGCGTCTAAAATTTAATTTTTATTGATTTTTAATCGATTATTGATCAAAAGATTGATTTTGATGCGTCTAAAATTGAATTTTTATTGATTTTTGATTGGTTATTGATCAAAAGATTGATTTTGATGCGTCTAAAATTGAATTTTTATTGATTTTTGATTGGTTATTGATCAAAAAATTGATTTTGTTGCGTCTAAAATTTAATTTTTATTGATTTTTAATCGATTATTGATCAAAAGATTTATTTTGATGCGTCTAAAATTGAATTTTTATAAATTTTTGATTGGTTATTGATCAAAAGATTGATTTTGATGCGTCTAAAATTGAATTTTTATTGATTTTTGATTGGTTATTGATCAAAAGATTGATTTTGATGCGTCTAAAATTGAATTTTTATTGATTTTTGATTGGTTATTGATCAAAAAATTGATTTTGTTGCGTCTAAAATTGAATTTTTATTGATTTTTGATTGGTTATTGATCAAAAGATTGATTTTGATGCGTCTAAAATTGAATTTTTATTGATTTTTGATCGATTATCGATCAAAAGATTGATTTTGATGCGTCTAAAATTGAATTTTTATTGATTTATGATTGGTTATTGATCAAAAGATTGATTTTGATGCGTCTAAAATTTAATTTTTATTGATTTTTGATTGGTTATTGATCAAAAGATTGATTTTGATGCGTCTAAAATTGAATTTTTATTGATTTTTGATTGGTTATTGATCAAAAGATTGATTTTGATGCGTCTAAAATTTAATTTTTATTGATTTTTAATCGATTATTGATCAAAAGATTGATTTTGATGCGTCTAAAATTGAATTTTTATTGATTTTTGATTGGTTATTGATCAAAAGATTGATTTTGATGCGTCTAAAAATGAATTTTTATTGATTTTTGATCGATTATCGATCAAAAGATTGTATTTTATGCGTCTAAAATTGAATTTTTATTGATTTTTGATTGGTTATTGATCATAAGATTGATTTTGATGCGTCTAAAATTGAATTTTTATTGATTTTTGATTGGTTATTGATCAAAAGATTGATTTTGATGCGTCTAAAATTGAATTTTTATTGATTTTTGATTGGTTATTGATCAAAACATTGATTTAGATGTGTCTAAAATTGAATTTTTATTGATTTTTGATCGATTATTGATTAAAAGATTGATTTTGATGCGTCTAAAATTGAATTTTTATTGATTTTTGATTGGTTATTGATCAAAAGATTGATTTTGATGCGTCTAAAATTGAATTTTTATTGATTTTTGATTGGTTATTGATCAAAATATTGATTTTGATGCGTCTAGAATTGAATTTTTATTGATTTTTGATTGGTTATTGATCAAAAGATTGATTTTGATGCGTCTAAAATTTAATTTTTATTGATTTTTAATCGATTATTGATCAAAAGATTGATTTTGATGCGTCTAAAATTGAATTTTTATTGATTTTTGATTGGTTATTGATCAAAAGATTGATTTTGATGCGTCTAAAATTGAATTTTTATTGATTTTTGATTGGTTATTGATCAAAAAATTGATTTTGTTGCGTCTAAAATTTAATTTTTATTGATTTTTAATCGATTATTGATCAAAAGATTTATTTTGATGCGTCTAAAATTGAATTTTTATAAATTTTTGATTGGTTATTGATCAAAAGATTGATTTTGATGCGTCTAAAATTGAATTTTTATTGATTTTTGATTGGTTATTGATCAAAAGATTGATTTTGATGCGTCTAAAATTGAATTTTTATTGATTTTTGATTGGTTATTGATCAAAAAATTGATTTTGATGCGTCTAAAATTGAATTTTTATTGATTTTTGATCGATTATCGATCAAAAGATTGATTTTGATGCGTCTAAAATTGAATTTTTATTGATTTTTTATCGATTATTGATCAAAAGATTGATTTTGATGCGTCTAAAATTGAATTTTTATAGATTTTTGATTTGTTATTGATCAAAAGATTGATTTTGATGCGTCTAAAATTGAATTTTTATTGATTTATGATTGGTTATTGATCAAAAGATTGATTTTGATGCGTCTAAAATTGAATTTTTATTGATTTATGATTGGTTATTGATCAAAAGATTGATTTTGATGCGTCTAAAATTGAATTTTTATTGATTTATGATTGGTTATCGATCAAAAGATTGATTTTGATGCGTCTAAAATTGAATTTTTATAGATTTTTGATTGGTTATTGATCATTATGATTCGTGTATATCTATTAAAATTTCCGTAGTCATATCATTAATTCAGGACATGCATTTGCATATAGTCCTTGCTTTAGTGATAAAATTAATTATTGTAGTTGTAATTATTGTAGTGTAGTTGTTTTTGAGAAATAGTTTAAATACGTGCCACTTTAAAGATGCACATAAAATTACATATTTGCACATAAAAATTATTGTTATCGGAAGAATCCTACATTAAATATTAATTAAATTACATAGAGCCATTACTCACAGATTCTTCAATATGAGAAATAAAATGAATATCCGAAATAAAATCGAAAATTACAACGAATGCATCGCCTATAGGCACTATCAGAAATGTAGCAATAGTGCCGTTGCCGTTTCATCTATTGAAGAGATCTGCACAATGCCTTAACAAATACTAAAGCGGCTTCACAATCGCCCCCTTATGACCTGACGCAATCTCGCTCGATCGTGTGCATCTGGCTGACGGTTGTTTGCAGCCACAACATCGTCAAGCGGGTTGCATAGGCTCCCCGCAGCTAGATTTAAAACGTGCGCGAGGTGAAATTCCTTTGGATTATTTTTATAGGAGCATTTCTCCGGTATCTCTTAACGGCGCTGGCGAGCGCGTGGTGGCGCGCCAGAGGTGATCCTTCCGCCGGTGCCGCCACAAGAAGCCTTTCGATTTCGTTTGTCCCGTCTGGACTTTAAGTGCGTTTTAATTGCGAGACGGCGAAAGCGCGCGCGATCGCAATCAAAGGTCGTTTGGTCATCGTACGAGCAGCGTGGTGAAGAGGGAAATTTCCAATATTTCGTGGACTGCAGAAGCAGTCCTTCGGATCTAACCGGTGCAAGGGGGCCGTTGGTCCGTGTGGGGAACGTGTCCGAAATCTTTGCACAATTGAATCGAATTAACCTTTAGTTAGTCTCTTCCTGTGCGCCCTGCCAGTCGGAAGCATCTAGTCGAGAGTTAGTGTGACCAAGAGAGAGAGAGAGAGAGAGAGAGTTACCTAGGTCCAACAACAGGTCAGCAAGCACGATGATTGATGAAAAAGGCGAGTAAATCAGTGTTCAAACTTGCATCCGATTATTTAAAAATGCATAAAACCCGATCTATATTCGTTGCACAATGTTATCTCCAACTGTAATGTCAACATATTTTGCACTCGTTACTGCCCACACGTCGATCCATCCTGTGGAATAATGATTGAGTTGGTGATTTGTTTACATTTCTTTCGCGCTCGACTTAACTTTAAGAACGCTTGAAATTATCTTACTGCCGCTTGCAGAGCTGCAGGCGCTCAAGAATCTGTGACTTCTTTCTCCGGAAATGACAGATTTGCGAGCGCTCACCCCTCGATCCTTCGCTGGCGCTGGCGCATCCAGGAAGTGTAACATTTAAATTTTAAGTACACTGCATACCACACAATTCTTAACAGACAGATAACATATCTCCCCAAATTTGTTTTCAATTTTAATCTATTAGTTCTCGACTTGTTTAATTAGAGTTCAGTCGTTAGGTAAGTATCGTGAAAGCGGAATTTTAAGTGAGTGCACCCTCATTTGCTGCACAATCAGACTGTTTTGCACTCGGTTTGTTTTAATAGTTACATAAACAATGAGATTTTTGCGCGCTTTGTATTTTTAATGAGGGAGCTGCAATGATTGTGGATTGCGGTCGTGTCGCGTGCAAAAGTGGACCGCGACGGCCCCGATCCGATGCCTTTGTAGTCTATTACATGATTATGATTGCATTAATCCGGGGGGTGGGGGGGCAATTATGTAACCGCCGGAAAATCTAAAATCGAGCGGATCTCGAGCGTTGTAACTATATTATTCCTCTTGACTAGACTTCCTCGTTTCGCAGGCGACATCAAGATGCCGATGAGGACGTGGTTGAGGCGATGCCAGCCAATGCAGCTGTACGTCGTCCTGGTGCTCAGCGTGGTCTTCTTCGCCGCAGAGCTGGTCGCCAGCCACGTAACGCACGCTCTCACGCTCCTCATGGACTCGTACCACATGCTCTGTAACATCATAGCGCTCGCCGGATGCATAATAACTATCAAGGTATAATGCCGCTAATGATGATGTAAATGTTGCGAAACAAGGTAACAATGTGAGGCGGACGCGTGCCGTGTTTACCGAATTATTTACATAATTCCCTCTGACATAATAGTTCGGACCAGTTATGCATATTGACACCGTGTCCTTTGTCTTTGTTATTGTCCTTCCCGTTTTGGACCGCACCTGTTTACCATGAACACTCCAAACCCAAATTGTACCACAGCCACAACCACCAGACATGAAAACAGATTCAGATTTTTGTTCACACAAATTGCTATTCACAGAAGCCCCACAATGGTTTTAAAGTCGGTTTCATGAATAACTTTATACCTACCGACTTGAAAATAATATTCCTTCATTCCTCAAACCGTTCTTTGGTGAATAAAAAACTTAATTTAATGCAAAATGCAACTATAAACATGACGGCTTTAAGAAACCAATAATTAACAAGACTTTGTCTTCAATTCACAGAAAACGAGTGTAACGGCTAAATATGTCTGTAATTCATAGATAATGATTTGCTACTTGTTGAGTATCAGCTGAGTAATTTTCTATGCAGTCATACTAGATGAATTTTTGATTGTATGAACGACCGTTTATATGTATTTACGTAACATCTCAATATGCATTTTGTACGAGTTCTGTGAATTTTAAAATTATTACACTGACCAACATAAAGCAACAGGAGTGGATCTTTAAAAAAACACCCATAGATTAATTACAATAAGATTATAATTGAAATTTAAAAGTTAACAATAATAAAAATATTGCCTTGATGCAACCGTCGAATTCACTTTACAATCTCAAACGTTGCACGATTTCGAACATTCTTTATCATTACAGGACAAATAAACATGTGTTATCTCTAATGAAAACAAAAATAAATTCTTAACATTACCAGACGCATGATAATACCGATTATGTGTTTCACATAATATAATGGCGCCTTCGTTTCTACGCATGCTTTTACGTAAAGTATTGTTTTCGTTTTCGGTTTCAAAATTTCAACGGAAATGTTCTTAAACTGAAGATATTTTAATGAACGTTGAACATTAGTAAGAAGACTTTTATGTAAAAACACTCCATTTTATTGCTCTCTTCGTCTGCGGTGTACATAAAGTTGAAAATTAGTTTTTATCGTTATTTGATTGCTAATAAATAACAGTTGCATGCATATTTTACAAAGAGCAGTGGTTTCTGTAGTGTGGGTGGTGACACCCTGGGGATGGCCAACCAAATTCCTGCAAAATGAGGTGAACTTCCAAGTTAGGAAAGCAAAAATCGCAGCCATTGATTTATAAGAAAATCTCTGTAAACATACGTAATACCTAATAATAGATCCAAAGTCACTACAAATTCTGTCTATGTAGCATGGAAAGTCAGGTGCTCCGGGTGGCGACGACGCCTTGGCGAGGGAAGCCCCTAGTGTGGCGAGCAGCGTGGGTGACGTCACCGTCACTGAGCTGACGCGCTGCCGTGACGGCAAGAAACACAAGATTAGCAGCACAGGTGCTCAGCAGGAGAAGAAGCTGAAGAACACCTTTGGATGGGCCCGCATCGACGTCATCGTGATGCTGATCTGCTGCATATTCCTCGCCTCCCTGAGCTTCTCGATCCTCGTGGAAGCGTTGCAGACGCTCTTTCACATCGACCACCAGCACGAGGTGCACCAGCCCATATTCATTTTGTGCTTGGGTGCCGCGGGGATGCTCCTTAATGGAGTCTGCTATTTGCTCATAGGAGGTAAGCAATTAAATTACCACCGATCAATAGCATTTTTACTTTCTCCATATAAGTACATGGAGGGGGGGATTCGGAAACCTTCTTTTACAAACGCTAATTCAGAAAATCTAAATAATGGCTATAGGCCGAGAACTTATATGGTTATAATTAATATATCAATTTAGTAATTGTCTAGCCCGGTTGTTATTTCACAAGTTGTAAATTTTGTTTAGTTAACCAATGAAAAGAAATTCAATCCGTGATCATGTTTTTTTTACATTATAGATACGTATGAACAACGTACGTCTCAAATAAGTATTGGTCTGCAAGTTTTGCTACATAAAAATACCAAATATATTGCAATAATATACGTTAAATAAAAAATGTATAGAATCAATTTGGTAGTAGTAAGTAGGTATTAAGCGTACAAAATCGCAGTTTATATAATCCATTCATTGAAACATCTTACTTGTCCTCCACAAATATTGTATTTTGATTATTATCTGCACAATTTTCGCATCCATTTATGCTGCTGTGGCTAACTACTATTGTCAAGCAGTAATTTAGGTAGTATGTACTTGCATAGCATATGTAGCAATTTTGTCTGCATTCACAAAAATAGATGTTGATGTGCTCACGAGAAAAGAGTTAAAATTCTCTTTGGCAACTAAGAATTGGTTACTGGTGCACAGATTGGCAGATTGAATAACTTGGGTGATCGAGATCGGTGCAATCAACGTGGTGGACCCTTACATTTATAAAAGCATACATAGCCGATATGTATACTTTTATACATATAAGTACACGTAGATATAAAGAAAATGATCCCACATGTCGTATTTCAGGTTATACGTTCCACCAAGGTAGCTTCCTTTACGTTACCGAGTCTGGCGACGTCGTCCTCGACAGGGTGGTGACGGGTGACTCGGTGCGCAAGGGCGAGCGCCGCCTGAGCCGCACGAGGACGTCACCCCCATCGCCCCCCAGCCGACAACGCCAAGGCGTCAGAGAAATGCTTCGCGACGTCGTCGGCTGCATCTTCGTCATCCTCTGCGCCCTGGCCACCTACTTCACAGAGTCCGGAGTGGCCAAATACCTGGATCCCCTCCTGGCGATACTGTCCGCCGGTTCGCTGATGGTCCTCAGTTACCCGTACATGAGGGAGAGCGGCCTGATCCTCCTGCAGACCATCCCCGACACCCTCAACATAGACTCCATGAAGACGCAGCTCATCCAGAGCTTCCCGGACATCGTCAACGTGCACGACCTGCACGTGTGGCAATTTACCGCCTCGAAGGTGATCTCCACCGTGCACATCATCTTCCAGAACCCCATGGTGTACTTGGAGATCACGGACGACGTGCGTGAGTTCTTCCTGGAGCACGGCATCACGCAGGTCACCATCCAGCCAGAGTTCTTCTCGAAGAGCATCAGCCTGGAGAGCCTGCAGAGCACCAAGGAGACGCCGCTATGCCTGATGAAGTGCCACGACGTCTCTTGCCTCAGCAGCCACTGCTGCCCCACGGAGAAGCTTCAGGTGAGTCGCCTCTTCGGCGGTGGCCTTGCGGTGCACGTGTGGCCTTCCGTTGATGACCGCTTTCGGTGCATTCGCGGACCGTTTGGCGTTCACCAATGGACCATGTTTGACCCATATTTGTAATTAACTTGCACAAGAATCTTGGGCTCATAAAAATACCAGCCGGTTGACGGCGTCCATCTGGCTTATAGATTATATTGTAAGATTGCGCGAAGATAATGCTGCGGATGTTAATTACATCTAAACTCTTTACGACAAGCACAAATAGGTGATCCATTATAAAAATTTGGTGCATTCACTCGAACACGGAATTCGTCTGGCAAAGGGGCATAGGGATTTTGAAATTTTCACAGTCCAAATGGCTGGCAAAGTGGCTGGCAATGGTTTGCAGATGCAAAACTAATTTGAAAAATACCAATCATATTTTCGAGTTTCTTAGTTTCGACTTTCGACTGTGAACTTTTTAATCATATTAATATCTCAACTTTCTTAACACCTATTTTCTGTCTTGATTTTAATTTTCTAAATACATAAATCTCTAACAAATATTATGTTAGCGAGTAAACAAAATCGGCCCTGACTTGTTCTGTTTAAGTTAATATTAACGCAATTTATTGGACTGCGATATACAAAGACCTTCTCGCATCAATGGACCGTATCGTTTACTATGGTAGGTTCTTGGCGCAATTCTTAATGTATAATTTTCAGCCATTTATACTATAATTGTACAGTTTCCTACACCTGTAATCGAATTTGCAGCAAACTTGTTAGAACCTTATTGCCATTGACACTCGAAACCGGATCACAGATAGACAGAGTTTAACATTTAAAAGAATATCATCTAGTTTGCATTACCTTTTCCTTACGCTGCGTAGACGAAAATAAAATCGCCGAAAATGGGGGAAAATAAACATAAATCCAAGTGATATGAGTTGTAAATAATTATTATAATGATCAACCTTACAATATTATTCCGCAAAGGTACTTGAAACTCTAATAAACAAATTAGTCTATTTAGCTGCTCCGTAATTACGTACAGTTTACTGTTGTTCTGTTTAATTTCTGCATTCCTTCTTGCAGATGGCTGTGTGGAAGTCCAGAGAAGCGCTGACCACGGGGTCCAACCTAGACCTGAAGTCAGTGAAGGCAGTAGGCAATGAGCCTGATAATGAGCTGGAGAACGAGGACTGCCACGAGGAGGAGGAATTGGATGAATTGCGGAAGTCGGAAAATCGGAAGATAGTTAATGACATCCCCACCGAAACAATCAAGCAGTAACCATTACATTTAATGATGAGTGTATGTTATTTTTACAATCTAAAAAGTACAAATATTAACGTTAGAGAGACATTTAAGAGAATAATAATTATTAATCAATTTTCGTTACAGATGATTTCTAAGTTGTAAATATAACTTAAGTTGTAAGACTAATAAGTAATATTAGGTTTGGTTTTTAAATTCTAGGTAAAATAGTAAGGTATATATTTAAAACATGGACAAAGGTCAAAAAACGTCTACAATATCTACAAAAGTTAACAATGACTGACTAATGATCAAACAGATGAAACTGTAGTAGCAAATAAAAAAATTGTGATATTAACAAGGTTTGCGTGTTTTTTTTTAATCTAGTAACTAGTTAGTACTATACTAGTTAGTATGCGTCGCAATGCCACTCGAACAACGAAAGTTTCATTTAATTAGATTGTTATTGTAAAAAGCCCTGGCGTATTACGCACCCCTCGCTTCGCTAGTCAAATATATTCATAATTCTGTTCTACATCAACCGTTAGTATTTATGCCAACTCGACTGCACATGAATCATTTTGTTATTGGATTTTTTGCAGCTTGAACTTGTCTTGAACCTAAGAAAGTCGGGTCGTTTGATTTTCTTTCGAAAGGTCGCCTTGCGATCAAGCCAGTAAACAAGGAAGCCGTAGGACTCGATCGACTCGACTTGTTGTAAGTAAATCGATGTGTTTTGGTTGAACTCAAGGAGATCGATCTGTCCTCGATCGGTTCCTGGACCATTATTTCCACAAGCGTCCAAAGTCGCCTGCTATTTATTTATGACGCACTGCCGTTTACAGTGGTCGTCGTCGCAATTATATATACGCGGATATGTGAAAACACACCTGTTTGAATGCGGAGCACCGTGTTATAAACACACACACACCTTACATAAGTCGCCTTTGTAGCACGTCCACTTCTTGTTTACAGGCACGGGAAAGGAATTCGAGCAGATTTTTTAGATTATTCAATTAGCACACACGCGCGGAGTAGAAGTGCATTGCCAATTTATGCACGCCCAGAGAAAGTGTTCATTTATAGGCAAATGCCGTGGGCAGATATAAAATAATGCAATTTTTGTCTTGATCCGTCTTCCTTTTGGTCCAGCATGGAATGAAGATGAAAAATCACTCCTAAAAATTGAATACATCAACTTCTGTTCAAAAATTACAAAAATATTCTTATAAATAAAACACATTACTTTGTTAGTATCAGATAAAATTATTAATTGATTTGTTAGTACTTAAAATCATTATCAGATATTGATATAAAAATTATTATCATTATCAAGGTTTGATAATGATTACTTAAGTAGTCGAAACTAGTAACAAATCAATAAATAATTTTATCTGATACTAACAAAGTAATGTGTCTTATTTATAATAAAATGTATCACGAACTAGACGAGACCACCATTCAAAATATTATTGTTTACTTCTCTCCATTCAAAGCTTGGCAAATTGACTAAAATGTAAAACCATGTTTATTATAATTTTATAAATAATACCAATTTTGGAAAATATTAACAACCTGAACACCTGAAGACATTTAATGATTGGAAATCATTCCGATTATCATTCGTGAAAATAATTAAAATAATTCATACCTATTATCATCCAGTAAAATCATTCGAATTATAATACGTGGAAATCTCTCCGATTATCTTTCGTTAAAATAATTCTGATTATCATTCGTGAAAATAATTCATAATTCGTACCTATTATCATCCAGTAAAATCATTCGAAATATAATTCGTGGAAATCTTTCCGATTATCATTTACTAAAATAATTCGGATTATCATTCGTGAAAATAATTCATAATTCGTACCTATTATCATCCATTAAAATCATTCGAATTATAATTCGTGGAAATCATTCTGATTATCATTCGCTAAAATCATTCGGATAATCATTCGTGAATATCGAATTATGAATGATTTTAAATAGAATGATTCATAATTCGAATTATAATTCGATTATTGCAATCGAATACATAGACTTAAGTATGGAAAGTTGCCTAGTTTAGGAACATATAACGTTGATCTACAGTAAATTAATAATTTGGCCAATAATTATTTTCATTTGAACTAAGTGATATATAAATTGTTTATAGTGGAATTAAGCCACAACTTTGTCCACTAATGGACAAGTTGGGCCAAGGTATAAATTGATTGTGGTTTTATCCACTTAAAAAAATTAAACGCTCCACTGTGTAGGTACATCAAATCTCTTATTATCTGCAATGTTTTACTCATCATTTTATATTATTAAAGGAAAAACACTTATATTATATTTTCATTATTACAATACGAATATTGAATTTCGTTTATACTTGATAACAGCACCGAAATTGTTACCTAATGTCACATAATACATACATGGTTCTGAATGCTAGGCAAATAGAGCAGGATCAAATTAAGATTCTAAATATCTGATATCGTGATATCAGATAAAACGTAGACAAATACGAAACCTTACATAACACGCTCATTAAAAATGTATGTACCTATCAACTTACCAACAACCCAATTAATTTCCAACTTTGATGACGTATATCCCGAGAACCGCCGAGGCTCAGGGCCTGATAGGTGTTTTATTTTTATGCAGAAGGGTCCAATTTAGGGGGCGAGAAGAAAATGGGTCAAGTCTTGAAATGTGTGTTCTGAGATACACTGCTCAACAAAATTAGGGGAACACCTATAAAAAAGGGTTAAAAACGGTATTTTTTTTACAGTAGGTTAAGTATTGTTTGCCATTGATAATAATTAAAAGATGGATTTAAACGTTACAGGTCTACTTGTGGCAGTAAGCCACAAATTTTGTAATTTCCAATTCATTGCAGTTTACAAGCGAGATGTTTCAATGAGAATTTTATGGTTTGATGAACTTGCAATTTGTAATAAAATATCAAAATTTGTCATTTGCAATGAAAACTTCATAGCTTCTCTTTGTAATTTTGCACATAATTTTGTATTTTGCATAAATATTTTTGCAAATTTCTGTCAGAATATTAATAACTTAGTGAGTATATGTTTTAAGGATAAAGTTTTTTATAATTTATACTAAAAATGTCAAATTTTAATTTAACATTGAAATTTATAATTAATATTTTCGAATTTACTATAAGAATTTTATAATTTCCAACTAAATTCTATCATTTATCATGATAACTTTGTTATTTCATTTGAGTTTTGGAATTTATAATATACATTTTTTACTTTCATGTAAAAATTCAAATCAAGTTTCAAGTTCATTTTCATTTAGTAAGTTTTTATTTTTAATTTTTATGTGTATATTATGCAGGTTCTCCCGCTAGTAAATATTATTATTATTATTATAATTTTCAATATATAATGCAAATGACGATTTTGTGTTTTGATTAATATTTCACAATTTAAATTATAATTTGTACTGTAAAATTTATAAAAGTAATAATGTTGAAAATTACATTGAAATTTTTTTAATTATTAATTTTTTTCTTTCATGTTCAAAAATTTACTGCAAATAACATTTTAACAACTTTGTGAGGGATATGCTTTCGGGATAAAACTCCAATAATTCAAAAAAAATTGCTTGGTCTAATAAAACTTTGTAATTTTAATGAAGATTTTATAATTACAATTAAATTTTCTTAGTCAAAGCATGAATTCTAATTACCTAATCTTTTCATATTTTATTTAATATGATTGAAAGCAGTACAGTAATCGCACACTTTAGGAACCTCTGTATTAATAAATAATAAGTATTATGAAAAACTTACGGTATTAAATTTTATATTGATTTTTTCTTTATGGGGAGTACTTTCTCTTAGTTATGCAATCTTTTTATTTGATGTTCTTCACCCAACATGTTTCGGCTTTTATTAGCCATCCTCAGAGGTGTTATGTCTCTGATAATACATTTTAATATATTTTAAAAATAAAAATAATATATTCAATTTTAAATTATTTATTGTAAAGTATTTTTGATTTTTACATATTTGTCAAATTTTGAAGTATGATTATTATTTTGATTATATGGTATTATTGGAATTTTATGTGAATGCAAAATAAGCCGATAAAAGTTTGTTCCCGGGCCGCTTGTATGTTCCCCATCCTCCCCTGATTGTATGTCACCCTGTATAGTCCGTACTAGAGCACGAGTTCGACTCAAGTCGTATATTTGGTTGCGTATTTTCTGTAAACGATTATGCACCAAACGCAACCAAATGTACACAAATGTACTACATGAGGTAGACTCATGTAAGGTAACGGTAACAGAAATGTAATTCGGACGGCCACTGTATAGTGTAGCTAGCTGTAGGCCTCCCTATTTACGGTAACTGGTGTTCTAATATCTGGCTGGTTTCACGTTGTTTAGTTCTTTAGTATATTCTTTGGTTTGTGTGTTTTTACCGCAAAAGCTGTCGTTCCCCAGCGACATTGTTACATCGAACAATTTGTTCTTCGAACTTGTGGGAAAAGCTGTACATGAAGAATGATGACATAATTAAATATCACAGCGTCGATAATGAAGGAATGTAAAATTGGATGACTTATAAAGAGAGTATTGTTAATTTAACAGCGATCGAGGTCAATATAATCAACGTTATTGCGTATACTACCAGCTTTTATTGAGGTATACTTGTGCTCGCTATTATGGCATTGATCTGTTCTTGTGCTATTATTAGACATTGGACATATTATTTGAAAATCCCTTTCAACCACCATGTCCCTATTATCGATGCAAGCTAATTTTGTACACTGTTCTAAACTACTATTGTTGGTTTTACATGAAAATAGACTATAATTTATACATAGAAGTAAACGAATTTTTTAGAAACATGTGAACGTCGACCGGAAGCGCTCTCAGCTGTTCCGGGTTCCGGTTAGCCCCGCGCCCCCCACACCTGGTCGTCGTCGTCGTCGTGGTTGTGGTCACACCACACAGGGGGGCCCATCCATAGGTGACCCGGCGAGCAATTCTGGTCAATTCTCTCTTGCTGTGATGTTTGCTGCCTGCACGCGCGCGCGCCTTCGCAACGAGAATTGCACATGTGATGACATCGTATGATTCTATAATATATGTACGTGGAAGAACAACAAATCACGCAGACGCTGTTTAACTGTAATATTTCTGGTGTGAGCCACACAGTGAGGCAGCCAGCCAGCCACACACACGCCACAGTCAGTCAGTCACAGAGTCACAGTTTTTCATCTTCTGTCTGTCTGTCATGGCGATCGCAGGTAGTCCGTGGAGAGTTTGAAAGCGCAACGAAACTTCCAAGATCATCCCAATCAGATCAGATAGGGCAGGTAACGGGGAGCAGCGACAAACATGCCTAAATTTGCAGTGCACTGAGCGGACGCGAGGGACTACTCTCTACTACACACAGGCCGCAGAGGCGCCTATAACCTCCAGGGCCAGCAGCGTTCCCGACTCGCAGTGTCAGCGTACAAAATTGAGGTTAAACCCGCCAGCCCCTCGAAGGATGAAACTTTACAAGCAGCGGCTGCTCACCGACGGCCAGCTCAAGCGGCTCGGCGAACACCGCTACTCCTGCACCAGCAACAGCGTATGTGACTCCCTGCTGCAGCCCTGGTGGAACTGGCTGGTGATCAGGGTGCCAATCTGGCTGGCCCCCAACCTCATCACCATCATCGGGCTCGCCGTCAACATCCTGACCACCCTCATACTCGTGTGGTGAGTGTCTTGGCATTGCGTCCGTCGTTTGGCACTTTTCTTACCACCGGTTGCAGGTACTCGCCGGACGCCAGAGGAGAGCCTCCGCAGTGGTCCTTCGCCCTGTGCGGGTTTGGCCTGTTTGTGTACCAGAGCTTGGACGCCATCGATGGGAAACAGGCCCGTAGGACGGGCACGGCCAATCCACTGGGAGAGCTCTTCGACCACGGCTGTGACTCTCTCTCGACGATATTCGTGGGTCTCTCCGCTTGCATAGCCGTGCAGTTGGGGTACCATCCAGAGTGGATGTTTTTCCAGGTAAATACAATACGCAAGTAAAGAGCCCCCCCCATATAAAACCTCTCTGGTTAAAATTGTTTCACATAGCTCATTCCATAACTAAAGTAGACAAAACAACACATTAATAGACAAGAGGCTGTTATGATTGCTCACAACTGCTCAGATGTACATTGAGCGATAAGTAGATGTATGAAATTCAATGAGCTTATTTAATATCGGTGGTAAGTATTCATACAGGGTATTTTAATTGTGGCAACATGAATTTCAACGGGTGATACTGAATAATTAGAACAACCATACACTTTAGGAAAAGTTTTTCAAGTCTTTACTTTCCCGATATACTTGTATTAAATTAGGTTCATTTTCTTCAGGTAACCCTCAACTCAAGACCTAGTTAGGTTCCTAGAACATCCACTTAAGTAAAAAAGATTACTGCAACAAAAAAATTAAATGATTTCTTACGCGATGCCAAAATGCTATTTCCATTTTCGACGTGCATTAAAATGCTCATAGCACTAGCTGTGATGACTATACTTAACTTAAAAATATTCGCAACTTATTAAGCGTAGCGTTACATTATTTATATCAATAGGTTAAATCAAACACTTGGTTAAAGTTTCACTGTATTCATAGAATAAACCTCTACAATTGTTTCGGCCTCACGACCATTGTCAAGAGTACAGAGATACTGTATCTGAGTATCTCTGTTCTCTTGAGAATGGTCGTGAGGCCGAAACAATTGTAGAGGTTTATTCTATTAATACAGTGAAACTTTAACCAAGTGTTTGATTTAACCTAATCATAATGTTTCACCAAGTAGTATCCACACATAGTTTCAATTTAATTTATATCAATTTTGACGCAAAGGGTTATTTGTAATTACATTGTGATTATTGATTTTGTTTTCGTTTGATATTTAATTTCGTTTTATTCTAATACTGATATGATTCAAAGAATTTCAATGGATTTAGGTTTAGTAGGTTAAATGATTCGATACAAATTAGTGGTGTTGAATTTAAAAAAATATAATCATGTATAATAATATTACATATTAATAACTGATTACTTTTACGCCCTGGTCCATAAGGACACTTTTATAACATGGTCTCTAAAATGCGTGTATAATGTTGTGCTTTGTTGTATTGTGAAAATTTGTTTTTGTGCTACATATTTAGGAGCTATTACTATTACCATCTAGTATATAATTATGTAATTAGTGAGCCAATAGTGAACTTTTTTTACCTGGGTTTCAGGAGATAAGATAAGAGATTTTTAATGTGACTTATAATTGGGGCATATGCATAAGCATACTTGAATAATTTATCGACACAAATGAATAACGGGCAATTCTTTTCGTTTTGGTCGTGATTCATCATGTAGAATACACTATATTTCTAATTCTTCGGCTACTTGGTGTACTGAAATAACAACTCCTTCAAACCAAGTCATATCATACACACACTAGAAATGGCAATACTTATCACAAAATGGGACAATTTGCATCCCATTTTGGGTTTTTCGGGACATGAAGCTAATAAAGAAACGATAATAACAACAAACTTTATCAACATGGTGTGGAATGATGCCGTCTATTTTTACAACTGAAATCATACCAGATGCTATTGTACCCATATAGTGCTTTCCAGGCCTTTTGCTCAATTTCGATTTTGCGACAATGATGTTCCTTCATCAATATTCGTCCTCGATGCTGCCCTGCCTGCTGCCAATTTCAAACATACAATATAAGATATTGTATATAATTTCATTATATACAATATATATGATATTGCTCAGTCATATATTATTTTTGTTGTAGTGTTTCTGTGCCATGACGCTCTTCTACTGTGCCCACTGGCAGACGTACGTGTCCGGGACTCTGCGGTTCGGGAAAGTGGACGTGACGGAAGCTCAGTACACGATAATCGTGATACACATGATATCGGCGATATTTGGTCCGACCGTGTGGCAAACGCTGGTATGTAATCAGAACTTGTGGCCCCTGGCCCATCCCTTTTTACATGTAACGTCAATTATGTTTAGTTAATGTGTACACACACACGATTATGTATGGAAGCTATGTGAGTGATTCAGATTGTTGTTCCCGACAGTTTTTTAACGGCACTATAGAACTGTGGTATGGAATTCCGTTTTGCACAATCGTGTGCGGTTTATGGTCACTGTACAACATGCTGACGGTGATATTTACCGGCGGAGTCGGGAAAAATGGTTCGACAGTAGCAGTAAGTCCAGTATACTGGTTCATCAAGCATGATCTACCGCCCCCTTTATTCTGCATTTTGTTTCTTTTTTGTATATCGGTTCTTACTAACAACACCAGCAATTTCGGAGTCTGTTATCGGAAGTATTTATGCAGGTTGATTATGGAGTGGCAGTCTCTCTTCATAGCACCTAGTGGCACTGGTTTCTTTCTGTTTTCAGGTACATGATGGTTTCGGTATCACTCTAATCAATTGCTTGATCACATTTTGTACACTGGGGACCACCGCAACGTTCACAAACAGACTTCATTGTATAATGAGCGGAGGGTGTGGTAAAAACGGGTCTACAGTAGCAGTAAGACTTATTACTACAAAAATATACGTACATCCTGTTGGTTTCGGGAGGGCACTGTCTGTTTTAGGTATGGGGTCGTCGAAAGTATTTACGTGTGCAAATGGTGGATGCGTGCCTGGTCCGTTGCAATTGTTTCTCTAGTGTGTGTTCTGTCCCTTGCACGACTGTCTAAATCAAACACAAGCGATTATATTGTACCTACCTTATGCCTGTATGTAATATTTTTTAACGTTGCATATGTCCAATGCTAAGATTCCCGGTGTGGAGGTGAAGCTGCAGCTGTTGCCCATTCATTTGGCTACTCTAGTTGCAATAAAACTTGCCTACAGCAATTTGAGTGTCGTGTTCTCCGGAGGAGCCGGCAAAAACGGATCTACTGTTGCCGTAAGAATGCTCCCACCATCAACCTGTCTATATCTCGTGTAGATAACATTCTCTGAAAGTTGCAGTCACAACTTTTTGCACACCTTTTTTTTATTCACCCTGCACTACCATAACTAACACTGTTAAATCAATCAAAATTTTAACAAGACTCAAAAGAAAATCAATTAGAATGCACGAGAGGTCCTGGTTTAAGTCCCAGTGAAGGCCGCAGTAGTCATATTCATAAGATTCAACAAATAAAAAAATTAAAACATACATTTTGTTTTTAATAATCTTGGATTTATAAAGCCTAATTTTTTTTTAATGTATTTTAACTATTAGGAATATTTCATAGCTACGATCAGATATTGTCACTTTTTTCATTTAACTTGACCCGACCAATCTTTCTGAGAAAATAAACAAACATTGGTGCAAAACTATTGGACGAGATACGAAACTACATATTCACTAGGCATTTTCAACATTAAAAACTATTATTTGTGACATTGACATTTCAACATATCCTCATTAATACCCTTCTTACGAGGCAAAAGTTATCCTTACTTGAAATGAAGTTTATGTTGTAACACAACGTCACTAAAGTTATTAGATTTGGTCACTCGCATTAAAAAGAAATCTGGCAATGAATAAAATTAAACTTTGTGGCATTGATTTCGTCAGTGAATTTTGCTCATCGTTTCGTCACTGTATTTAAAAGTCAAATTTTGTCATTGAATTAACAGCTCGTATCATCAAAACGTAACTTTCACAGAATCACGAGTCGAGTACGCAATCACACCTAGGCTTACATAGAACTCCCGTAGCTTTTTTTAGCCTCAACGTAACCTGCATGCCACGTTGAGGTGTACTTTCGCTTTCGGAGATAGAACGAGGTGCGGGTGGTAACCACACATGCTGAATATGTATTTGTTCACCAGGGCACCAGCGTGTTATCGCCAATTATACCATTTTCAACAGTTCTAGTCCCCGCATTCATAATATACCGTAAATCGGCGGACTCGGTGTACGAGACGAATCCGGCGTTATACACGCTCGCTTTCGGGTTTGTCGCCGCCAAGATCACCAACAGATTGGTTGTAAGTATCCTGCAGTTGAGTCACCAGGATTGGAATTCTTACCAAGTCGAGACATAGTACGCACATACGATCGACAATGTTTGGGTTGCGTTGAGTAAGTGGTAAATGGCTGAGACGTGGCGAAAATTTTAATAGAGCCCACACATTGTTTATTGGAATGTATTAAGTTTTAAAACTCAAATGTGCAATACTGATTACCTTTATCTGGATAGAATTCTATTTACTGTGACAAAATGCATTTGCAGTGCAAAGAATTGGTAATTTTTGTATGTTATTTTTAGGTGGCCCACATGACGAAAAGTGAGATGGACTATACGGACTGCTCACTCTTAGGTCCCGCGATGCTGTTCTTTAACCAGTATTTTAATACGTTTATCCCCGAATATTACGTGTTGTGGGTTTGTATGGTGAGTACATTTGTTTTCACCCCTTTGCTTCCTTTTTATTTACATCGACCACATTTCAGATTTACGTTACAATCGACTTGCTTAGATACTGCTATCAGATATGCCACGAAATTTGCCAGTACCTGCATGTGGAACTGTTCAGGATCCCGTATCCGGGGGGGCCACAGCGCTCGGCCCCTCCGCAGGTGTCGTCGATGGGCGCAGAAAAGAATGGTACGAATCAATCCAGACAAATTAAAACACGCAGTCGTAGTAAATATCATTAGTTGCTTGACACTATAGTGCCCGTCACGCGTTATGTTAGGTATGTGCGATTCGGGTGACGTGGGTAACGGACTGCGGGCGAGGTGGTGTGTTTGGTTTTACGGGGTGACTGTGCGAGTCCTTTAGGTTTCATAACGTTCATGAAGGCTCAAATTTTGAAAAATTTAGGGGTACATCTGGGAAATATCTGTTTGTCCTTCCCTCCTTGTTTTAGTTAGGGCTTTGACTAGTTTCCGGTGTTTGCATTACACATTGATTAACATTTGGTTTAAGCTTTTTACATCTACATACATCCACATCTTCACAAACGCAACCTCTATGTCAGAAATTACAGTTTTACCTGTTTTGATTATTTTTTATTTATCATTATTATGTTATTGTATGATATTTATATATTGTTGGTAGGTTTTTAAGGATGTCTATTACGCACACCCGTATTTGTAGATATATATATATATATACTTATATATATATATATATATATATATATATATACATACATACATATATTGAGTATATCCCTAATTTCTACTTGCTGTACTGAATATCTATGTATATAATACATTATATTTACTTATATAAACCATTTTCTATGATGCGGCCACTATTTATTTAACCCTTTCCAGTGATTATTTAACAGCTAACCATTTGATTTTACTCTAGCAACGCTTTCCACCTCTGCTTGTAACTTATTTTGTTTGTCTATTTGTAAATGTCTTGTCTCATAACCACTGGTTGACGTGGACGCTGAAAATTGAGTTCTTTTTAGGGTCTTTTGAGACAAATTACGGAAGACTGGAAGATCAAGTGCCTTTACTCGAACAGTCTGATATATAATTTCTCAGCATGCCACCTTACTTACCTATAAGCAGTACTACCCCAAGTACGTAACGAAACTATTGAAAGAGTAATTTAGTTTTTTAATGTATTATTTATATTGAAAATAAGAATTGTTATTAAAGTACCAGTTTGTTTTGTTCATTTACTACATCCCCTCTGAAAATCTAATCCTGGCAGTTGTATTTCATATGAGCAAGGAGTAATTATGCAAGTGTCGCCATCTGTGGGCGCGTAGCCGTGACTAGACTGCTGAATTTGTGTGGGTGGGTGCGACTCGTAACATTAAAATGGTTGCGCCCGCCATTGTTTGCTTGATTTTATTGCCGTATCTTTATTTTACTTGCACCATGTTCTTCGTTTCCCCCCTTTACGTTATTTGGCGGCCAGTCTAACCGCAAGCACCACCGCATGGAACCCCAACTACAGCTGAAACTGTAACTTTATTTAGGTATTCTAGGTTATAAAAACCATAGGTGACAACAATAGAAGTATGTGAGTGTCTATCAAATGTTTCTCTTCCCGATGAAGAAGCACTCGCTGGAACTCCACATATCACAGACCCTGCTGGTAGTATTTTTCATTCTATGCTCCTCCGGTAAGTTTTTTCGGGGGTTGTGTTTACATGAACATCTCTGGGTCTGACTGACTTGTGCTATCCACAGGCAACGGCACAGTCCACAATGCGCCCCTGCTTCTCTACTCGACCACCTACGACATACGGATTGTGAACATCACTCGGAACAAATTGAAGCCTACTATTTTTATAAAAAATTTGACCGATGGAGCTGCGCTAGACTACCATTATGAGAGAAAGAAGATTTGCTGGACCGACCCCGGATTGGAAAGCATTCAGTGCGTCGGGTTCGATTCAGTCAACTTTGATGACAAGGTACATTAGCTAATATATGCATATCAAGTACGCCCATCCCTTGATTCACTGGGTGGATACGTTCCTCGAGAAACCGTGTAAACCGAGGTACATCTTACATTTATGTTCGTAAGGAATATGTGTTCAACTAAACTTTTACTACGGATACATAATATTCAAAGCCATAGAATTTTAAGTTCCAAAATAAATTTGTGTTTGAAATAAAAGCACAATCGTAAATAAACTATGAGTTATAAAAAATAACGATATAAACAAATAGAAACCCCTGAACTGAATAGTTATATATTTTTTTAATTGTACCCAAAACGAAAAAAATATCGGTTCAGAGCCCTTTTTTGTTTCCTCAATTTATATTACTTAGATCAGAATCTCATCTCACGATGTGCCTTGTTTCATATTACTATGTAAAGAAGGGATTTTGTTAATTAATTCATTAATTTCAATGTGCAGTTTGAATCTCTTCCTGTTTTTGATAAGGTGGAAGTCATCAGCACTGGAGTGCTTTCCCCAGATGGGCTGGCGTGCGACTGGTTCACCAGCAAGTTGTACTGGACCGACAGTGAGACCAATCGAATTGAGGTCGCTTCCATGATCAATTACCATCGGAAAGTGTTGTTTTGGACTGACATGGACCAGCCCAGAGCCATTGCCTTGGATCCAATGCATGGGTAATATTCGCATAGTTTATTTTTCCATGTACACCTCGTGAAAAAAAGATAACTGCATGAGTGCTTGTACAATGTTCGCACCAATACGGGCTCGATTTTTTTTTTACTGTTTTTTACATTCGGAATTCAACAAAACTGAACCAGGAAATGTTAATAAATCATACTTTCAACTTCAACTATGTATTTCAGCCTTATGTTTTGGACAGACTGGGGCGATGTGCCAAAGATTGAACGGGCTGGCATGAATGGTGATCAGAGCACCAGGCAAGTCATCGTTTCCGAGGACTTATTTTGGCCCAACGGTTTAACATTAGAATACGAGAACAAGTTCATCTATTGGATCGACGGAAAGCTGCTGTTTCTCAAGAGAATGGATTACAATGGCAATAATATGACCGTGATTATCGAGTCGGGGCTTGAATACCCATTTGCACTTACACAGTACCACAATAAATTCTACTGGACTGACTGGAAAAAATGGTAATTGTAATTTTAAAATGAATCAGACTGTTCTGTATGAAGAAAGCAGTCAAACCAGGTCGGACACTAATTATTTATTCAACAGGTCGATATATGTGTACGATAGAAACACAACGAAAGACACCAACCGCGACTTGAAAGAGTATCTGCACTCTGACAATGTACCCATGGACATACACTTTTGGGAACCGACCAGGCAACCGTACCGGTCTCATGCCTGCGAAACGGGAAACGGGGGATGCTCCCACTTGTGTCTGCTCTCTCCCCATCCTCCTTATTACACCTGCGCCTGTCCTATCGGAATCAAGCTTGTGACTAACCATACATGCGCCGACCGCCCGCAAGAGATGCTACTCTTCGCCCGGCGTACGGAAATGTGCATCATATACCTTGACTCGCCCGACTACACCCTGCGTGTACTCAATCTCACCAATATGAAGTTTAGTATAGCTGTGGATTACGACCCAATTGAGGGTTATATTTATTGGACGGATACGTCTATTAAAAAAATACAACGTGCGCAAATCGATGGTTCGGGACAAAGTGATGTTCTGTCTTTTGAGATTGAATCGTCAGACGGCATTGCCATTGACTGGGTTGCCAGGAATATTTACTGGACCGACACGGGTCTAAACCACATAGAAATGGCCACATTGAATGGTATATACCGGAAAATTATAGTTAGCGAGGGTCTCCTGAATCCCAGAGCTATAGCCGTCGCACCTGAGCTCGGCTGGCTTTTCTGGTCCGATTGGCATCAAAAAGGTCCTAAAATTGAAAGGGCTAATTTAGACGGGCAAGAGAGAACTGTCATAGTATCCGATAATCTAGGTATGTATACTCAATTCTGTATAGCAATTTCTATTGCAGTTCTGCATGAATTAATATATTATAGGTTGGGCGAATGGTATAGCTCTCGATTTGGGTACCTTAAAAATATACTGGTGCGATGCTAAGAATGACGTCATTGAATTTGCAAACATGGACGGCACGGATAGACGGATCCTTGTGAACGACAACATCCCTCACCCGTTCGGGTTCACTTTAATGGGCAACTATTTGTACTGGACTGACTGGCAAAGGCGGACAATTTCACGCGTTAATAAAGAAACTGGTAAATACACCCACACATGCACATATGCAGTCTGTTCTATAAAAGGTGAACCATTTGATATAAACATTGAATTTCAGGTGGAAATCGAGAAACAATTACCGAACAGATCTCTAACATCATGGGCTTGAAGGCGATCCGGGTGAATATGCAGGAATCACGGAACCATGTAAATCCGTGTGGCATGAAGAATGGGGGTTGCGAGCAACTATGTTTGTACTTGCACAACAAAACGTACTCCTGTGTCTGCCAGATTGGTTACGAACTTCTTAGCGATGGGCGTAGTTGTGTAGTGCCGGAAGCGTTTTTGTTGTACACCAAGAAAGATGGCATAGGCCGTGTTAGCATCGAAAATCAAAACAATGAACTGCAGTTGCCGCTAGCGGGAATAAAATCTGCAAGGTATCGAATTTTAGTTTGTATATTTTCTTATATTTTTCCATGTTTTCATAGCATAATGCCCGGTATAATCTCTAAATTATGTCTAAATGATAATTTTGAATGTTGTCATTTCACCCTTTACAATTTCAATGGCCATTTGTATTAACAGAAGTTTGTAGTTCTGAGGTAAAATTACTCAGTGTGGCAATAATAATACTCATCAATCAAAATACTTCATTTTTCACTAGGGACCACCGTAAGTTTCTGTCAAATGAATAGCTGAAGATATTGAACATAATTTTTACTTATCAGCATTGTCTGCTTGAAAATAGTAAGACCTATGGTTAAAATAAGATATTCTTTTAAAGTCCCTTAACTAAGATTTTATAATTACCATGTCATCTTTAACGGTACCTTAAACTTCAACATATTTTTTTTTAGTTCCGTTGATTATGATACAAATAATATGAGAATTTATTGGAGCGACAATAAGCAACGTTCAATAATGCGGGCCTACGTGAATGGATCGGATCCTCAAAAAGTGGTGGAATTGGGACTGATTTCTCCAGAAGGTCTGGCAGTTGACTGGGTTGCTTTGAACGTATATTGGTCAGACCCGGGCGCCCATCGTATCGAGGTGGCAAGACTGGATGGGTCTAGTCGCAGGGTGTTGCTGTGGAGGGACGTAAACGTTGAGCCCCGCAGTATAGCCTTGGATCCTCAGGATGGCTATATGTATTGGAGTGAATGGGCTATTACTAGTAACCCAAACACCTTGAATAGCATTAAAAAGGCTGCGATGGATGGGAGCAATCCGAAGATGTTGATTATGAATATTGATTATGCAACCGGGCTCACATTGGACTATGAAAAGAGGCGTATTTATTGGGCGCAGTTTAATACTCCCGCTATAATTTCAGCGGATTTGAATGGTCTAAACAAAATTACAATTTTAAAAGATAAATTACTCAAACCGGTTGGATTATCCTTGCATAAAGAATATATATATTGGACTGACGAAGTTGCTGATAAAAAAGGTAGGAGAGTTAAATAATCAAATTTTTACAACGAAAAATATTAAGTAATGTTGTATTTAGGAGAGATTGCAAGGGCTAGTAAACTTAATGGATCCAATAGGCAGAAAATTCACGCTCTCAGTGAACCGGCCACCGATTTATTGGTGATACCCCGTATAAAGCAGAAGAAAGTTTTTAACCAATGTGCCGCAAATAACGGGGACTGCTCACATCTCTGCTTGGCACTACCTTCTCAGACACCGGGTGGAAGTACAAGCTACACGTGTGCATGTCCCACACATTATAACCTACAGAACAATACATGCATCCGTAAGTGAATATATACTTCTTCATACTACATCATTTTGGCACACAGTTGCAGGTTTTGTGTTGATTGTGTTCTGTTAAATTTTGAACCTATACAGAATTGTTAAAACTTAGCAACGCGGTTTTAATTCACATAATATTATTATTATTATCTTCAAAAGTTTTGTACACTAGAATGAAGCATACATTCAAACGGAAATGTTGTTGGAATAACTGTGCCCCAAATAGATCCCGAACATACATCCGAATTAAAACTTGGTAATGGTAATAAAGTTGATTTAATTATTTCAGCTCCACGCCATTTTATGATTTACAGCCATCGGAATTTAGCTATAAGGTTGTTACCAGATACCTCAGAATGCCTTAAAGCTGTTCTCCCAATACAGGGTCTTAAAAATGTGAAAGCCATCGACTTTGACCCGGTTCTTCAATTTCTTTATTGGGTAAATATACAATCCTTTATCAATGATGATACTACAGCTAATGGCTCCACCTTAGTACATTAAGTTGGAGGTAAATTTGGTGCTTTGAATCAATTCTAGTCAAGTTACAGTCCATATCGTATTAGATTATGACTTGACTTATCGGTATCATATTTAATGTCTGTAAGTTATCAGCATATCAGCAGCAAATTGCCACCTTTTAGCAGGACTTACTATATTTTGTGACTCGCCATTATTATCAAGTTTGTTTATGATTTCTGTCAATATATCTGGCTCTTGTTAATAGTGAAATTAACTATGCCACCTTTGGTCGTATATTGTACATATATTTGAATGGCGATACTGTAACCTTTTCAGATTGAAGGAAAGACGGGGTCTATCAAACGGGCAAAGGCTGTAGGTGCCCACGTTTCTGTCGTGGTACCTGGCCACGAAGGCATTAACCCAACAGATATAGTTGTAGATGCACTAGGACGACTCCTGTTCTGGTCCTGCAGCGTGCAAGATGTCATCAATGTAACCCGAGTTGACAACAGCTCTAGCATTGGCGTTGTTGTGAAAGAAGCCGGGGAGAAACCAAGATTGCTTGCAATTCACTCCACAAAACGGTACGGATTTTTATATGCACTCAGAAGTATTCTTTACTGTAATAGGATTGCAGTTTGCTGGTCTATACCGATGTTGGGGCAACACCGAAAATATTGAGAAGAAAAATGGACGGTTCGCAAAGGGTTCTAATAGCCAAAGTAGGATACGTCGCTGCAATTGCTGTGGATATGGAGAATGATATGGTGGTTTGGGCGCAAGGGAATAATATTTTTACAAGCAACATTGATGGAGAAAATCAGTAAGTTGTAACTTTTTTCTCCCCCCTACATACAAACTGTTTAGAAATCGTCACTTCATATGTGGGTAAAAATGTTTATTATTAATTGATTGCTATTGAGTATAATCAATTTTGATGTTATGAACATCCATCATTTTTTTTGTTTCAGTCATGTGGTATTGAATGATAATAACTCTAAAATCAGCCAACTGACGGTTTACTCAGGATGGCTGTATTGGTTGGACCGAGAGAACCTGCAGCGGTTAGAATTGAAGACCGGGGAAGCGAGGTCCGTGGTGACCGAAAGGGACTTGGACATCCTAGACTTGATATCCGTTTCAGAGCCCGACAAGAGCCACCGTTGCACGCAGATACATTCGCAATGTTCCCACCTCTGCATTCTGAACGGCACCAACGCGCTTTGCGCCTGTCCCCACGGCCTGGCGCTACAAGATGATAAAAAGACGTGCGCCGCTGTGCCCGACTGTGGAGCGGACTTCTTCACCTGCAGCGCCCAGGCGCCCGGTAACAAGGACTGCATCCCCAACTCGTGGAAATGCGACGGACAGAAGGACTGCCAGGACTCCTCCGATGAGACGGGGTGTCCTGCTTGCAGCGCGGACCAGTTCCGGTGCCAAAACGGGGACTGCATCAGCTCCAGCATGGTGTGCGACGATGTATCACAATGCAAGGACAAGTCGGACGAAGCCCACTGCTGCAAGCACCCGCTCGAGTTTCAGTGTCCTGGCACCAATGTGTGCATACCTGCGAGCTCTCTGTGCGACGGCACAGAACAATGCGCCGATGGGGAGGATGAGAAAAAGTCCGTTTGTGTTGAGGCCAGCAGATACATGTCCCCCGGATTTATGACTCTGACGGGGATCGTGTTTTGGATTTTCATGTTCATCCTTTTGATAATCGTGATTATCGTTGTGTACCTCAAGAGGATTATTTATAATGGGAATGCTGACGGCACTGATCAGTCTGAAGATCCGTTAAATCCGGGGCAGAATCGGGGTCAAATTAAAACCCAGAAGATGAGAAATAAAGGTAATTATATATCGCTTACACAAATTCAAAGGCATGTACTACTATTTTATAGTCAACCAATGGAATTAGTAAAATCATTATGGATATAATTGGTAGTCATATATGGTTTTTTATACAGCAATTCCAGATCTTGTCCACATGTCAATGCTCAAAAATTCTCAACCATCAAGCTATGACAGGGATCACATAACAGGTGCCTCAAGCAGCACCAACGATTCCAGTGTGGTTTGCTACCCCCGTGAAACACTCAATCCACCGCCAAGCCCGGCAACAACTACGGCCAGTACACGAGCCAGCTCTCCAAGTTCTCGGCATAGACCCTACAAACATTACAGGTACGCAGTCGGTAACACCAATTAAATTTTCCGTTTGTTTATGTAATGAGTGTTGTACAGGTCGATTAACCAGCCTCCGCCGCCGACTCCTTGTTCAACAGACATCTGTGACGAGAGTGATTACAATTACCCCACGACTTGCAATAGGAATCCATATGACGATAGAAGCCGGTACGATATGGGGCCATTTCCCCCGCCGCCGACTCCGCGATCTCACTGCAACAGCGAGAGCTGCCCCCCTTCGCCCAGCTCGAGGTCGTCGACTTACTTCAGCCCACTGCCACCTCCGCCGTCTCCGGTTGCATCACAACCCCGAGGCTATGAATCTTAATTGGAAATCTCTTGTATATATTATTTGTAATTTAAATTGTGCGAAAAAAAGGCAAAGACACTTGTGAGAAAGAGGGAGAGAGAGAGAGTAGTAGGTAGTAGGTATTCATAGAAATTGATTGCAAGCAATGTCTTCCTGTGCAAATACTCTGCAATACGACGGTTATCTGTGATGTGATATATAGTAGACTTTAAATTTTTTACTTCTGATGCCTCGTTTGCTGTCCTTTTCTGTGATTATCTTCAGTATGCATTGTTTGCGTGGACCCGGAGTGCTTGACTTTTACATTGTATATAATATGTGTATAGAAAATGCCTGCCTGTGTGGACAGTTTTGATTCCATCAACGATTTGCTGGAAAGTATGTGCCTAAATTGAACAATCAATTGTATAGACTATTTAAAGATATTTTACAATTTTATAGACTGTTAACCATTTGTACTAAGAATATAAGTATTTTTAATTATTATAATCGATTACGAATTCACCTACATTTTATTTTCAAATGGATTATTGACAAAACGTAAGTTAACCGAGGTTCGTTGCATTTTGATGAAACCTGACATGGGTGAAACAGGAACCGAGATTTTTCCGAGTAAGCAGAGCAACTTGAAGGTTTAAGTGCCTGGTGCATACCGTAATTTAACTGATTGCAAGCAGTTCGCAGTGAGACACCAACTTGAACCTACAAAATTATAAATTAATGTATAGCTTGATATTTATTTATAATTGTATGGATGAACTAGTGACTGTCACTGTTATATTATGATACAAACTTTAGTGCAACCATTTGGTTGAAGCAGAGATCTCTCAAGTGCTTTAAAACACTTCAATTACCATTAGTAACGAAATATATAGAACTAATCACCGTAGGTATAAATTATCTTCAATTTATTACTGTAAATGTCCTAACAAGCTTAAAAACGGAGCTTATTTAGGGATATGTATTGCACCAGAAATAAGGTGCATGCCTGTTTCTAGCCCAACCAAAGTCATTAAGCGTCAAATTATCGATCGGAGCTTGACCCTTTATCACTCTGGTTATTCTATATAGGGACATTTTGTTAGGTTGCATGACTGCGCACTGAAGTTGCTGCTGATAGATAGTCGCACCATTTTATTAAACTACCGAGGGTTCGAACTCGAAAATACTCAAAATTACCTTATTGAATATGATCTAAACATCATATTACATTTATAAGTTATAGACGTTACATGCTGCATTTTGCCTGAAAAACATTGCATGTTACCTTTAAAATACCTAGTACGAACTGCTACGACAAGTCTGAGAGAACAGGTTGTTCGCAACAATGTTTCAGCTGGGCCCATGTTTAATGAAATTATCCTTTTCACAGTGTTCAACCAGCAGAATAATGGAAGCCCTGAATAAGATAGCCATTTGCCAAATGACTTCCACCAATGACAAGGCAAATAACTTAAGCATATTCAAAAGATTGTTGAAGAAGGCATCGGAAAACGAAGCAAAGGTAGCAAAACAACGCACATATACGCACTTATAACGGTATTCCATTCCTCACAGATTGCATTTTTCCCTGAAGCCACCGATTATGTGGGAGAATCGTTCGAGGAAACGCTTCGAATGGCCGAGGGCTTAGACGGTCCCACCATGCAACAGTACCGTGAACTAGCCAAGCAGAATAACATCTGGATTTCAGTGGGCGGTTTCCATGAAAAGTTTACTACAGAGACCAACGATGTAATCAATAAATACCATTTAATACATTGTACAATTATTTAAATTTCAGGTTAAGCTCCACAACAGTCACGTGATAATCGATGATCAAGGAGATATCAAGGATATTTATAGGAAGCTACATTTATTCAATGTCTCAATTCCAGAGAAGCAGCTCCTTTTACAAGAATCCCGATATGTCATCCCTGGGCGTGAGCTTGTAAAGCCTACAAACACCCCCGTCGGAGCAATAGGACTTTCTATAGTATCCTTACAAATACAACGATGATTTCTTAAATCATTTTAAGATGAAACGGTTTTTATATAGTTTTTTTTTTTCGAAAATGAATGCTCAAATAAAATGAAAATTTGTTCACATATTTATCTAGAAATAAAACCACAGATCTTAGATTGAGCGAAGCTGATCCAGATCATTCAAAATGTACCTTAACATAAACAGTGCTATGATTTACGTTTTCCGGAAGTGAGTGTTTTACTTCGAAAGATGGGGGCGCACATACTAACATACCCATCGGCTTTTACCGTGACGACTGGCTCGGCCCACTGGGAGGTCATGATGCGAGCCAGGGCGATTGAAAATCAGTGCTATGTGGTAGCTGCCGCTCAGTATGGCAAACACAATAACAAACGAACGTCATTCGGGTATTCCATTGTATGCTCTCCGCTCATTCCGGGACCGACTTACATGTTTTTCTTTGCAGGTCGTAGACCCGTGGGGAGAAATTGTAGCGTCCTGTCCTCGTTACGAAGCTGGCAAAGAGAATGATGAAAGTTTGGCCTTTGCCACTGTTAATTTGAGTCTGATCGGAAAAATTAGAAGCGAAATGCCTGTCATGAATCACCGCCGGAATGATATCTATAGTTTGCAGTTGCATGAAGATGAAAGGTGTGACGTGGATGCGATTCAGTACAAATTCTGTGATATACCAATTGCTAGTCGTACCGTTTTTTATAGGTCAAAATATTCGTATGCATTTACAAATGTTAAGTGCGTTGTTCCAGGTCGTATCCTTTTATAACAAATATCCTGCTACGGAATTTCACTAGGGTGTAGTATTTTATTTTGAATCAAATAGTTTTCCTTCCTTCAACCAACCACACCAGAATTGGTTCCTGAAGATGAAAAACATTTGATGGAATTCTGATCTTTTTAGATAAATGAAACTTATGAAACCCTTATGAAACTTGAGCCCTCGATTGTTTATATATTGTCGTGACTTATTCCTTATTATACATCAGACGTGCTTGTAAGTTCAATAAGGGTTGTACCACGTATTGAAAATCTAAGCAAACACGAGCTCATTGATCTATTTGAAACGGTTGCGAAAGTTCAGAAAGTAATGGAAATGAAATATGCCACTGATTCGTCCACTATATGTGTACAAGATGGTGCAGAGGCGGGACAGACTGTGCGTGTAAGTAGAATTTCGTCAGAATTGCCTGTCAACAATATGTTTGTTAACTTATGATGCCACAAATGGAGTTGGCAGGGTTTTTATTATGATACGTAGTGAATGACGCTTCTACATTTTTATCGCTTGCTATTATGAATGCAGTTTCGACAACAATCTGGGGAAGTTCGTTAATTCATTGAATACTATAATTATTATAATTTTATTTCGAAATATAATAACCATTAAATATTTCAGCATGTGCACTGTCACATATTACCCAGGAGAGCCAACGATTTTGAAAATAATGATGACATTTATACCAAATTAGCTAATCACGATCGTAATGAAACTGCTAGAAGGAGTAATGAAGAAATGACCAACGAAGCGATGGGTCTTAGAAAGTTCTTTTATTGATGGATCAAGACGGATGTAAATTTTTATAGTAGCGATTTATAGGTACATAAACCGATTAGTTTTAGACAAATAAAAATTATTTTGTATTAGTGTTTTAAGAATAAATTCACCTTACATGGATTATTATTATTTGTATTATTGTAAATTGAAAATAAATAGTAAGTAAAGCTAATAAATAACCCAAAAATGAATTTATTTATGCCATAAAATAAATTCACTGCCGTATGTAAGTTTAGGTTAAATCAAACACTTGGTTAAAGTTTCACTGTTTTCATAGAATAAACCTCTACAATTGTTTCGGCCTCACGACCATTCTCAAGAGTACAGAGATACTCTTGTATCTCTGAGAATGGTCATGAGGCCGAAACAATTGTAGAGGTTTATTCTATGAATACAGTGAAACTTTAACCAAGTGTTTGATTTAACCTAATCATAATGTTTCACCAAGTTTTCTACACATAGTTTCAATTTAGTATGTAAGTTTGGTTGCATAGGTTCCATTAAGATACACCTGTATTTTTTGAAACTGCACATATATTAACGAAATGAAAAACTCAATTGTATTCTTAACAGTGGAAAAATTTGTTCTTGGTTTTCTGATTTACAATCTGATCTGCAGCATACCAATTGTGAAGGCCATTCGGATTGGAAAACGGTGACAATTTTTTGTATCGATTCAATAATTTGACCAGCCACAAAGTGAGCGAAAAGTTACGTTGCATGAATTTGCGCTAAACCTTCACAGCGAATATCATACAATATGGCGGGCACCTATTAATTAATGAATCTATTCCGAAAGTAACAAATCCCCACTGTTGAAGTACATATTCAAATTAAATTGAAACTATGTGTGGATACTACTTGGTGAAACATTATGATTAGGTTAAATCAAACACTTGGTTAAAGTTTCACTGTATTCGTAGAATAAACCTCTACAATTGTTTCGGCCTCACGATCATTCTCAAGAGAACAGAGATACTCAGATACAGTATCTCTGTACTCTTGAGAATGGTCGTGAGGCCGAAACAATTGTAGAGGTTTATTCTATGAATACAGTGAAACTTTAACCAAGTGTTTGATTTAACATATTGAAATCCTTGAAAGTTCACAGTTGATCAAAATTACGTGACGCTGTTAATCAAGAGAGAGGCCAATAGATGGCTTACCAATACTGTATTTGTACATAAAGGCGCCAAAAATGTGTTAATTAAAGCGTCGATTGTCTCATTACAGCCGATTTATTGATTAGTTTCTCCATATGGATATACATGGGGTTTTTTTTCAATCTTTTAATATTCCATAACTTATCCCTTTTACAATAAATCTTATTGTAGATTTAAGACATTTTAATTCAAAGGTATAGAAATATTGCACTCTTAATTTGAGTGGTGTGAGTGGCATAATGGCATTTTTTATACGGTAGTATAGATGTTTTTAAGGCTAACGACCACCTCCTGTCTGTATGTACAATGTAGTACAATGTAGTATGTACAATAAGTAGTACATGTGAATTTAGTTTTGGGATTATTTATACATATACGGTTTAAATGATATGTTTATATTTTATATCTTTCCCGTTATTCAAAATACATAATTATGTATATCGACAATATCAAAGTGTGTGCAAATTTCTAATAAACTCAATTGTAAGGATTCTGCGCCTCGCGCGCTCGATTCCTCTGGATTATTCTGCGCTCCTGCCAACTTCCAGTCGTTAGAAAACAGGTGTTGCTGAGGAAACATGTGCTTGTAAATAATTTGTTAATTAATCATTTCACGTACGTAGCAAACGCTCGAAACAGATTAATATTTTTTGTTGGGATTTTGTGCGTGTTTATTAACGTGTTTAATTTCTTGGGGAAGTTTTATCTCATAAGTAATCACATCAAATTAATTTTCATTAATATTTATTTATTTATATTTAACAGCAATCTTAATTTACATATAAATTAGAAAGTCAAAACAAAATATAGAATAGCGGTAATAAAATTAATACAAAAAAATATTTAAAACCAACTATATTTAAATATAGCTGGGACCAGATTAACTTGGGTGTGATTCATCGAGGCGGCAATTTTGTTTCACTTGGCGTTGTTTGCGCGTAGAAGTGCAACGTGGAACTTTTTGTACAATTCACAGCACAAGTGCGGATAACACCCAACATTGAATAGCATGATAAAGATATAATTTTGCAAGCGAAATTGATTTGCAAAAGTAATTGTCGTGTAATCACTTGCTAATTGGTTTAGAAAATGGAATTTCCACTGGACCCTGCTGACTGGGAGTACGCCCTAGAGTTTCTCAACAAGTCGGAAGGCTGTACCATCAAGCACGGGGAGAGAAGACCTAATTCATGTGTGGCAGATTTCGACTCGGTCCTCTGCTGGCCGCAGACATCTTCAGGATCACTCGCTGTCCAGCCGTGCTTTTCGCGGCTGAACGGCATCAGATACGACACATCCGGTGAGTTAGGTGAATCCGGAAGAGACGAATCGATCGACCAGGTGGACCGTTGCTAATCCATGCGATTTTTTATGTATTGAAAAAAATGGGGCGAACAATCGCACGCCTGGACGACGACAGCGTGCGGTCATCTATAATTAGTCCGTCAATTAAGCTTTAACAAAGCAAGGCAAAGCCCGAATTTACAAATAATAGCGCGCTATAATTATCTTGCAATGTGGATAAATAAACATGTTTTCGCAGGTAATGCGACGAGGTATTGCCGAATGGGCGGCGATTGGGACGCCTATTCCGACTACAGTGCTTGCAAGGAGCTACCCTCCACGGAGCAGGAGCATCCGGACGTGGTGGAGCTGACGACGATGATATACCTGGTGGGCTACGCCGTTAGCCTAGCCGCCCTGGCCGCTGCCGTCTACATCTTCTGGCGGTACAAGTACGTGTTGAGGAAAGTTCCAAAAATGAGTTGGAGGAGTTGAATCTCACTTTCAAAATCAAGTAAAGAGACCACTTCTCCACTGACTCTACAGAACTTACTTGGTACTCATCCCGCCGTCCTGGGAAAATTAATTCGAAGGCACTCCCGTGTTTGGCCAAAAAAAATAGACGTTATCTTGGGCAAACATGTGGTATTTGCACGCGTACTTAATGTGCGTATGGGTGTGTGTGTGTGTGTGTGTGTCTCGGGCACTTCGAAACATGGAAGAGTTAGATCTGGCAAGATGCAAATCTACTGTCAAAGATCCAACCTTCCACCTTCCGAAAACCCAAGGGCTGGTGTGATGATGGTGAGAGTGGAACAACTGGTGAAATCGCCGAGTCCCACGTTATTTAAAGGCAGGGCAATCCTTTATTTGCGCCCCGTATCGATGGCCAATAATATTGATACGATAAGACGGCTCCAATTAATAAGAAATACGTTTGCTGGCAGAGCCACGAAAAAATGTGACTCATCCTCGCCACGATTTTTAACGCGATTGCATACATCAACACGAGTGTGTTTACACCGAATTTGGTATTGCGCAACATCAAACTCCAAAATGTGTTAGGTTCGTCGAGAGTCGAGAGGAAAACCGATTAAAAACTTCTCTTTTACCGTCTTTAGGTTGTATAATTTTTTAGAATATTTTCACGTATCTTCTTCTAACGTTTATATCTGCTGGAACGGCCTTTAGCAAGCCAACATTATATAATTCTAGTACCTAGTATATTTTACTTACAACTATTCTTTTAGAGACTTACGATGTCTCCGCAATACGATCCACATGAACCTGATGGTCAGCTACATCTGTGCAGACTTCGTGTGGATCATGACATTCCTGTTGCAAGTAAGTAACTAATTGATTCACAACGACAATCTTTTCCGGTGGTGTTTTTGGGCTAGGGTGCATATAATTTGGCGAGGAATATAAATTATGTAGATAGCCGTTATAATTTTCAACTAAAAATTAGCAGGTTCCATTAATCTTTGTAATTTATAAAAAAATTGGTATTTCTAATAAAAAATGTATTGAAAATTTTGAAGCTTTTGTAAATTTAATTTACAATCGACATGATTTAATTTTAATATGCTGTGGTTTGATTAGCTTTTGCAATTTTTTTAAAATTTGTAATGAAAATGTATATGTAGTAAAATTTTCGTATTTATAATAAGAATTTCATAATATCTAATAAACATTTTGTAATCTCTACTGAAAATGTCGTAATTTCCACCTAAGTTTATTTTCATAAAATTTTCTACAAATAACTATAAACATTTTGACAACTCGATACAAATTTTGGAAATGCCAATGACATTTTGCATTTTATAGTGAAATTTTGGCAATTTACAATAAAATTTTCATAATCGCTGCTGAAATGTTGTAATTTATAATACGAATGTTGAATATTTTACATTTTACAGTGAAATTTATCAATTCACAATAAAATTTTCATAAAGTTATTGCAATTTTGTAATTTAGAATGATGAATGATGAAAGTCACAACGAAAATTACATAATTCCAATAAAACTGATTTATTTCTTTATTTACTTATTTGCTTATTTATTATTGTATTTGTTATAGTGATAATGTAAACTTATTTATACTTTATGATTGTTTTCTAATTCCATTGAAATATTGTATACATAATAAAAACTTTGCAATTTTCACTACAATGTTCCAATTTATATTCAACGTTTACAAATTCTAAAACTTTTGAAATTTAGAATTAATTCTCCATAATTTCTATTGAAATACTGAAATCCATCATCAAAATTTCGTAACATTCATCATTTTGAATTTAAAAACATTTTAATCAACATTTTACATCATCCGTTATATTTTTTGCGAATTTCTATGAAATGGTTGTTAATACATTTGCAAGGAATATGATTTCTAGGGAAAGACGTTATAAATTAGAATACAAAAACTCGCAGATTCCATTGATCTTTACAATTTATGAAAAGTCTGGTAATTATCTTAAACAATTCTAATGAAAATTTTGTAATTTCCAATTCATTGCAATTTACAAGCGAGATATTTCAATGAGAATTTTATGGTTTGATGAACTTGCAATTTGTAATCAAATATCAAAATTTGTCATTTGCAATGAAAACTTCATAGCTTCTCTTTGTAATTTTGTACATAATTTTGTAATTTGCATTAATATTTTTGCAAATTTCTGTCAGAATATTAATAACTTAGTGAGTTATATGTTTTGAGGATAAAGTTTTTTTATAATTTATACTAATAATTTCAAATTTTAATTTAACATTGAAATATATAATTAATATTTTCGAATTTACTATAAGAATTTTATAATTTCCAACTAAATTCTATCATTTATCATGATAACTTTGTTATTTCATTTGAGTTTTATAATATACATTTTTTACTTTCATGTAAAAATTCAAATCAAGTTTCAAGTTCATTTTCATTTAGTAAGTTTTTATTTTTAATTTTTATGTGTATATTATGCAGGTTCTCCCGCTAGTAAATATTATTATTATTTTTATAATTTTCAATATAAATTGTATAATGCAAATGACGATTTTGTGTTTTGATTAATATTTTACAATTTAAATTATAATTTGTACTGTAAAATTTGTAAAAGTAATAATGTTGAAAATTCATTTAATTTTTTTTAATTATTAATTATTTTCTTTCATGTTCAAAAATTTTCTGCAAATAACATTTTAACAACTTTGTGAGGGGTATGCTTACGAGATAAAACTCCAATAATTAAAAAAAATGCTGGGTCTAATAAAACTTTGTAACTTTAATGAAGATTTTATAATTACAATTAAATTTTCTTAGTCAAAGCATGAATTCTAATTACCTAATCTTTTCATATTTGATTTAATATGATTGAAAGCAGTACAGTAATCGCACACTTTAGGAACCTCTGTATTAATAAACAAATAAGTATTATGAAAAACTTACGGTATTAAATTTTATATTGATTTTTTCTTTATGGGGAGTACTTTCTCCTAGTTATGCAATATTTTTATTTGATGTTCTTCACCCAACTTGTTTCGGCTTTTATTAGCTATCCTTAGAGGTGTTATGTCTCTGATAATACATTTTAATGTATTATCTATTTTTAAAATAAAAATAATATATTCAATTTGAAATTATTTATTGTAAAGTATTTTTGATTTTTACATATTTGTCAAATTTTGAAGTATGATTATTATTTTGATTATATGGTATTATTGGAATTTTATGTGAATGCAAAATGGGCCGATAAAAGTTTATTCCCGGGCAGCTTGTATCCTCCCCTGGTGGTTGGAGAGCCTTTGGACTTGTCAGATAACTTCCGAAGACGTAAACAAATTTATTTTATGTTTCGATGATCGCTATCAATTTCATATTTGCATAACTAATTAAGTTATTTAATCATGGTTTCCTGCGTCCACCTGTGCCACGCCAGGACGTCATTGAAGTGTTTTCCTCAATAATGAGCGAGAACGTGCTGTGAATTACGTAACGCGCGATACCTAAGGTAAATACGCACAAGTTGATATTGTGCAATAGGACGATAAACATGTCTCTTGTGTTAGTAAACTATCCCACTGATCGGTTTTCTGTTGGTAGGTGTAGATACTTGAATGCAATTATAAACTTACTTCGGTTTATTTAATCATGTTATGTTTGCTCTAGGTTTTTCTTTCGATTGACTCAGTCTCCTGCATCATGCTGACCCTTTCGCTTCACTACTTCCATCTATCAAACTTCTTTTGGATGTTTGTCGAAGGTAATTTTTGGTAACAATAAAAGGAGTTAAAACGTAGAAGTAGGATATAAAGATTAGAAATATGGACCCCACATCTACGACGGGAAAGATGTTGGCTATCGCAATGTTCCGCAAATATTTATTTCAGTCAAATATTGCATATGTGTTCTCAATGGTGATATGCAGGCCCACGCGGTCGCGCGAATGCTGCCGATATAAGATTAAATAAAAACACCAATGGATTATTCAACTTGATTACTTAATTAAACATGATGGCCATTTCTCACTAAATGCTAATTTAGTGATATTTCAATATTGACTGGACAAAAAAAATGTTTTTTTAGTTATAGTGACATTTTAGTTTATGCAATATTTATGCAATACAATGCAATATTGTTATATTATTATCTCATGAATACTAAATTTTCAGGTCTCTACCTCTACATTCTAGTTGTGAAGACATTTAGAGGAGACGGAATCAAGCTGCAAGCATGCCTCCTCATAGGATGGGGTGAGTGGTATTTTTCCACTTTTAGGTCTTTCCAAATACGTTAATCCAACCTTAATCATGGCATTATTTCAGGTGGCCCAGTTCTGTTCGTCGTCCTGTGGTGTTTGGCGAAAGGCGTAACGTTGTATTTGGAGAATAATCAGGTGCGATAAAGTTGCATGCCTGTTTGCTCATCACTCCAGTTTCATGTTTAATTTCCAATATTGGAATTTTGGGCGGAGATCGGTGTTTGCTTTCAAGATATAGGTGGGTGGAAAGTGAGGACGGTCCTTGAGTCAATTTGCTTTATTGATAATGATTTTTTCCACAGAAACGCGTTTTACAGCTACGGGCAGATTACAAACGCGCACTCGTGCAAATACCAAGTTTACATTAATCACCGACCAAATGAGCACGTGTCATCAAACAGCTGTTTTCCCATTTCCAATCGTTAAATTCTGAGACATGCAGTAGTCTCGATATAATTCAATATGCAGTGTTTGTTAGTCTTACGGTACTTTCTACATACAGAAATATTAAATTTGGTACCTCCTAGACTACAGAAATGATGAATTTTGAGCAGAGTATTAGCAGGGGCTAATGCACCATTTATAAATCGTCAAATTGTCCAGATGTACAAAATCTGGCGAACTTTAAGTACCGAACAATCGTTAAATCATAAATCATTGCATTCAATTTATGTAGAACAAGACTCGCAACCGCTATATTTTGAGGTTTTTTTTTTTTGAAAAATCACTCGGACTCTTCTTCTGTGTTTCAGGACATCTTCTGATGTAAAATTTATATTCATAACTTAATTGCTGACTGTATGCCCAATGAATTAATTAAACCTTTTATATTTCATATTGTTCAACAAAATAGATTGCATACTATGAAATGATCTAATAAATATCTAATAAGTTGATCTCTTCTAATCTACAACGTTTGCTGTCTATATTCTAGTTCTCTGATACAATCCGTTTGTGTGCCTGGAGAGCACACAGCCTCGACTGGATCTACCAGTTCCCTGTGGTTCTTGTGCTCTTCACGAATGTGGTTTTCCTAGTAATCATAATGTGGGCAAGTAATTCGTATTTAGCTTGTAAGCTTTGAATGTACTGCTAATCATGTACCTACGCTGCAGATGCGAGCATTACATGCTTTTAAATAAATATTTCTTCAGGTACTCATAACAAAGCTGAGGTCCGCCAACAGTGCGGAGACGCAGCAGTACAGGAAGGCAGCCAAAGCTCTGCTTGTCCTGATGCCTCTTCTGGGCATCACTTATGTGTTTGTCCTGATCGGACCGACGGAGGGCGTCTCGAAGAATATCTACGAGTGTCTACGTGCCGTCCTCTTATCTACTCAGGTGAGGCAGATTGTTATCACAGCGAGTGTTTTTGGTGTCTAATTGGTCAACAGATTAGACGTCCGCCGCTTCGGCGTCGCACCCACTCAAATGTTATGAGCATGTTTCGAGTGGAAAAGACCTGAAATTATCTTTGATTAAATAGTAACTACGTTGGAATTACGTAAAGTAATTCAAATACAAATACAATTCAATTACATAATCTAAAACACAGAATTCAAGTTACGTATGACATAAACTCCATATGACGAAAATTAAAAAAAAATAATAAAAGGGCCAATTATAATATCAATAGACTTTATATTAATTCATTTAATATTAATTACTTGATACTCACAAAGTAACTTATTTCCAATTAATTAGTTAAGCAACTAATGAGATATCATTTGCACTAATATTAACAAAAATATGCAGAAAAACATTTGAATCAATAACCTGGACAATATTGCAGTGCAGTTTTTCTATTGTTTAATGAGTGGAATAAGTATACCTACTTGTGTATTTTTTCGTAATTATCATTTTATGCATTTGTTAGATATACATTCGTAGCCGATGAATTTTATATTTTTTTAAATTATTTCCATTTGGGTAGGAGTCAAATGAATTCCTGGCATAAACTTTTGTATTTTCATAGTTTAGTCGGTAAACATTAATGGTTGGTCTTTAGTGGTCAGTTAATCTATAGTATATATACATGGTGTCTCAAAATTGACGCCCGTGCCTTTGGGTTTCCATTCAGGGGGCTAAAACAAATAGGAAATTCAGAGTGGAATATTTTCCGTTTGTCCCTCGTTATAGAGTTATTGATAAAAAAGAAAAAATAACATTTCATCTTTAATCTTGATTAAAAACTAATAATGTTTTTTTAAAACAAGATATTGTCCACTTCTGTTAAACAAATTATCAAATATGGCAGTTATGTCTTTAGATTTGACAAAATGAATAAATCAAAATCGTGGACCAACTAATAATATTAAAAAACAAGATATTGTCCACATCTGTCAAAATAATTGTCAAATCTGATAGTTATATGTGCCCGGCGCCTCTATGGTTTATAAAGAAACATATTTTTTATGACCACACAATGAAACATTACTTCGTCTATAATGTAGCAATTGCGTGTAATTAGTTGCATAAAACTGCAATAGATGCGCCGGGTAGCAAATTTTCATTATGGTGGATGCGCCGGGTAGCAAATTTTCATTATGGTGGATGCGCCGGGTAGCAAATTTTCATTATGGTGGATGCGCCGGGTAGCAAATTTTCATTATGGTGGTAGCGCCGGGTGGCAAATTTTCATTATGGTGGATGCGCCGGGTAGCAAAATTTCATTATGGTGGATGCGCCGGGTAGCAAATTTTCATTATGGTGGATGCGCCGGGTAGCAAATTTTCATTATGGTGGATGCGCCGGGTAGCAAATTTTCATTATGGTGGATGCGCCGGGTAGCAAAATTTCATTATGGTGGATGCGCCGGGTAGCAAATTTACATTATGGTGGATGCGCCGGGTAGCAAATTTTCATTAAGATGGATGCGCCGGGTAGCAAATTTACATTATGGTGGATGCGCCGGGTAGCAAATTTTCATTACGATGGATGCGCCGGGTAGCAAATTTACATTATGGTGGATGCGCCGGGTAGCAAATTTTCATTATGGTGGATGGTGTTACATAATTTGATCTTATTATGCTAATTAATCGTTTCTACATGGATCTCAGGTAGAATACCCCATTTATGCGACAAAAGTTCGAATTTGGAAAAATCGTATAAAATATGAAAAAGTCACAATACCCCCCCAGCGTGAACTTTTCCATTTCTGATTTTTTTTTTAAAGTTACATAATTTGATCTTATTATGCTAATTAATCGTTTCTACGTGGATCTCAGGTAGAATACACCATTTATGCAACAAAAGTTCGAATTTGGAAAAATCGTATAAAATATGAAAAAGTCACAATACCCCCCCAGCGTGAACTTTTCCATTTCTGAATATTTTTTTAAAGTTACATAATTTGATCTTATTATGCTAATTAATCGTTTCTACGTGGATCTTACGTAGAATACACCATTTATGCAACAAAAGTTCGAATTTGGAAAAATCGTATAAAATATGAAAAAGTCACAATACCCCTCCAGCGTGAACTTTTCCATTTCTGAATATTTTTTTAAAGTTACATAATTTGATCTTATTATGCTAATTAATCGTTTCTACGTGGATCTCAGGTAGAATACACCATTTATGCAACAAAAGTTCGAATTTGGAAAAATCGTATAAAATATGAAAAAGTCACAATACCCCCCCAGCGTGAACTTTTCCATTTCTGAATATTTTTTTAAAGTTACATAATTTGATCTTATTATGCTAATTAATCGTTTCTACATGGATCTCAGGTAGAATACACCATTTATGCAACAAAAGTTCGAATTTGGAAAAATCGTATAAAATATGAAAAAGTCACAATACCCCCCCAGCGTGAACTTTTCCATTTCTGAATATTTTTTTAAAGTTACATAATTTGATCTTATTATGCTAATTAATCGTTTCTACATGGATCTCAGGTAGAATACACCATTTATGCGACAAAAGTTCGAATTTGGAAAAATCGTATAAAATATGAAAAAGTCACAATACCCCCCCAGCGTGAACTTTTCCATTTCTGATTTTTTTTTTAAAGTTACATAATTTGATCTTATTATGCTAATTAATCGTTTCTACATGGATCTCAGGTAGAATACACCATTTATGCAACAAAAGTTCGAATTTGGAAAAATCGTATAAAATATGAAAAAGTCACAATACCCCCCCCAGCGTGAACTTTTTCATTTCTGAATATTTTTTTAAAGTTACATAATTTGATCTTATTATGCTAATTAATCGTTTCTACATGGATCTCAGGTAGAATACACCATTTATGCAACAAAAGTTCGAATTTGGAAAAATCGTATAAAATATGAAAAAGTCACAATACCCCCCCCAGCGTGAACTTTTTCATTTCTGAATATTTTTTTAAAGTTACATAATTTGATCTTATTATGCTAATTAATCGTTTCTACATGGATCTCAGGTAGAATACACCATTTATGCAACAAAAGTTCGAATTTGGAAAAATCGTATAAAATATGAAAAAGTCACAATACCCCCCCCAGCGTGAACTTTTTCATTTCTGAATATTTTTTTAAAGTTACATAATTTGATCTTATTATGCTAATTAATCGTTTCTACATGGATCTCAGGTAGAATACACCATTTATGCAACAAAAGTTCGAATTTGGAAAAATCGTATAAAATATGAAAAAGTCACAATACCCCCCCAGCGTGAACTTTTCCATTTCTGATTTTTTTTTTAAAGTTACATAATTTGATCTTATTATGCTAATTAATCGTTTCTACATGGATCTCAGGTAGAATACACCATTTATGCAACAAAAGTTCGAATTTGGAAAAATCGTATAAAATATGAAAAAGTCACAATACCCCCCCAGCGTGAACTTTTCCATTTCTGAATATTTTTTTAAAGTTACATAATTTGATCTTATTATGCTAATTAATCGTTTCTACATGGATCTCAGGTAGAATACACCATTTATGCAACAAAAGTTCGAATTTGGAAAAATCGTATAAAATATGAAAAAGTCACAATACCCCCCCAGCGTGAACTTTTCCATTTCTGAATATTTTTTTAAAGTTACATAATTTGATCTTATTATGCTAATTAATCGTTTCTACATGGAAAGTAGATACTTGGATACATTAAAGTTACATAATTTGATCTTATTATGCTAATTAATCGTTTCTACATGGATCTCAGGTAGAATACACCATTTATGCAACAAAAGTTCGAATTTGGAAAAATCGTATAAAATATGAAAAAGTCACAATACCCCCCCAGCGTGAACTTTTCCATTTCTGAATATTTTTTTAAAGTTACATAATTTGATCTTATTGAGCTAATTAATCGTTTCTACATGGATCTCAGGTAGAATATACCATTTATGCAACAAAAGTTCGAATTTGGAAAAATCGTATAAAATATGAAAAAGTCACAATACCCCCCCAGCGTGAACTTTTCCATTTCTGAATATTTTTTTAAAGTTACATAATTTGATCTTATTATGCTAATTAATCGTTTCTACATGGATCTCAGGTAGAATATACCATTTATGCAACAAAAGTTCGAATTTGGAAAAATCGTATAAAATATGAAAAAGTCACAATACCCCCCCAGCGTGAACTTTTCCATTTCTGAATATTTTTTTAAAGTTACATAATTTGATCTTATTATGCTAATTAATCGTTTCTACATGGATCTCAGGTAGAATATACCATTTATGCAACAAAAGTTCGAATTTGGAAAAATCGTATAAAATATGAAAAAGTCACAATACCCCCCCAGCGTGAACTTTTCCATTTCTGATTTTTTTTTTAAAGTTACATAATTTGATCTTATTATGCTAATTAATGGTTTCTACATGGATCTCAAGTAGAATACCCCATTATTGCGACAAAAGTTCGAATTTGGAAAAATCGTATAAAATATGAAAAAGTCACAATACCCCCCCAGCGTGAACTTTTCCATTTCTGAATATTTTTTTAAAGTTACATAATTTGATCTTATTATGCTAATTAATCGTTTCTACGTGGATCTTACGTAGAATACACCATTTATGCAACAAAAGTTCGAATTTGGAAAAATCGTATAAAATATGAAAAAGTCACAATACCCCTCCAGCGTGAACTTTTCCATTTCTGAATATTTTTTTAAAGTTACATAATTTGATCTTATTATGCTAATTAATCGTTTCTACGTGGATCTCAGGTAGAATACACCATTTATGCAACAAAAGTTCGAATTTGGAAAAATCGTATAAAATATGAAAAAGTCACAATACCCCCCCAGCGTGAACTTTTCCATTTCTGAATATTTTTTTAAAGTTACATAATTTGATCTTATTATGCTAATTAATCGTTTCTACATGGATCTCAGGTAGAATACACCATTTATGCAACAAAAGTTCGAATTTGGAAAAATCGTATAAAATATGAAAAAGTCACAATACCCCCCCAGCGTGAACTTTTCCATTTCTGAATATTTTTTTAAAGTTACATAATTTGATCTTATTATGCTAATTAATCGTTTCTACATGGATCTCAGGTAGAATACACCATTTATGCGACAAAAGTTCGAATTTGGAAAAATCGTATAAAATATGAAAAAGTCACAATACCCCCCCAGCGTGAACTTTTCCATTTCTGATTTTTTTTTTAAAGTTACATAATTTGATCTTATTATGCTAATTAATCGTTTCTACATGGATCTCAGGTAGAATACACCATTTATGCAACAAAAGTTCGAATTTGGAAAAATCGTATAAAATATGAAAAAGTCACAATACCCCCCCCAGCGTGAACTTTTTCATTTCTGAATATTTTTTTAAAGTTACATAATTTGATCTTATTATGCTAATTAATCGTTTCTACATGGATCTCAGGTAGAATACACCATTTATGCAACAAAAGTTCGAATTTGGAAAAATCGTATAAAATATGAAAAAGTCACAATACCCCCCCCAGCGTGAACTTTTCCATTTCTGAATATTTTTTTAAAGTTACATAATTTGATCTTATTATGCTAATTAATCGTTTCTACATGGAAAGTAGATACTTGGATACATTAAAGTTACATAATTTGATCTTATTATGCTAATTAATCGTTTCTACATGGATCTCAGGTAGAATACACCATTTATGCAACAAAAGTTCGAATTTGGAAAAATCGTATAAAATATGAAAAAGTCACAATACCCCCCCAGCGTGAACTTTTCCATTTCTGAATATTTTTTTAAAGTTACATAATTTGATCTTATTGAGCTAATTAATCGTTTCTACATGGATCTCAGGTAGAATATACCATTTATGCAACAAAAGTTCGAATTTGGAAAAATCGTATAAAATATGAAAAAGTCACAATACCCCCCCAGCGTGAACTTTTCCATTTCTGAATATTTTTTTAAAGTTACATAATTTGATCTTATTATGCTAATTAATCGTTTCTACATGGATCTCAGGTAGAATATACCATTTATGCAACAAAAGTTCGAATTTGGAAAAATCGTATAAAATATGAAAAAGTCACAATACCCCCCCAGCGTGAACTTTTCCATTTCTGAATATTTTTTTAAAGTTACATAATTTGATCTTATTATGCTAATTAATCGTTTCTACATGGATCTCAGGTAGAATATACCATTTATGCAACAAAAGTTCGAATTTGGAAAAATCGTATAAAATATGAAAAAGTCACAATACCCCCCCAGCGTGAACTTTTCCATTTCTGAATATTTTTTTAAAGTTACATAATTTGATCTTATTATGCTAATTAATCGTTTCTACATGGATCTCAGGTAGAATATACCATTTATGCAACAAAAGTTCGAATTTGGAAAAATCGTATAAAATATGAAAAAGTCACAATACCCCCCCAGCGTGAACTTTTCCATTTCTGAATATTTTTTTAAAGTTACATAATTTGATCTTATTATGCTAATTAATCGTTTCTACATGGATCTCAGGTAGAATACACCATTTATGCAACAAAAGTTCGAATTTGGAAAAATCGTATAAAATATGAAAAAGTCACAATACCCCCCCAGCGTGAACTTTTCCATTTCTGAATATTTTTTTAAAGTTACATAATTTGATCTTATTATGCTAATTAATCGTTTCTACATGGATCTCAGGTAGAATACACCATTTATGCAACAAAAGTTCGAATTTGGAAAAATCGTATAAAATATGAAAAAGTCACAATACCCCCCCAGCGTGAACTTTTCCATTTCTGAATATTTTTTTAAAGTTACATAATTTGATCTTATTGAGCTAATTAATCGTTTCTACATGGATCTCAGGTAGAATACACCATTTATGCAACAAAAGTTCGAATTTGGAAAAATCGTATAAAATATGAAAAAGTCACAATACCCCCCCAGCGTGAACTTTTCCATTTCTGAATATTTTTTTAAAGTTACATAATTTGATCTTATTGAGCTAATTAATCGTTTCTACATGGATCTCAGGTAGAATATACCATTTATGCAACAAAAGTTCGAATTTGGAAAAATCGTATAAAATATGAAAAAGTCACAATACCCCCCCAGCGTGAACTTTTCCATTTCTGAATATTTTTTTAAAGTTACATAATTTGATCTTATTATGCTAATTAATCGTTTCTACATGGATCTCAGGTAGAATACACCATTTATGCAACAAAAGTTCGAATTTGGAAAAATCGTATAAAATATGAAAAAGTCACAATACCCCCCCAGCGTGAACTTTTCCATTTCTGAATATTTTTTTAAAGTTACATAATTTGATCTTATTATGCTAATTAATCGTTTCTACATGGATCTCAGGTAGAATACACCATTTATGCAACAAAAGTTCGAATTTGGAAAAATCGTATAAAATATGAAAAAGTCACAATACCCCCCCAGCGTGAACTTTTCCATTTCTGAATATTTTTTTAAAGTTACATAATTTGATCTTATTATGCTAATTAATCGTTTCTACATGGATCTCAGGTAGAATACACCATTTATGCAACAAAAGTTCGAATTTGGAAAAATCGTATAAAATATGAAAAAGTCACAATACCCCCCCAGCGTGAACTTTTCCATTTCTGAATATTTTTTTAAAGTTACATAATTTGATCTTATTATGCTAATTAATCGTTTCTACATGGATCTCAGGTAGAATACACCATTTATGCAACAAAAGTTCGAATTTGGAAAAATCGTATAAAATATGAAAAAGTCACAATACCCCCCCAGCGTGAACTTTTCCATTTCTGAATATTTTTTTAAAGTTACATAATTTGATCTTATTATGCTAATTAATCGTTTCTACATGGATCTCAGGTAGAATACACCATTTATGCAACAAAAGTTCGAATTTGGAAAAATCGTATAAAATATGAAAAAGTCACAATACCCCCCCAGCGTGAACTTTTCCATTTCTGAATATTTTTTTAAAGTTACATAATTTGATCTTATTGAGCTAATTAATCGTTTCTACATGGATCTCAGGTAGAATACACCATTTATGCAACAAAAGTTCGAATTTGGAAAAATCGTATAAAATATGAAAAAGTCACAATACCCCCCCAGCGTGAACTTTTCCATTTCTGAATATTTTTTTAAAGTTACATAATTTGATCTTATTATGCTAATTAATCGTTTCTATGGAGGATGCGCCGGGTAGCAAATTTTCATTATGGTGGATGCGCCGGGTAGCATATTTACATTATGGTGTATGCGCCGGGTAGCATATTTACATTATGGTGGATGCGCCGGGTAGCAAATTTTCATTATGGTGGATGCGCCGGGTGGCAAATCCTCATTATGGTGGATGCGCCGGGTAGCAAATTTTCATTATGGTGGATGCGCCGGGTGCAAATTTTCATTATGGTGGATGCGCCGGGTGGCAAATCCTCATTATGGTGGATGCGCCGGGTAGCATATTTACATTATGGTGGATGCGCCGGGTAGCATATTTACATTATGGTGGATGCGCCGGGTAGCAAATTTTCATTATGGTGGATGCGCCGGGTGGCAAATCCTCATTATGGTGGATGCGCCGGGTAGCAAATTTTCATTATGGTGGATGCGCCGGGTGCAAATTTTCATTATGGTGGATGCGCCGGGTAGCAAATTTTTCATTATGGTGGATGCGCCGGGTAGCAAATTTTCATTATGGTGGATGCGCCGGGTAGCAAATTTTTCATTATGGTGGATGCGCCGGGTAGCAAATTTTCATTAAATTAAATTTTAAACTTTAAAATGAGGTATCGCAAGGGGGAGGGTTGCCATTTTTTTGTTTTATCAAGTTAACTTGCATTGAGATGTAATTGAGACTGACTAGTTTTGAAAAGTATAAATTGCCAAAGTTTTGAAACAAGAGCACACGTGTAATGGCATATTTCTTATATAGGGATTTACTGTGGCCTTGTTCTACTGTTTCCTAAACACTGAAGTGAAGAATACAGTTGGTCACCACCTCAACGCCTGGCATACGCACAGGAATTTGGGCTCTCAAAGGAACCGTTGCAGTAGCAGAGATTATTCACCAAGGTCCAGAGACAGTATCAGGTAATTGGATTGCACCTATGCGAACATGCTGTTTTTAAAATTCCGTAACTCAATCAACTCACGCAAAGAATTGTTGGACTTTATTAATACCTATTTGCAGACATTATCAGACATTATACATCATCTGATGATTTATCTTTTTTTAATGTTTCCGGCTAAATGGAAAGAATTTTTTTTGACAAACAATATAACATTTGTCATGGCTTCAAAGCTTAGTTAATTGCGTTTTTATTTTTCCTAACAAAGTTCATTGTTAACAATTTTTTTATATTTAATTTGATATGTTGTATGAATTTTTTTTCCGTTAAGAATTATGCTAAACATTTTATTATGCTTTCGACAAGTTATAATTGTTAATAGTTTGCATTAATTATTATACAGATTAATTATAATATTTTAGTACACTATTATTGTTATACAATTTCCTTCATATTAATTCTTGCTGGCTCTTGACAAATTAATTTTTCCTCAGTTTTTACACATCAATAATATATTTTTGTTTTCTTTAGATTATATCAGGCAGTCAATTTCTTCAAGAAGCGGGAGTCATCTGCTTCTGTAGGAACAACAACTTCTTTTATCGCAGGAACAAGCAACAGCCAGAAATGTCGTGCATAACAGGTTGTTGTAGACAGGGGAGGATGGGGAACATACAAGCGGCCCGGGAACAAACTTTTATCGGCCAATTTTGCATTCACATAAAATTGCAATAATACCATATAATCAAATTAATAATCATACTTCAAAATTTGACAAATACGTAAAAATCAAAAATACTTTACAATAAATAATTTAAAATTGTATATTATTTTTATTTTTAAAATATATTAAAATGTATTATCAGAGACATAACACCTCTGAGGATGGCTAATAAAAGCCGAAACAAGTTGGGTGAAGAACATCAAATAAAAAGATTGCATAACTAAGAGAAAGTACTCCCCATAAAGAAAAAATCAATATAAAATTTAATACCGTAAGTTTTTCATAATACTTATTTATTTATTAATACAGAGGTTCCTAAAGTGTGCGATTACTGTACTGCTTTCAGTCATATTAAATAAAATATGAAAAGATTAGGTAATTAGAATTCATGCTTTGACTAAGAAAATTTAATTGTAATTATAAAATCTTCATTAAAATTACAAAGTTTTATTAGACCCAGCAATTTGTTTTTGAATTATTGGAGTTTTATCCCGAAAGCTTATCCCTCACAAAGTTGTTAAAATGTTATTTGCAGAAAATTTTTGAACATGAAAGAAAAAAATTAATAATTAAAAAAAAATTTATATAATAAACTTTTACAAATTTTACAGTACAAATTATAATTTAAATTGTAAAATATTAATCAAAACACAAAATCGTCATTTGCATTATACAATTTATATTGAAAATTATAATAATAATAATAATATTTACTAGCGGGAGAACCTGCATAATATACACATAAAAATAAAAAATTAAAAGTTACTAAATGAAAATGAACTTGAAACTTGATTTGAATTTTTACATGAAAGTAAAAAATGTATATTATAAATTCCAAAACTCAAATGAAATAACAAAGTTATCATGATAAATGATAGAATTTAATTGGAAATTATAAAATTCTTATAGTAAATTCGAAAATATTAATTATAAATTTCAATGTTAAATTAAAATTTGACATTTTTAGTATAAATTATAAAAAAACTTTATGCTTAAAACGTATAACTCACTAAGTTATTAATATTCTGACAGCAATTTGCAAAAATATTAATGCAAAATACAAAATTATGTACAAAATTACAAAGAGAAGCTATGAAGTTTTCATTGAAAATGACAAAATATGATATTTTATTACAAATTGCAAGTTCATCAAACCATAAAATTCTCATTGAAACATCTCGCTTGTAAACTGCAATGAATTGGAAATTACAAAATTTTCGTTAGAATTTTTTAATATAATTACTAGACTTTTCATAAATTGTAAAGATCAATGGAATCTGCGAGTTTTTTTATTCTAATTTATAACGTCTTTCCCCAGAAATCATATTCCTTGCAAATGTATTAACCATTTCATAGAAATTCGCAAAAAATATAACGGATGGTGTAAAATGTTGATTAAAATGTTTTTGAATTCAAAATGATCAATATTACGAAATTTTTGTGATGGATTTCAGTATTTCAATAGAAATTATGGAGAATTAATTCTAAATTTCAAAAGTTTTAGAATTGATAAACGTTGAATATGAATTGGAATATTGTAGTGAAAATTGCAAAGTTTTTATTATGAATACAATATTTAAATGGAATTAGAAAACAATCATAGAGTATAAATAAGTTTACATTATCACTATAACAAATACAATAATAAATAATCAAATAAGTAAATAGAGAAATAAATCAGTTTTATTGGAATTATGTAATGTTCGTTGTGACTTCCATCAGTCATCATTCTAAATTACAAAATTGCAATACCTTTATGAAAATTTTATTGTTAATTGATAAATTTCACTGTAAAATGTAAAATATTCAACATTCGTATTATAAATTACAACATTTCAGGAGCGATTATGAAAATGTTATTGTAAATTGCCAAAATTTCACTATAAAATGCAAAATGTCATTGGCATTTCCAAAATTTGTATCGAGTTGTTAAAATGTTTATAGTTATTTGTAGAAAAGTTTATGAAAATAAACTTAGGTGGAAATTACGAACTTTTCATTAGAGATTACAAAATGTTTATTAGATATTATGAAATTCTTATACTAAAATTTAACTACATATACATTTTCCTTACAAATTTAAAAAAAATTGCAAAAAGCTATTCAAACCACAGCATATTAAAATTAAATGTCGATTGTAAATTAAATTTACAAAAGAACATGATTTTCAATACATTTTTTATTAGAAATACCAATTTTTTTATAAATTACAAAGATTAATGGAACCTGCCAATTTTTAGTTGAAAATTGTCATTTCCATCCACCAGGTGTCGCTTACTTAGTTAGTTATTGTAAATACTGAAAATCGCGCTATCGTGACCGGCAACCAGCGTTACATCGAACCACAATTGGTTGCATTCCATTTCGAAAAAGGATCGACACCTGTTTATCATAATTACAACTTATGAATCAATCAACTTTGGTGGTAAATCGGCTTTGCGAACGCACCTTCGCGATCATCACGTGGATCACTTGAGTTGACTTGGTCCCACGAAATCTCGTTCCCGAAATTGGCCAGCTGATAAAGCGTGAGTATCCCATATAGCCAAGGTTATATTCATTCATCTGATCTTGTTGAAAGAGCCAATCTGATGCATCATTAACCGCAATCAGCGTGCTAACCAATAAAAGCACCGACGTCGCAAATCTGGATAACCAGAGGGGCATTCAACAGGTGATTAGCGGACACCTGTTAACCGCAATGCCATTCATCGCGCCATCTCCTGCTCAGCTGTAATTGAGTGATAGAAATCTGAATTCCTGTACTGCCCCAGCACGCCATTACTTCCTAATGTGCCCCTTATGAAATTCACATGTGCCCACTGCATTTAGAACTAATGAACTGCAATTTGCAGCAAAAGTAACACAAACCTTACAGAAGCAACAAGCAAACAAACTCATTTATTGTTTACCGTGGAAGAAAAAAGGGCACACTAAAAATGTTTTGATACAGCATGAAAGCAGAGGCATGCATTAAATAAAATTTTGATACACGACAATAGTTGTGTGTATGCAAAAACCAAGCATTTTCCTCCTTCTAGTAAAGCATATTTTACAATAATAGAATATCTTAAAATCATGATCAGAATGTACATTAGTACTGTTTCATCCCGCTCAAATCAATTAAGCTAATTCATTTTGTACATATATATTGAAGATTCATTTGAATAAAACAGCATTTTAATTAAAATGTACTCTGTTAAATAATGATGAATCTGTAAAATCATTCAACTATACTTTGTTATAGCTTAAGTTAATTGAAATATTATTAACGATATTAATTACAATGGAAGAATTGAAATTATTTATAAACATTTTAATTTTGATTTGAAAACGAATGGTTTTATAATGAATTCTAAACTAATGAATCAACTACCACTATATATTTTTTAATTTCATGCCATTTGAGGACACACCTCCATCATAATAAGGAAGTCCCAAGTTTTATTGTGCACCAAATGTAATGTAATCTAGAAATTAGGCAACAGTTGATTTACATAATTTATTCTAACATATTACATAAAATAAAAAATATAAAGCTATCACAGAGAACATACTCTCAATTGTATTCTCAAATCTTAAATAAAAATGCAGCATCAATTGCGGGAAAACAAACTGTCGTACCAGTACGAGGCGAGGAAGATGACGATTAGTCAATCAATGCGGTGTTGCTGCGATAATCGTCCAAAAACATTCCTGAAGCTCCGAAGATCAATGACGGTGTGTGTGTGTGTGTCGGCATATCATAGCGTTACTTGAAAGAATAGTAACAGGCGCAATTCCGCGCCGCAACCAGAGATTACACAAAAGGATTTCCTATCTAAAAATAACTGTGCTGTTAAGGCAAGGGCATCAAGAACCAAAATAACCATGGGACTGAAAAAATTATCTACAACAGTAAAACTAGTGTCACAGGAAACTTATTGGAACCATTAAAATTCATTCACACCATTAAAATTACCTACAGTCGTTTGGTACTATAGTGCGATCAATCATGTTTGGGGTTAACTCAAATTTGGAGATTTCGTTGGTCAAGATCGGGTCACAATGTACACAACGAAATCCCTAATGTTTTCATGGAAAATTCACATTGTTAGTACCGATAAAATTATCAACAGCAATGAACCGGAAAAATGTTCGGGACCCGTTCAGTTATTGGTACTGGCAAAACAAACAATCGTGTTTGACATTTCTTGGATCTGTTTCTAGCCCCTGCGTTATAATACTGCAAACAAACACCTAAATCTGACTGGAAAATTTACTCTGGTGTATCAATGGAGATTCCCTGGATGCTATTGTAGCAGGTGTGGCAAATGGGCACGGGTTTTTGGGTCGAGTGGCCCGGAAGAGCAATCTGTTTGTCGATGCACCGCACGCAGCACACCTCGCCGCATTTCCTGCAATGATACTGAAAAAAACAAAGCTCAGCTCACTATAACAATCTTCTGTTTTGATCACACAACAGATCAATTCATTAAATTTGTTAATATAATACCATAGACCATGAACAAAATTTCTTCATAAAGAATGTATTACATAATTTATAAAATAATAAATTAATTAATTAATTAGCTGCAGGATGTGAATCAAAGTTTCCAGTATTTAAGTATTAATATTTGAGATAATGGAGTATATTGCGTATCACAATATGTTAACTATTCCTTCATCGAAACAAATCAATCTCCGATTGCAATACTGGGCATCATGACTGGTCTATTAACGATGTAAAAACTCTTCCCGGTCCGATTTACTTTCTGATGTGCATATTACCTTTCTGCTAAAATGATCAAAGGGGGCGGAACACCCGCACTCATTTATGTTCCTCAGCGTTTTCCAGTCCAGCGCCACTGACTCCATATCCTTTGTGATATCGCTCACATTATTGTGCAGCAAATCTAGGCTGCTGCTCCCTGCATTGTCTAGCTTCAGGGGATGGTCGTCGTCGGCAGCCTCCAGCTCTCGCATGCTGGCTTTCTCATATAAATATTTATTGTCGAGCATGTTTGAATCGTCCGGCTTTGGGATACCCTTCTTCGAGGCGTTTTTGCGTTTATCTGAGTTTGTCAGCAACGATTTCACCGAAGATATCCTCTGAAAATTACATTTAAATATCAATTTTTCAATAAATTTGGTGAGCAAAAGGGTACTTGTTTTTCAATAAACAAATATGACTTCTGGCCATATATTGCCTATTCAGGCATTTTTTTTGTTTTAAAAAATATAATAAAAAATACCTTTGTTAGATACTTGATGTGATCCTCGAGAGAGAAGCTGTGATCACAAGTTGCAAGCAGCAGGTCACCTAGGGGCTCTCTAGGGTGTATGCCACTTTCAAATCGGCAGTACATGCCCCTCCAAAACCGAATATTTTGCGGGAACAAGTTGGGCACCAAAGTGCCCGGTGTTTCATCGGCTATATACAGCGGATTCAAGTACTCATTTATATGAATCGCCATGTAGCCCCACAATGAAAATGTGCGCTCACATAATCTGCAAATACAAATTGCAAGGTTATAACCGTTACAAGAGCGCAATGATTATTAGATGTAAAAATGTTTAAATGTTTCACAGTTTTAGGCTTATTGCTTGCATATATAAATTTTGCATATTAAAAAAATCTGTACCACTGTACAAGATCAAACCAGAGAATGTTTTTGGCTCCACTTTAGAATAATCACTTTGAATACCTCAGATCGACTCTATCTTTCTCGCAGTTTCCCACAAACGTCCCGAACTGGCACGAATGCACATGATCGTGCAGTGTCAGCAGAAACCGCTCATTGAACTCGAAAGTCATCGGAAACTGCTGCATCAGCTGCCACGTGGAGTCGAGCAGCTGGGTGAACACCGGCGATATTTCTTTGCTGTCGCTCTGCACGTGCCCGCAACGCTCGGAAAACTTGTGCCCGAACGCCAACCAATCCTTCTCGATTAAAGCCTGCAATCGATTTTATCACTACACTTGAAAAGAGAAATACGGCGGTCAGGACCTGATAACCTGCGATCGTCCTGTAGTACGGATCCAAGAGGACCGACGCCAACGAACACACCTGCGCCGTCCTGTCCCAGCCATCGGAGCAGTGCACGACGACGCTGATCCCCTCCTCTAGGGCCTGCGCTATGAACCACGAAGTGTCGAGGATCGACTTTATGTGACGCAACCACCCGCTCGACTCCAGCCCGCTTAGGAAGCCGTTTATCGTTAGGTTTTTCTGTTCGCAGGCTGCAAACGAAATTAAATTTGCTGAATTGAACAATTGAAACTGAATTTTCTGTAATTTACAGAAATCTTAAAATTACAACAATAAAACTCTGCTACTTTTCCGTGATATCGACACCATAGTGTATTCATAAAACTCCATACATGTCAAAATAACAAATTGTTGGACAACATAAATCAGCTCAAGTAATTTAACATTTGATAATGGTAATTATTTAATTAGCGTTTAAAATGTTAAAATCTATCACTTTGACAAATGCGTTAATTTTAATATAAAATTTACCTTAAATTTTCCATTGCCTTTGGCTCGAAAATTGTTTTATGTAAGGTGTAAAAAATAATACGCAGTACAATTATTTACCTTCATATTATTACATTACTCGCAATAAATGAAGGATGGGTTATAGTACTGATATTCTGTGATCAGCTTGAATCGGTAGTGAATAGTTACCATCAATGATTTTTAAGGAATTCACCAGTGATTCAAGATAATTAAAGACTGTAAGACCTGCCCTACGATTTATGCACTAACATTGTGTCATTAACTTACTTTCAATTAATTTAGATAAACTATTCCTCATGACGTGTATATTCTCAACGCCCAAGAAATGAAACTTGATGTTCTCATAGAAGGCTTCTTTTTCATAGCCCTTCCCAGCGGCACGATTTGCAATAGCATTAATCTGTAACATAAACCATTGATTTACGGCAACTTGGCTAGGAAAATGCACTGCTCATTTGCATTTTGAATTTACGCTTGAAACGAACAGGCATACACACCTTTGGTCTCGTGTCAACCACGTACATGTAATTGGCGTTGGGATTGGTTTTGAGGATGTGATTCAGCATCTTCTCGTCCTCGACGCATCGAGCGCTGAATCCAGACAACGGCTGGCTGCACCTTGATATGCTGGCTTTGTTGTGGTGGAGGTAAGAAAGCACCGGCAGGCGCCCCTTTGATCGGAACCGCAGGCTGCCCATCAGGGTGGACGTGCTGGCCGAGGAAGGGACGTACAGGAACCTCGGATATGTATCACAGAGCTAAAAGCAAATGAGAGCAGTGTGAACATTAACAGACTATGGCGGCTGTAATATTATGAAGTTAAATTGAAACTATGTGTGGATACTACTTGGTGAAACATTATGATACTGAGTATCTCTGTACTCTTGAGAATGGTCGTGAGGCCGAAACAATTGTAGAGGTTTATTCTATGAATACAGTGAAACTTTAACCAAGTGTTTGATTTAACCTATTATTATGAAGTAATTAGATTCAATAATTAACTACAAAAGGTGCCGTTTTAAAAGATAACAAAAATGGTCTGTAAACCTCGCCATGGCTGCAAAAATAGGAAATTTTGTATAGCAATCTTGGAATTATGCAACATTACTATAAATCCCGATGCACAAAGTCTCATTTTTTAAATTTCTAATATAGAATATAGAATAATAATATTTCTATAATCGCCCAATTTTATTGGGCGATTAATGATAAACTTCTTAGTTGTTTTATACCTCGTATTCCTTATTTAGTGTGGTCAAGCACCATTGGTCGTTTGGAACGCCCATGCGCTCGAACTCGCCCTGCAAATCGTAGTAGCTCCAGCCGGCGGTCCGGCTCACCTCCTCGGTGCTCGACGTGTAGCGAAAGCAGTAGAGGTCCTCGACATTGGCCGGCTGGGAGAGCTGCTGGAGGGTCACGTAGATGTCGTGGCAGTCCCTCTCCTTCGGTATGACAAAGGTGACCGAGAGGAAGGTCTTGCAGCGGATGAGGAGGGGCGAGCCGGTCGTCGTGAGCGGCAGCTTCTCCAGGTTGGCGATGTGCATGTGGAGGATCTGCAGGCGGACTCGGTTAACACGGATTGCGGGGGTGACTTGGGGGGTGCTTACCCATGTTTCCTTCTTGTCGTCGGGATCCACAAAGATTAAATGGGTGGCCGTTACGTACAGGGTTCCCTGAGACGGTGTTTTCGAGTAGCGGTCTAACATGCGGACATGTTCCACCTGAAAATAAGTAAGATTTCCTATACCAAGCTGTACGTGTTGATGTTTCTAGAGATTTTCGTCCCAACAAAGTAATTTTCGTTGCTTTCTACCGGGCTTTGAACCCGGACTGAATGGAACACCAGAAAATACTGTCACATTTGTCGGAACAAAAACTCGAGCCGAACAAATAAAACTGTTATTCCGTTCTGAACATATTTGAGCACACATTAACATGTCCCAACTAACACATATTAACATAATAACACATTAACACAATCTTACTCTCCACTTCAGTTGTAATTTATAAATTAATAATTCATTAAAAAGTTGTAATGTGTAGGTAATATTGGAAATATTATTATTAAACAGTATTGTTTTGTATAATATACCAAAATACTACTTACTAACAGAATAGTGCAATTTTCACACACTTAGAAAATTTAAGTTATTTGAACTCTTTTCTAAGAAATTATAGATTTGTTTTTAAATCTTTTTATCACTATTTTGTTAGAATATACACATATAACAATCGTTAAAGCCACGAATCCACTAAATTTTAACTAAAGATTATCTTTATATGCAATAATATCATAAATTTGCAGCAAAACAGATTTGTCAATCATTAATATTTTCTGGTTTTGATTGAATTTTTCAATCTAAATCTTATTCAAAACCAGGGCTTCGAACGGGAACTGGATCGAAAATCGAAAACCGGTAAAAAGCCGTTATTTTTGCCTGGCCAAAACCGGAACCGAACCGAAATATATTTATTTTAAGTGAATCGAAACGAAAAAAAAATCAGCCAATAAGCAAAGACCTTGTTATTTTTCAGCAATGCAATTATTAAACTCTAATGATTGCATTGCTGAAAAATGATAGGATCGTTGCTTGTTGCCAGCGCTTCGAACCGATTTCTATTGATTAGAGAATGACAAAATTATTGTTGTATCTGTGAAGCTTCAGTCGTTGTGATTAATAATGACTTAATTATTTTAGTTTAGTTTTAGTTTAGTAAATAATTAAGTCGTGTTTTATTTCATCATCACGATAAAGCAAGATACAGCAGTAATAATTAATAATTTTCATTTTCCGACATTGATTAGTAATGACCTCACCATTACCTTGATTACTATGTAAATATTCGTGTTATCATTATTCAGCATAAACTGCTACAATCCCAAAATGCCACCAAAGTGGTGGTGCTTGTAATTCTGACTACAAAAAAATCATCAAAACATCATAATCATTGACAAATTAAATTGACAATCATCGAAACCAAAGACGGTTCATGGTCAAAATATTGCAAATAATGGTATAATGGGGAAATGTTTGTCATGGCAACAAAGAAATTTGTTATGATGCAAATATGGTACAACCAGTGGCCATTGATGTAGGTCATGGGGAAAGGGTTTTGAATTCGGTGATCTGTGCCAGCACCGACTTAATTGGCTGAAAATGAGCGTTCAGGGAGGGTTAATTGGTCCCGGAAGGGTGTTTTTACGCCTCGCACAACAGTAGCTGCTGGAAACGAACGCAATCAATATTGATCGTGTTTACCGACGCCCTTAACGACACAGGCGCCGCAATTGGGTCACCGTCGGGACGTCGCGTTTCCCCGCAAATTCGTCGATCATCGCCGCCCCCCGCGCGGGGGCGGGGGCCCCGTTTACCTTGTAATTGACGAGCGTGCCGCCGATCACCTCCGGAGACAGGTTGTCGTTGGTCTGGAGCAGCCACGACTTGAACTTGACGTACATCGAGGGCGAGTTCGTTATCCTGCACGGCGATCCCACGGGGTTCTCATAGTCTTGCATGTTAAAGACGCGGGGGCGGTTGGCTCTCGTAGTGAGTGGGTGCACACCTTGCGCGCACCGGATACGGCGGTGGAGCGTCGCGACGCTCGATTAAGCGCCCGCCCGATCCGCAGCGACCTTGTTTATCAGCTGCGCGCTCGCCTCCTCCAGCTCCCACCCCCATTCCGATTCGGGGGCGGTGTGGGGATTTTATACGGCCGATTTACGCGGAAAGAGGCGATAAACCGGGATGGAATCAAGTGAATTATTTACAGCCACTTACAGAAGGGGGCCCAAATAAACATTTCCCGTGCTTATATGCGAACGTTATTACTTATTTACACTTTACGTTACTTTATTTAAATGTAGGTACTTTATTTTTAATCATCTACTGCCTAAAAATGTTGGCCTGCAAAGAATGACATTTTTTCAAAAATAAAAAGGTTTCGATAATACAGTACGTTCAAATTAAACCACCCAATTCGCCATTTCCACCCACCAGACGGCAATTATTTGTCCGTGGAAAAAAGTAAAAAAACAGAACTCTGGCAACTGCGTAAATTTTTAATTATTACAAAGGTGACAGCTGTCACTGTCAGTTTAAAACTAATGTCATATATTAACTGATTCTGCCTTGAATTAACTTACTAAACGAGTTTCTATTGTGAAGTGGCTGCATCAATTCGAAGTAAGACATACAATTAACACCGATTTATTATAAATCTTTCAACTCAACTGATGACATTGACATTAACACATGACAATCGATCGGTATAGCAGATACCTGTTCCAAATATTTGCTGACTTGCCAGATTTACTTATTTTTATTTTACCCTAAAATAAGCGCCATCTAATGGACGGAAATGCCAGTTCGTGTGGTTTAATTTGAAACACCTTGTATATGAAAATTAAAAATAACTGGCTGCTACTACATTTTTGCGACGCTTCTTCCACACCTGCATTTATATCAATTAAAATAAACCATTAAGCATCGTACGTACACCAAGAAGGTGGAAAATTACATAAGTGCATTAGTAAACGCAAACAAATAAAAGTTTAGATTAGATATTTCTTTGTTTGCCTTACAATTATGGATTGGAAAGATTGCGTAAGATTTCAATCCCCTTATTACAAAAGTACTTTTATTAGAAAACATAACGGTAAAACCACAAACTTTTGGCCAATGAAATTTTGAGGATTCTGGGCGGACCTGACCTACTTTTACATCTGTATCTGTGACATTAATATATCCATACCTATAATCCAATTTCAAGCTGAAGCTTATGTAAACTTGTTACATGCATGATCGGTACGTGAACAGTTCTACACAAGCATACAGTTGGTCTTGCCGCAAGCTCTGGTCTACCCGGACTAAGTGAATTTTGTTACTGCAAATGCTATACCTGTGTTATGTAGAATCGGCCCTATAAATTGTCGGCGTTCACGTGAACACGTTTAGATTAACTTCATCTTGAAGTTTATAACATTTACAAATCTCAACCGATTTAATTTCTGCCACTAGCATCGGCTAAAGCACGTTAGGGCGAATAGAAACGGTGTATTCCGAATGTAATTAGTCATATCACAGGACTTCAAAATGTTGAAAATGTGTTTATGTATAAATTATAGTATAAATTGGGCGGACTATAGAATTATAATGGCTAATAAAAGTTATTAAAATATCAGCAAAGAAATCGTTAAAATTATGAAGGGTTGCAAGTGTTGTTTACTGCAGATTTTATCCATGAAAAAATAGTTTAGCGCGAGAGGCGAAGCTAGTACAATAATATTTTAGACTGGATAAAATTGCTTTAATCACGTGTATCATACAAGATTTTTACCAATTCGTTATCAAAATTGAAGAATTTGCATCAAATATGTATATATTTAGAATTATTTACTTATGTATTCAATGAATTCCCTTTGGTTGTAATTTTAAATTTTGATATATGTTTCATTTGAAGTTTTATTTAATTGTTTTTGTTGTACGTGTTAAATGGATTATTTAACAATAATTATCATGAGGTTTAAATGTGAATTGAGTTTGGTAATTAAGGCACTGTATGTTGTGTTCTGTGTTGATAGTTTTATCCATTTCAGAAGCTTCTAATAATAGCTATTTATGGTACAAGTGAATAAAATTGCTTTATTCATGTGTATCATACAAGAATTTTTCCAATTCGTTATCAGAATTGAAGAATTTGCGTAAAGTGTCAGGTGAACCGAAAATTTCAAGGATAGTGCGAAGTTACGTATGTTTTTACTTTATTCACGTTGTCAATGGTTATAGTGAATAAAGTGAAAATGTAAACATTGTACTCACCCATTCGATTAAAGTATTGTTTTAATTAAATTGATTGATTGAGGTTTATTCTATGAATACAGTGGAACTTTAACGTTTAATGTTTGATTGTTTTAATGATGAGATTCAATATACATAATGAGCATTTTAATGATGCAAATTGGAATGCAAACATTACTTGGATTAAATATACCGGACGGCCGAAAAGTCGGTTTACTGAAAATAATAAAATATGAAAAAAACAATACATATTTTGGAGATTATGCTATTTTCGGTAAAGCGACTTTTCGGCCACACTGTATATTGTTTACTCATGAAACTGCATTTTAAGGATCGGATGTTTTTATTTGGATTTGGATTTTTATCGGATTTGATTGTACATTTACCTGTACATTTAAATAAACAATATCTATCTATCTATGTCGATCCACCACGTTAAAATTATGAAGCATTGCAAGTGGTGTGTACTGCATAATAATTTATTGTTTACTTGTAAAACTGTATTTTAAACATCACTTCCGATCCAGCCCCCAGGCAGTAGTTTAGGGACCACTGTCCCACTGCAATGAAGCTCATATGTATCTAATAGGTCATTTTTAGTAACAATAATTTTATATATTTTAATGTCAAATAAAATATCGTACAATTGTATTATGAATGACAGCCGAAGTATTTGACATCCGAAAGTCATTCATTACGTAAAATGTTACAAACTTTTGCAGTGTTGTTCATAAATATTTAAAACGTTTTTAGCCCCGTTTTACAAAGGGTTACCAAAGTTATTAATACATTGTTAGCCGCGGCTTAAATTTTTATGAATAACACTGTTAGGGTACATCCATCAGAAGGAAACATCACCACAAGAAACGTTATGCCAAACCTGCACTAGTTAATGGGACTTAATGGGAGCATCAAAATTATTATTAAATTGCATTGCTTAACGTTACGAGAGATTTGTAGGTGCAGTCGGGATGTCGGGAAAATCACTCGTCCAACAATACGAATTACTGAAATTATTAAATGACGCAGCAAAAATCTGGAAGTTGCCTGCAGGTACAATATTAATCGCAATTTATTAGGTTAATTATAGTGTTGTTTCAGTGGTTAACCCCCCGTATTATTAACTTATAGTTGTGCACTGGCGCAGTTTGTTGTGGCAATTAAAGTTGCGCGTTTTGGCCGTTAAGCCCCCCTTGAAAGCGTGTTCCGTGTGAAAGTTTACCTTTGGTGTTTTTATGTGTTCCATCTCGTGGGGGGGCCCAAATTGTCGGCGGCGAAGAAAATCAAAGGCGGCCCCGTCTGTCCGACGTGAACATCAACAATTAACAGCAGGTGCCGATGTTGCCACGTCACCAGCAAAAATCGTCGAAACACCTGCTAGGTGTCAATTGGGCCGTTATAACGGTACCGCAATCGCCAGATCCGCTGACGAAATTATAACTCCGGCATCGCTGCGTGACGCGCCGTTGTCACGTGGGGCTCGCCACAGTACTCTGGCGAGATTATCACTTATCAATTCTACATTATTTTTATCGCAATTAATCGCGCTTTTGGTGGTCATCAGTCATGGCAATGATCCGCGACTTTTATTTATCTCGGTGAGCGAATAAATTCCCCGTCCATCAACACACAAGTGTTGGCAACACGGCATAATTAGCGCACCTGTGGAAAACACCGGAATCTACCAGACTGTTCTCTGTCATTCTATTTTAGGTTTAGTTTAGTCATCACAACGTATAAATACGAAATACTATTTGCAATTCGGTCAGACAATTACGTTATACTGTGCGTTATACACAATGGAATTACCACACCTAGGTAAACAATGCATGCAAACAGTTTGCAAAAAATTAGGTGAGTAACGTTGCGAAACTAAATTCAAACCAATCTGAACGTGTTTCAATTTCAGATTTCCTACCGTACACCTGCGACGCTTGCAACAACATATTTTGGTTAGTAATACAGTTACAATCTATGACTTACTCACTCAATGTTGTATATAATTTTTGCACCGTCATCATCTGAAATTGTTTCAAAATTTGTTTCAGTGACGAGCATTACTCGTATGGGACGCACGACTGTCCCAAGGCGTACCTCAAGAACAACCAAGTGCCTGTTTGCCCGCTGTGCAACATCCCGATACCGGTGGCGAGAGGGCAGCAGCCCGACTTGGCCGTCGGGGCTCACATAGACGACGACTGCCAGTCGGACCCGGCCAAGAGCCGCCGGAAAGTGTTCACCAACCGGTGCTCGAGGAAGGGCTGCAAAGTGAAAGAGGTCATTCCCGTCATCTGCAACGATTGCAAGTACAACTTCTGCCTGCGCCACCGGCATCCCGCCGACCACAACTGCACGAAGACTGCCGGCTCCATACAGAAGCGTACAAGGTACGGACGATAGGAGTTTCATTGCATACATCCAACCCTCTTTTATCCTTTGGGTGTTGAGATTAAATATAGGTTAAGTTTGATAAACCATTTACAACAATCATTTGAATTGTGCCTTATCACTTACAGCGTTGTTCATAAAAATTGAAACCGTGGTTTAGCGGTGTTTTACAAAGGTTACTAAGATGAAACTGCAGCCTAAATTTTAATGAATAACAATGTTATTTATGATGAATAACTGTTAGATTGTATCGTACATGTAGACATATAATTTAGGTTTTAATTTTTTGTTTACAGAGAAGCGGCTGAAATGAGGCAAGCTAATGCTAGAAGTAATGGTTACACGTCTATTGTTCAGGGAAATATTGTAAGTATATTACCAGTGAATGTCGAAAAAGGTGAAGGTCCTAAGTGGTCATATACCAAGTGTAACCAATCATGTATTTTTTTCCAATGTTTTTGTGATTATTCATCAAGTTTGTTCTGGTTTCTTCACAGACAATTTTTAAGATAGATACTTTATTTCATGTAGGCCACATTGTAGGTGGATATGAGCGTCAATTTTACACATATAAAATGTTGAAATATAAAGTGTTAAATATTAAAATATAACCACAATATAAATACAATATGGTTGTTTAATTTGTTTTAGAGTGAAGATGAGGCCTTAGCTAGAGCACTAGCACTATCATTAGAAGAATCTTCAGGAAAGGAATTAACGCAGGAAGAATTAGATATGGCTTTAGCTAGGCAATTACAAATGGAAACTGTGACAGTAGGCGGTCCGAGCCGGAGTACCAGATGCAATGTGCAGTAGAACCCATATATTCCCTTTTAAATTTTATCTTTATAAATAGTTATACATTAAGATTTATATATTATATTATACATTGTAAATATTTCAAAACAAGATCTTAACCTTCAGATTATTCCATGTTTATAAGACAACTAAATAACATTATTTTGCTAAAATAAAAATTTATGGAAATTATTATTTTAGCATTTTATCGTCTTGCCATTGATGTCACATTGATCTCACTGTTATTTGCGTATGTTCTGTATCTAAGCAAGATATTCCCTGTTTTTGTCAGATAACGCTCTTACGATCGACATGCCCTTTTGATAACCTTGCACATATTACTTAATCTTGCCCGTAACACTCAGTTCTAATCCGTCATTTTCAGCGTCCGTACTCCTGCGGCGACAAGCATGGATCCGTCGATTATAAGGTTCTACCGGAAGCCCGGCTTCACCACCGCCAAAACCCAGGAAATACTCGCCAAATTGCAGGGGCAATGCGGCGAGGTGGCAGGCGTGCAAACGGAACTGTGCTACCACATCGAGGCCAAGAAGACCTTGACTGCTGCCGAAATCAAGCCGCTGAAATGGGTGCTCCAGGATCCGCTGCACTCCTCTGGCCTCACGGAATCCACGACACTAAGCCCCGTGGGCAACGAGCTGCTCATCGAGGCCGGCCCGAGGTTCAACTTTTCTACGTCGAGCTCCACCAATGCCGTCTCCATCTGCCACTCGTTGGGCCTGAAGTACGTTGCAAGGTTGGAAGTGTCAAGAAGATACGTGATCGCGCTAAAAAAAAACGTAAAAATCACCAATGAACTGGAAACGCTGGTAGCTTCGATGCTTTACGATCGCATGACTGAATGCAGATACACTACGGAAAACATCCCCAAGAAGAGCTTCAATGAGAAACTGGAGAAGCACGAGAACATATGCGACGTTGATGTGTTGGGCAAGGGCAGGGGGGCCTTGAAGGAAATCGACACCGAGCTGGGCTTGGCATTCGACGAAGCCGATCTCGATTATTACACCAATTTGTTTAAGAATGTGCTGAAACGGAACCCGACCACCGTCGAGTGTTTTGACTTGGCGCAGTCCAACAGCGAGCACAGCCGTCATTGGTTTTTCAAGGGAAAAATGGTGGTCGACGGTATTGAGCATCAAGAATCTCTGATAGATATTATAATGAAAACTCAGGAGCACACAAATCCAAATAACGTGATTAAATTTAGCGACAACAGCAGGTAAGTTTGAAATTAATATTACAGTTCCGATCTTAAATTACTTCTGCATTTTAGTGCCATCAAAGGTTTCACACATCGAAGCTTGAGACCGGTTGAAACGGGAAAAGTGAGCCAGCTGGTCTCGACGCAAGCAGAATCCCATTTAATATTCACGGCAGAAACCCACAACTTCCCCACGGGTGTGGCCCCCTTCAGTGGCGCCACAACAGGCCCCGGTGGCAGGATCCGTGACGTACAATCCGTCGGACGCGGTGGTTACTGCATCGCCGGCACAGCCGGTTATTCCGTGGGAAATTTAAATATACCAGGTACAAAAATAAAATTATTTTTTATTTGATTGTAACATAAGGCACGCTCTTTCGACCTGAAATTCTTACCAAAACATCATCAATTCGTTAAACATGGAATCATTGAATCGATGCCACTTATCATTTATAAACTGATTTTAAAATTTCGATTACATTATTTTTTATTCGATTGCAAAAGAATGAAAGAAATTCGAAGAATAAAATTAAAATTCGATCAAATTAACCCTCATTTGACCGAATTTTAATTTCATTTCTTCAATAAAAGAAACTTTATTCTTTTGCAATCGAATAAAAATTAATGTATGGTTGCACAGATGAAACATATTGTTAGTCTAAGCTAAGCAAAAAATAAGCTATTATTATACTTGCATGAAAATTTATAGATTATGATTTTGACTGGGAGGACAAGTCTTTCGAGTACCCTGGCAATTTTGCCTCACCACTCGAGATCCTCGTGGAAGCCAGCAACGGGGCCTCTGACTACGGCAACAAGTTCGGCGAGCCGATGATCTCGGGGTTTGTGCGGTCCTTCGGGCTCAAGGACTCCGCCGGCGAGAGGAAGGAGTGGATCAAGCCGATCATGTTCAGCGGGGGCATCGGCAGCATGGAGGCGGCCATGACCGACAAGCTGACGCCTAAGACGGGTGACCAGATTGTCAAGGTGGGCGGACCGGTTTACAGGATCGGCGTCGGTGGCGGGTCGGCCAGCTCCGTCGAGGTCCAAGGCGATAACAAGGCCGAGCTCGACTTTAACGCGGTGCAGCGCGGCGACGCCGAGATGGAGAACAAGCTCAACCGGGTCGTCAGGGCCTGTCTGGAGTCCGGGAGTGAGAATCCGATTTTAAGCATCCACGACCAGGGCGCCGGCGGCAATGGGAACGTGCTCAAGGAGCTGGTGGAGCCAGTCGGCGGCATTATTTATGCCAGCCGCTTCGACCTGGGTGACCCCACTATCAATGCTTTGGAGCTTTGGGGCGCTGAATATCAGGAGAGCAATGCGTTGCTCTGCAGCAAGATGGACATGGATCTGCTCAAAGCCATGTGCAGACGTGAGAGGTGTCCCGTTAATTTCGTGGGCGAAGTTACGGGCACCGGTAGGGTTATCTTAACCTTGGATGACGAGCAGAAAGTCGTGCCTTTTAACCTGGATTTGGAGCTGGTTTTGGGAAAAATGCCCCGTAAAGTCTTCAAATTGGATAGAAAGATCACTCTCTTGAAGGATTTGGTTCTGCCGGACAACATCTCGGTTTACAGGGCTCTGGAAAGGGTTTTGAGGTTACCATCGGTTGCCAGCAAACGGTATTTAACGAACAAAGTTGACCGTTGTGTGACTGGTTTGGTAGCGCAACAGCAATGCGTCGGCCCATTACATACACCTTTAGCCGATGTTGCTGTGACTGCCATTTCCCATTTTGGATATGTAAGTTAATATAACATAACCTAACCACAGAATTAATTGGTATCATTTTAGGAAGGCATAGCCTCTTCGATTGGCGAGCAACCAATTAAAGGTCTTGTGAATAACGAGGCGGGTGCCCGAATGACTGTCGCCGAATCACTGAGTAACCTCGTATTCGCTGCAATCACCGAATTGCGCGACGTAAAGTGCAGCGGAAATTGGATGTGGGCCGCAAAACTACCAGGGGAAGGTGCCGCACTGTACGACGCCTGCATCGCCATGTGCGATATGATGACCGAATTAGGAATTGCCATCGATGGTGGCAAAGATTCTCTTTCGATGGCGGCACGTGTGGGTAAAGACACAGTAAAAGCGCCTGGCGCATTAGTTGTTTCCACGTACGCGCCCTGTCCGGATGTACGAAAAGTCGTAACACCCGACTTAAAAGCCCCTGCCATGGGCAAAGAAGGTGCGCTTCTTTTCGTCGATCTGTCACGAGGCAAGAACCGTCTGGGCGGCTCTGCCTTGGCCCATTGCTACAGCCAGTTGGGCAAGGAATCTCCGGACGTCGAAAGCGTCGAGGATCTGAAGAACGCCTTCAACGCCACACAGGAGCTCGTCAAGAACGGAGCAATTCTCGCCGGTCACGATATCAGCGATGGCGGGTTTATCACCTGCTTACTTGAAATGTGCTTTGCTGGTATTTCCGGTATTGATGTCAGCATGACGCATAAACAGGATAAGTTCTTGGACATCATGTTCGCCGAGGAAGTCGGGTGGATCTTAGAAGTCTTGCCCAGTGATGTCAATCATTGCATGGATGTATTCCAAGTAAGTATTTATTTTATCAGCCAATTATTAAAGTTCTCCGTAAATTACTTATATGTTTGTGAAATCTTAATCGATTTCAATTCTGCGACTTGCATCGATGTTATGAAAGAAAGAGTGCCCATAAATTTGTCATATTTTCAACTGTAACTGCTAAAATCTCTAAAATATTTATCACCTATCGAGTCTATCATGTCATAATTGTATTTGATATGTGATGTGGTCACATAATGAAGACGTTACTATAAACATTTTTTTATAGGCAATATGCAATATTTCTGCTGCTTTCGACTACAACTGTTGAAATCTGTTTGTTTAATAACAGAATATGCCAAATCTGTTAATTTTTCATTGTATATGTAATGTATTTGTAATCCAATTTTGTTTACAATTGGGAATAATTGCCCCTGACAATGTCTATTGTTATTCAAACTACATTCAATTGGTTACTTGCTCATTGATTGATTTCCTTAACTTTTCTCTGGTGCATTTGATTTAATTTTCTCCAATTGCTTGAATAATTACGTTTTATAAAATTGTCCTCTGATTGTTTGGTTTGGTGCTATGATATTCAGCTGTTCTCGAATTCATTGTTCATTTAAATGTTCTGGCACTCGAATATTTCTCCGTACATTAATTAACTCCATCGATATATTTGTTTACAAACACGGTGCTATTACTTTCTAGAAATATAATGTCCCGGTGTTCAAAATCGGCACTAGCATTGGATACGGTATAAAATCCAAAATTTCTGTGGCGGTCAAGAATGCCTGCTTCGAGAGCTCCGTCTTGCCTCTAATGAAGATGTGGGAGGAAACCAGCTACCGCCTGGAGCTCCGCCAGACGATCAAGGAGTACGCCGACGCGGAATTCAAGAGCCTGGAGTCCAGAACCGGCCCCAAGTACAGGCTCAGCTTTGACCCCGACGAGGTGCGCTGCTCGAAGAACGAGGAGGTTCACGTCGCCGTGATCAGAGAGGAGGGCAGCAACGGCGACCGTGAAATGGCGGCGGCACTTGTCAGAGCGGGCTTCAAGGTTTGGGACGTCACCATGCAAGATTTGATCAGTGGGGACGTTGATTTGCAGAAGTTTAGAGGCGTAATCTTCCCGGGAGGGTTCAGTTATGCAGGTAAATATTATCTTTCACTTTAAAACGGATGCCTTTGTTGTAAGTACCTATATAAAATATTTTTAAACAATCGTTAAAATAATTAATTCTAAAATTTTAAATATATTAAGACTCGAGAATTAAGTCCAGAGAACAATGTTATTTATCAGCTTAATGCTCGATTCTTAATATATTAAAAATGTTAGCCTTAACTGCCTGTCATATCAACGATAATGCTAATGGTGTCATATTTATCATGATATATTTTAGATGTACTGGGGTCTGCCAAGGGATGGGCTGCCGGCATCCTGTTCAACGAAAAGATCAGCGAGCAGTTCAAGAAGTTCGTTGCGAGAAAAGACACGTTCTCTTTAGGTGTGTGCAACGGCTGCCAGCTGATGGCACTGATCGGCTGGGTGGGCCGCCCGGTGAGCGTGGACGTGAAGCCCGACATCGTCCTCGAGCACAACAAGTCCGAGCGCTTCGAGTGCCGCTGGAGCGCCGTCAGGATAGAAAAGTCCAAGTCCATAATGCTCGCCGGCATGGAGGACTCGGTCTTCGGCGTGTGGACGGCGCACGGCGAGGGACGGTTCACCTTCCGCGACGACCAGGTCTACGGCAGCCTGGTGAGGTCGGACTGCGTCGCCGTCAGGTTCGTCGACGACGGCGGCTTGCCCACCGAGGAGTACCCCATGAACCCGAACGGCAGCGTCGGCGGGCTCGCCGGGTTGTGCTCCGGCGACGGCCGCCACCTGGCCATGATGCCCCATCCGGAGAGGTGCGAGCAGCTGTTCCAGTGGCCGTACGTGCCCCAGGACTGGGCTGGCTACAAGAGGAGCCCGTGGGAGAGGATGTTCAGGAATGCGTTCGACTGGTGCTGCTCCAATTAGTTACATACGGTTGCTAGAGTTTAATGTTATTAAATGATTATTTTTTTAAATGGACCTTGAGTTTTCTTTGCGGCTTTGTATGTATTCCCGAAAGCTTATTGGATGTAATCTAACAGGATTTTGTGAGATTATTTGTTCACGCCGTTGACGTAACTGGTAATGGCATTACAGGATACTTATGGGGGGTGATAAATGGAATTTCGTTTGCACGGAGATTAGATGATTGCATTGATGGTGGCAGTACAGAATATTTCAGTGGATAGACTTTGTTGAGAATATATACACAAAGTTGCTATTGATGGTTTATAGGTTTTATTACCGGTAAACGCCGATTCAATTGCTTTGAAGCCTCGGAGCTACATAACGGATAATGACTGGATATTAGCAGCGTTATTCATAAAAATTTAAGCCGTGGTTTAACGGTGGTTTAATATTAGTAACTTCGATAACCCTTTGTAAAACACCGCTAAGCCACGGTTTAAATTTTTATGAATAACGCTGTATGATTGCAATTTTATGATCCTAGGTCTCGTACGTACTGCAAAAAGACAAATAATTATAAGTGTTGAATTTGTGTTTGAGGGTTCTTTGGGTTAAAGTCAAAACCACCACTAAGAAGTACATGCTTGTTCACAACATATGAGAGATTTTTAATTGTATACGTTCTTAATTGACACCATTAAGACCATCAACAAGAGGATCTTTTTGGAAATGTGCCACTATTAATCAAACACATGTACTTGCAGCAACGGGTGGTCAAATTACACCCACATGCATCTTTGCATAGTCTTTCAATTGAAATTGTTAATTTATTGTGCGATATGTAAAAAAGGGAAGTTGAAAACCACCAAAATACTCCATTGGTTCCATTAGAATTGATAAAATAATGCCCATTTTTTGCGTTATTGCGTACGTGACATGAATAATTAATTCAGTTTTTAAACTTGGCCGAAATTGTTAAAGACATCCTTCTCGGCTTTGCGTCTTCGTCGTCCTCATGGTCTTCCGTGTCGTTACTTGACCCGCTTCTTTTGCCACCAGACATGTTCAAACAAATCTGCGCAAGAATTGTCCATCCGAGATGCGTTTTGCCTATCTTCGCGTGGTTAGTTGGCAATTAGCGACGACGCTTTACGCATCTCCTCTTGAAGATTAATATAAATGCGGATGTTGAAGGGATGCAAAGCTGATGTTGGGGCAAGGAGGATGTTAATTTGCAACTATGATGTTGGGGAGGCCCCATACAGCGCGCAAAATAGATAGGAGCCAAGAAAGACAAGGATGATCAGCCTCATCACTTAGCGAATTAGCGATTTCAGTATTTAAGGTACATAATGATGTGAGGACATACAGGTATTACATGCATTTAGGCTTCTGATTGCAGTAGTCAGTGAGTCAGTAATGTTTATACTGTTGGGGAAATCTGTATACATATAAATATGGAAACCTAACCTAACCCAACATAACCTAATAGAGTATGTAATTTATACTAAATCTAAGAATTACACAGATTATTTGTAGTTCATTTACGTGATCTCGTGCAATCACACCTTGTATATACTACACAAACACCCCAATTAAAGCACATTGCAAATGTATAGTATTGTTCTACACTTTATAGTTAGCAATACCGAATGATCATTTAAATTTCAGCTTCAAATGAGATCTGTATTTACTAATTCATAATTTTCCTTCCAGAAAGATTTAAATTCGCGTCTATACTTTGGGATTACCTTCCCGAGTCAAACTTATACTTTAGAGTGTTTTTCGAACATCCTGTGCGCCATACACGAAATGCCGTGTCCTTGTCTTCAATAAATAAATAGTGCAAGTATCTTGAGTATCGTTCAGATTACCTTCTGACGTTAAAAGTTTGCTTTCATTTAAAGCCGGTGCATAGTAGAGTCAAAAGTTCGGTTATGGTTGATTTGGATGCCTTCTTCTTATCCACGCCCAGGCAGCTCCGAAGAGGCACAGCAGATTTCTGGATCTTCGCCAATACAACTTTAAAAGTAAATTTTAAGGTAGGTCTTTTTTTCGAGATGAGCTCCAAGACGTATCAAATGAGTGCAATTTCTCTGCACTTCCTCACCGTTAGGTTTTCCCCTTGCGTCCATGCTACGAACAAGGTTTTACTTTTCATTTACAATCTTTTGGCTTCATTTAAAGTAAATACATGTAAAAGTACTTGTTTGTTGCAAGTACTACGTATACTGTACTTGTTTGTTGCAAGTACAATGTATACAGTAAATGTTTGCTTCAATTACTAAGTATACTGTACTTGTTTGTTGCAAGGACTACGTATACACTACTTGTTTGTTGCAAGTATTGCATGTACGGTACTTGTTTGTTGCAAGTACTACGTATACTGTACTTGTTTGTTGCAAGTACTATGTATACAGTACATGTTTGTTTCAATTACTAAGTATACAGTACTTGTTTGTTGCAAGGACTATGTATGTGTAAGTATTTACATGTGACCATCTTATTGGTGCGCCACTCGTATTTCTAGTAAAACTGCGCCTTGTTTGGGTTCCTCTAAAGAGGTTCTCTTTATTACTATGTATACAGTACTCGCTTGTTGCAGGTACGAACTGTAGCATTTTATTTTTCAAGTACTATGTAAACTGCGCCTATATTGGGTTCCTCTAAGGAGGTTCTCTAAAATTGTAAGGTATAGTACTTGTTTCTTGCATGTACAAACAATAGCATTTTATCTTTCTGGTAATACATTGGCTTTCTCTAAACAGGTTCTCTTAAAATATAATGTATAGTACTTGTTTTTTGCATGTACAAACAATAGCCCTTTATCTTTTTGGTAATACGTTGGGTTCCTCTAAGCAGGTTCCCTTAAAATATAATCTATAGTACTTGTTTTTTGCATGTACGAACAATAGGTAATATCCTTCTGGTAATACATTGGGTTCCTCTAAGCAGGTTCTCTTAAATTATTATGTAAAGTAATTGTGAATCACAAGTACCAACAATAGCATTTTATTTTTCTGGTAATATATTGGGTTCCTCCAAATACGTTCTCTTAAAATATAACGTTTAGTACTTGTTTCTTGCATGTGCGAACAATAGCCTTTTATCTATCTGGTAATACATTGGGTTCCTCCAAACAGGTTCTCTTAAATTATAATGTATAAATATAAATTATAAATACTTGTAAATTGCAATTGCAATTGCTTCATTTTGATCCATACGAACTAATGTGTGCTTCATATTGATGAGCAAGATCTAATGCGTGCTTCATTTTGATGAATAAAAGCTTAAAGTGTGCGCGATTTTGATGTGTAAGCTCTAATGTGTGCTTCATTTTGATGTGTGAGCTCTAATGTGTGCTTCATTTTGATGTCTAAGGTCTAATGTGTGCTTCATTTTGATGCATAAAATCTTAATGTGTGCTTCATTTTGATGTGTAAGATCTAATGTGTGCTTCATTTTGATGTGTAAGCTCTAATGTGTGCTTCATTTTGATGTGTAAGCTCTAATGTGTGCTTCATTTTGATGTCTAAGGTCTAATGTGTGTTTCATTTTGATGAATAAAATCTTAATGTGTGCTTCATTTTGATGTGTAAGCTCTAATGTGTGCTTCATTTTGATGTGTAAGCTCTAATGTGTGCTTCATTTTGATGTCTAAGGTCTAATGTGTGTTTCATTTTGATGAATAAAATCTTCATGTGTGCGCGATTTTGATGTGTAAGCTCTAATGTGTGCTTCATTTTGATGTGTGAGCTCTAATGTGTGCTTCATTTTGATGTCTAAGGTCTAATGTGTGCTTCATTTTGATGCATAAAATCTTAATGTGTGCTTCATTTTGATGTGTAAGATCTAATGTGTGCTTCATTTTGATGCGTAAAATCTAATGTGTGCTTCATTTTGATGTGTAAGGTCTAATGTGTGCTTCATTTTGATGTGTAAGGTCTAATGTGTGTTTCATTTTGATTCATAAAATCTTAATGTGTGGTTCATTTTGATGTGCAAGATCTAATGTGTGCTTCATTTTGATGCGTAAAATCTAATGTGTGCTTTATTTTGATGCCAATGCTAACTAGTTACCACGTACTCATTAAAGTATGAATTAAAATATAATAATAATAATAATATTTATTGTGTTTAGAAAAAGTTTTATAGTAAATTTACACCAATTTTGAAGGTGCTCCAAGTCACTTTATGCTAATTTAAAAAGTTTTCTAGTAAATTTACACCAATTTTGAAGGTACCCAAGTCACTATACGCTAATTTGGAAAGTTGCCATACGATTTTACAGAACTGTACTTGCAAGTTATTTTGTACAAATTTGGAGAGGTAGAAGTTCTATAAGGTAGAAAATAAAAATTTGGAACGGATCAAAATAATATTTCGATCTACTTGGAGCGCCCCAGGAAGCGATCGCTGTTCAGATCAAGGGAAGATGGCAATTGGTGGCCTCCGGTGTCGCGCGCGTATGAATTTCAATGGGGCCCCCAAGTTCAGAGAGCGCGCTTTCGCGGGCCGCTCACTTCTTGCGCACGGAAACGCCGCGGGTGCCAACGAAAAAAAATTCCTCCTCGCATATTTTTAGAAGCGCTTTGTCCGCATCTGCGGCCCCCGAGCTGCCAATTTCCCAGATGGACGCGAAAATGCGAGCGCAAATTTGAACCGATGCCCGTGGATGACTGGGTCATCCATCAACTGGGTCATCGGTGTCCGAGTTTGGGGGCTCGATGGGATAGGAGAACGAATGGGAGGACGCTGAGGCGCGTCTCCGTGGATCAATTGTTTTGGTGCGTCGCTCAGTTGTTTAGGTGCGTCGCTCAGTTGTTTAGGTGCGTCGCTCAATTGTTTGTTGTGCGTTTTGTTTCGGCGTAGAGGATCTGGCAACGTGGGCAACGGCGCAGCATATGGAATCTATAAAGATCGAGGTGCGCATGTCGGCCGTTCAGTTCTCTGCGAGACGGTATTCTAGCGGGGCCGTGCGCTCGAACGAACGACAGAACCTCCAATAGGCCTGTTCACAGGAAAAGTCATAGATCCGATATTTTTGCTTTTCAGTGTGAACGGCGCGTACGAAGGGGATGATAAGTGCGCGCGTTTGGGGCTGACGGGTACGGGGTTCAAAAAACCGTCTAGTTCCAGGAGGTACAAGGTCGGAGTTTTTTTTCCTCCTTTTTTTTTCGACTCTTCCCGTTTTTCCGCCGCGTTGCACCCATTCACGAGTCCGAGGAACACCAGTAAAACGGCTACTTTAATGTCGCGCCACCCGCAGCGCGTGCACCTGTAATTTTTCGTTATGTGGCTAACCAGCGGCGAAGTCGACACCAGGCAAAACAAAGCGCTGACCGTCCTGATGGTGCTGCGGGCCTTTGTCTTCTTGGGGATCACCTCCGGGTCCCCCACGCCGGAGGACTGGGCCTCGAGCGTGCCCCTGCACATCGTCGCCGAAGACAGGGGCGACACCTTCACCTCGGCCTACATCAACGTGTCCCGCGAGGACGAGGCCGGCTGGAAGTGGGACAGGACCGAGGTGGGCAGGTACGGGGGCGGCTACATCGGCCCTGCCCTGGGGACGGTGGTGCACGTCGGCGCCGACCGCGACCCCGACGACCACACCGGCTGCCAGATGCCCCTGCGGAGCTCCAGGACGGACAGGGGCCTGCCGCCCCCCGGGGAGCCGTGGATCGCCCTGATCAAGCGCGGCAAGTGCAACTTTGAGGTCAAGGTGGAGAACGCGTTCCGCAGCAATGCGTCTGGGGTTCTTGTCTACAACGACAGGGACAGTCCGGACCTCGACAAGATGAAGCTCTCCACGGACAAGGGCCGTAAGTGCGACCCTAATTACCTACGACAATAATTACCCACTTCGGACGTACCATTTACCTATTACTCATATTTCGAAACGCAAACTTCTATCCAACTATTTACATCAGCATACCCCAAAGGTTGCTTATCTAAAAGCAAAATAAAGGGTTTTCCAATAAGAGGTGTTATTTTGATATTCAAAGAAAAATGCCATTTTTTATTATAAATCATCAGATGTTTATTTCATTACAAAGAGGAAGGTATGCCGTTAATAGTGGAAAATAACATCAAGCAAATGACCACCACGGCCACGCTTACAGGACAAAATCCTTTTCATGAAATTTTCCATAACTAAATCGCAAAGTGGCTGCTGTATGTCCTCGATAGCCTCACGAATTCCATCTTTGAGGTCTTGAATCGATACTGGGCTGTTGGCGTAGACCTTCTCCTTCACGTGGCCCCAAAGAAAGAAGTCGCAAGGTGTTAAATCACAAGATCTCGGTGGCCAATTGTGATCACCTCTTCGAGAGATAACACGGTCCGGAAACTTTTCCCTTAAAAGATCAATGGTTTCGTTGCTTGTGTGGCACGTAGCGCCGTCTTGTTGAAAGTGAACGTTGTCCAGATCAATACCATCCAATTCCGGCCATAAAAAATCGTTAATCATCTCTTGATAGCGCAATCCATTCACCGTAACTGTTGCGCCAGCCTCATTTTCGAAAAAGTAAGGTCCAATGACTCCGCCGGACCATAAACCGCACCAAACAGTCACACGTTGAGGATAGAGAGGCTTTTCAACAATAACTCTTGGGTTTTCTGAGCCCCAGATGCGACAATTTTGCTTGTTGACGAAGCCACCGAGGTGGAAATGGGCCTCATCACTGAAGATGATTTTTCGATGGAATTCCGGATCATTTTCATGCATTTCAACGACCCAATCAGCAAAGTCACGACGTTGTTGATGATCGGCCGGCTTGAGTTCTTGTGTTAACTGGACTTTATAAGCCTTAAGACCCAAATCTTTATGCAAAATACGGTGTAATGACGTTTGTGGAATACCTAATTCCAAAGAACGACGAGGAATGGACAAACCTGGGTTTTCTTCAACACTTTCGGCTACAGCAGCAATATTCTCGGCTGTTCTTGAGCGACGTGCACGGGTTTTATTCTTCTCATCACTAACTTGTCCCAACAGCTCGAATTTTTCCACCAATTTCTGTATTGCGGTCCGACAAGGTGCTTCACGACGACCCAAAAATGTTCGAGTTTTACGAACCGTCTCTGCCAAATTTTCACCATTTTTATAGTGAATTTAAATAATTTCAATGCGTTGTTGAAGCGTGTATCGTACCATTTTTATTAATGGCGTAGTTTCTACTTGTCAAATGCCAAGAAATGACAGCTTCAAAAGTGACATCTACCGAAATAGCGGGCTATTCAAAATAACACCTCTTATTGGAAAACCCGTTAGTTGTTGTCTCTGTCATTAAGTGGCGGCATCATTTGTATATTGGACGGATTAAAATGTATTGTGTCTTCGGCGGGCTTTCCGTGGACCTAGTCCATTGCGGCGTAATCCGCATGTTTCGGTAAAACCCCTACGAGGCTCCAAGAAATGCAGATTTTTCCCTACAATTAACGGTCGTCGCCACGACCCCTTGTTCGCCTCTCGTCTAGGTATTGACGACGGCGTGCGATTCTTCCGTCTTGACCATCCGTTTGCTTTATGGTGACCCTAAATTAAACCCCGAATATAACTATTAAGAAGTCAAAGTCATAATATTCTTAGATCTTTGGGTCAAGTATATCAGCGTTTGCAAGGTGCAGACCAACGACACATAAAAGCTTCTAGAAATTTGAACTCCAATAAATACAGTCCACTAACAACATATTTTGGTATCCACATTGTACCCTTACATAACTGCCTCCATGCTATCGGGTGGACGGTGCTAAGTACACAACAATAGTAAACTGAAGATAAATGGAGCGTTTAAAAAAATTCCAAAATATGTTTTCGTACTCCCTGGGGACCATAAATAACGTTCGGAAAGAAAATGTAATCGCGAATATATAAAACTACGAAACCCTTTAAGGTTCTTAATCAAATCGCGAGTAGTAGTATGCACATTTATTCCATACACACTTACATATCTACAGCATACTTAATACATATAATAATATTGATTATAGATTGATGTATGATATACGACGTGATACATTGCCATTTTTCAAGTTGCTCCTAGCAGGGCTTCGAAATGTTTTTTTTTAGTTTTCCTCCTGTTTCAATAAAAAAAAATTATCGGTTTCGTTCTGGTTTCCGTTCCGGTAAAAATAACAGTTTTTTCCGGTTTCCGGTTCAGTCCCAGCCCTGGTTTAGAGGACTTTACTATTTTGAATATTGTCGTAAATCTAATGTTTTGATTCCACAATTCGATCAAAATGAGCAAACTTTAACGACTTACAAATATTTGTCGGCCAAATTTATAAGATTTATGATATTATTGTGTATAAAGCTAGTTTTCTTAGTTAACATTCAGAGCTTTCATGGTTTTAATTGTACTGACGAAAATGGCAAGATTTGCAAATAAATGAATAATATTTGCAAGAAAAGTTCCATTTACTTACCCCAAACTTTGTTATGAAAATTGCTGTGTAATATCGAGCCTGCCAATTTAAATGTCGAAACATACAAGGTGGATAAAAACCAATGTTGGAATAAACATGAACAAAAATCAATTATTTTTAATAAGAAATCACAATTCTTCCTGCTTTATTGGAGTACTTACCGGTAATTCAGTAAGACTGCCATTAAAAAAATGAAGTTTGCATTATTACTCAAAAATTATGTTTTTTTTATCAAACAACAAAAGCATATTTTGCATAAGCACTTAAGATGATAAACTCTTTCCTTATTCAACTGAATCTCTATGATTTATGGTTTCAGAGATCGCAATGCTTAAAATGAAAATAAACTCTGAGAAAAGAGAAAAAAATGTTCTTTATAATAATGTTAATGCCAACAATGACTGCCATTTAAAAAAAACGAAGTTTGCATTATTACTCAAAAGCTATGTTTTTTTATCAAACAACAAACGCATATTTTGCATAAGCACTTAAGATAATATATTCTTTCCTTATTCAACTGAATCTCTATGATTTATGGTTTCAGAGATCACAATGCTTAAAATGAAAATAAACTCAGAGAAAAGAGAAAAAAATGTTCTTTTTAATAATGTTAATGCCAACAATTACTGCCATTAAAAAATATGAAGTTTGCATTATCACTCAAAAACTATGTTTTTATCAAACAACAAAAGCATATTTTGCATAAGCACTTAAGATGATAAACTCTTTCCTTATTTAACTGAATCTCTATGATTTATGGTTTCAGAGATCGCAATGATATGTTTTGAAATTGTTAAATCTTAAATATTATATAAACTATGTAGATTAATATTAACATTCATCTGTAATACATATTTGATTTTAGTATATTTTTCAGGTTTTCAAACCTTTAATATAAATATATATACCTACATATAAAAAAAAGTTCTGTTTTGGTTTTCGTGCCGCAATATTCGCAATCTTTTCAGTTTTATTGTGTTTTTTTGCCATTTTGGCGAATTTTCATTTGGAAAACGCCTGGACCGATATGGCTGAAATTTGGATGGGTCTTAGAAGGCCCAAGTACAAACAAAATGAGCCATAGAGGGCCCGTTTTTTTTGGGGGATTAAGAAGGAAAAATTATTTTAAAAATATTCTATTATTTCGTTGAAACATTATGTATTCGCGAATTGGAAGCGGAGGTCCTTCGTTGTCGGCCCTGGAAGGCACGGCAAGCGTAACGACCACTCGTTATCTTTTATCATCTGTCATAAATAACTGTTTAAAAATAGACTTGCATTTCTAATCGGCAGTGCGTGAGAGGCTCGTGCTAAGAAGGAGAGAACGATTAATCCGCGGAAGCGTATCCTTGCTTTTGTTGTTAAAAAACGTGGAAACGGATCAATGCCACTGCTCGGTGGCGGCTAAAAGAGGGCCTATCTAATCGGAAATCGGTCGCGAAAATCCCCTTTGGCCTTGGGCACCACGGAACGAGATCGATGCAGCCGAAAATGCATCAATTTGGGAAAGGAGTGAAAAAGCGCAACCTCGGAATTGGACTTTGAAACGGCTCCGGTGGCCTCAGGTTCTTTCGCAAGCGACTAATTAGTCCTGCGAGTGTCCCGCTTTTCGGAAACACCTCATAGAAACAATCGCAATCACTAATGACGTCCATAAAACGCCTATCGACCGAACAAATGAATTGGTCGGCTTATCTGTTTCGGGCTTATTCAGATTATAAGTGTTTGTTATTTTAAGCGATTCCGTTTTATCGCAATTACAACATTTTTACTAGTAACACAGTAGAAAAAACGCCAGTGATAAAACCCGAAGTGTTTACACACGCAGCTTCCCATCGAATGTGTATAAAAAATCTCATGATAGAAAATGTCATGCTCACATAAATCTAGTACAAGAAATTAGGTTACAACAGCAATTTTGTATAGAAATATCAAATTGTTTGTACTAGATTTATGCGAGTATGGCTGTACGTTTCAAATTGAACCACCCAATTCACCATTTCCATCTATGGCAATTATATTTCTGCAGAAAACAGAACTCTGGCAACTGCGTAAATTTTTAATTGTTTCAAAGGTGACAGCTGTCACTGTCAGTTTAAACCAATTTCATATAATTATTGATTATGCCTTGAAATAATTTACATAAACGAGTTTCAATTGCGAAGCGGTTGCATCAATTTCTAGTAAGACATACAAATAACACCGATTTATTGCAAATCTTGAGACTTAACTGATGACATTGACAGTAATGACGCGACAATCAATCGGTGTAACAGATACCTGTTTTAAATTTTGCTTAGTTGCCAGATTTCCTTATTTTTATTTTACCCCAAATAAACGCCATCTGGTGGATGGAAATGGTGATTTGGGTGGTTTAATTTGAAACAACCTGTAGAAATGTTTTGCTTTCAAGAAATCCACATTAAACTGTTTTGGCAATATGTATATCATGAGTTTCAGATACTGTATTTGTACAATTAGCCAACACCAAATGGAAACTTTGCAAGAATTGTTTCGAATGAACGTTTAATAATTAGCGAGCAAAACATACTGCTCTGCTCAAAATGCTCATAATTAGATCGCAATCAACTTTTCATACTTAAGTTTTTTAACAAAACAATTGTTAGGTTAGATTAACAAACTCAAAAAGTAAATACATAGATGCAGTATGTATTTAGAAAGTGATTTTGAAGAATTATTGCGTAAAGTGGGAATTATGTGAGCACCTTCGTCTGTCACGTATCGCCTTCACTGCTGACTGCTGGCGTATGCAAATCGCGAGAACGGAACTTGGCGACGCGGAAACGCCGTTTCTTGTGTAAAAGTTCGATTCAACACCTTCGCGGAACTCGCAGACGAGCCCAGAGGAGAATCCGTGTCAAGTTTATGAAAACGGGAAGTGGCCATTCGGCGAAGAGATATGCAAATATCCGAGCCGCGGGCTAGGTTTGCCCCCTTTCACCGGCCATATTCCGATGCCCATTGCGTTCCGCACGATGGTTGTCCGTTTTTTTTTTTTTTTTGGGAAGTCCGAGCGTTACACGGAAACCACAATTAATTGATGGCAATCTCGCTCCATTTAAGTTGCGCAAACATTCACTCAGTTAATTGGTTAATGTTGGAGGCATCTACTTCTTGATTCATAATTAATTATAAATGAAACAAATAAGTTTTAGTTTATAGTAGTTATACTATGGGGTTTCTAACCCACCCCCCGCGAATCAAAAGTTCGATTAAAACGCGGATTAAATTAATCGAAATCTTCGCGGGGGGTGGGTTAGAAACCCCATAGTATAACTACTGTTTATATCACTAACGACTTATTTACGTAGCCTATTTAATAGACAATAAAATTTTCATAATCGCTGCTGAAATGTTGTAATTTATAATACGAATGATGAATATTTTACATTTTACAATAAAATTTTCATAAAGTTATTGTAATTTTGTAATTTAGAATGATGAATGATGAAAGTCACAACGAAAATTACATAATTCCAATAAAACTGATTTATTTCTTTATTTACTTATTTACTTATTTATTATTGTATTTGTTATAGTGATAATGTAAACTTATTTATACTTTATGATTGTTTTCTAATTCCATTGAAATATTGTATTCATAATAAAAACTTTGCAATTTTCACTACAATGTTCCAATTTATATTCAACTTTTACAAATTCGAAAACTTTTGAAATTTAGAATTAATTCTCCATAATTTCTATTGAAATACTGAAATCCATCATCAAAATTTCGTAACATTCACCATTTTGAATTTAAAAACATTTTAATCAACATTTTACACCATCCGTTATATTTTTTGCGAATTTCTATGAAATGGTTGTTAATACATTTGCAAGGAATATGATTTCTGGGGAAAGACGTTATAAATTAGAATAAAAAAACTCGCAGATTCCATTGATCTTTACAATTTATGAAAAGTCTAGTAATTATATTAAACAATTCTAATGAAAATTTTGTAATTTCCAATTCATTGCAGTTTACAAGCGAGATATTTCAATGAGAATTTAATGGTTTGATGAACTTGCAATTTGTAATAAAATATCAAAATTTGTCATTTGCAATGAAAACTTCATAGCTTCTCTTTGTAATTTTATACATAATTTTGTATTTTGCATTAATATTTTTGCAAATTTCTGTCAGAATATTAATAACTTAGTGAGTTATATGTTTTAAGAATAAAGTTTTTTTTAATAATTTATACTAAAAATGTCAAATTTTAATTTAACATTGAAATTTATAATTAATATTTTCGAATTTACTATAAGAATTTTATAATTTCCTACTAATTTCTATCATTTATCATGATAACTTTGTTATTTCATTTGAGTTTTGGAATTTATAATATACATTTTTTACTTTCATGTAAAAATTCAAATCAAGTTCATTTTCATTTAGTAAGTTTTAATTTTTAATATTTATGTGTATATTATGCAGATTCTCCCGCTAGTAAATATTATTATTATTATTATAATTTTCAATATAAATTGTATAATGCAAATGACGATTTTGTGTTTTGATTAATATTTTACAATTTAAATTATAATTTGTACTGCAAAATTTGTAAAAGTATTAATGTTGAAAATTACATTTAATGTTTTTCTTTCATGTTCAAAAATTTTCTACAAATAACATTTTAACAACTTTGTGAGGGATATGCTTTCGGGATAAAACTCCAATAATTAAAAAAAAATTGCTGGGTCTAATAAAACTTTGTAATTTTAATGAAGATTTTATAATTACAATTAAATTTTCTTAGTCAAAGCATGAATTCTAATTACCTAATTTTTCATATTTTATTTAATATGATTGAAAGCAGTGAAATCGCACACTTTAGGAACCTCTGTATTAATAAATAAATAAGTATTATGAAAAACTTACGGTATTAAATTTTATATTGATTTTTTCTTTATGGGGAGTACTTTCTCTTAGTTATGCAATCTTTTTATTTGATGTTCTTCACCCAACTTGTTTCGGCTTTTATTAGCTCAGAGGTGTTATGTCTCTGATAATACATTTTAATATATTTTAAAAGTAAAAATAATATATTGAATTTTAAATTATTTATTGTAAAGTATTTTTGATTTTTACATATTTGTCAAATTTTGAAGTATGATTATTATTTTGATTATATGGTATTATTGCAATTTTATGTGAATGCAAAATGGGCCGATAAAAGTTTGTTCCCGGGCCGCTTGTATGTTCCCCATCCTCCCCTGATTGCACTCATTCTGCGTTTTACTCGAAAATTATGTGCCATTGCATTTAATTGCGAAACTTGTCGGATTACTGTTATTAATAATTCCTACATTAAGTATAAGTTTTATTTTATGTATTTTTGTTGGAATTAAAGACTACATTAAAGACTACATTAATAGTTAATATTGTGTTATACTAATTAAACGTTGATTCCGTGCACATTTTACGTTTATTCCAAAACCAGTATTTTTGCATAACGTTTCCGTTATGTGTCGCAATGGAGTTTGCGGTGGTCACCAGTCCGACAATTAACGGGGATCGTGTTTGCTTTAGCACGTACGCATGAAGTCATCTGCGCCATTAAGTGACCGACAATTCGCGCAAATTCGCAAATTGGGTAAACATTTTCGGAGAGAGACGTGAACGTCTGCGTGCGTTCGCTCGCCGCGCAATCTATTTATAGAGCGATAGGAACACGATTTTCGATGTCAACGTCCTGGCGCAGGATCGACTCCCGTCAGGTGAAATTCGCCATGTAAAGCAAACCGGTAATGCCATCCAGCTGCAGGTCTGCAATTGCAAAGTGCATACAAGTTTCCTGCAAAAGTTCACTCTTCAATTTTTATGATCCATTATCCAAAAATCAAAGCAAAGTAACAATTATCCTCTGTGAAACAAGGATAATGGTTGCTTTTCTTTAATTATATGATCCACTTGATTTATTGGTGTTGAATTACACGATTTACGATGCTGCTTCACGAATCGCGTTAAAATCAAATGTAACTTAATAAATTCAAATTCTTGGAGTTGGGATTAGCAGTTCAAATATCCGAGTAACAGAAGTGGAGAGACAACCAAAACACGTAACAATATTGTTTATCGAAAACGCAAGCAAATACCTTGTTTACGTCTACCGCATGGACCTTCGTATCTGCGTGTTAATAAATTGCCCGCGTTCGATTATTATTTTTCTATATTAATTGCCGCATGTTGAGCCGTCGTGAAAATGCGCTCGTTCTTACTCAAGCATCATGCAAATTCTGCCGCGTCTATTAAAAAAAATCATAATTAATAGAAAGAATAACACGTACTGCGCTCCGATCCGTTGATAATTACTGTTGGTAATTGGAAATGTTCGAGCGCTGTATCGATGGTGAGCACTCCCGCATCGGATCCGTTGCACAATTCGGCGAAATTGCGCAACAATGGCCCAATTAACGTAAAAGCGGCCATAAAATGTGTAACGCCGTTATTAAATTTTAATCAATTGTAAAACCCAGTCAGTTCATGTACAATTGCATTTTGTGCGGTTTTTTTAATTGTTTTAATTATTGTTATTTGCAAATTTGATATTAGATTCGTGTACAGTACACCTGAAACTAATTCTACTGAAAATTAGACAAAGTTTCAGTATTAAATATGGAAGAAAATCAACACTTAATTTTCTCAATTGAGAAGTATTAGTTAGCTATTACTGAAATTTCTGAAATTTTATTATTTGCAAATTTGATATTAGATTCGTGTACAGTACACCTGAAACAAATTCTACTGAAAATTAGACAAAGTTTCAGTATTAAATAAGGAAGAAAATCAACACTTAACTTTCTCAATTGACAAGTATGAGTTAGCTATTACTGAAATTTCTGAAAATATACTGAAATTTCTGAAAATATGTATAATATATATATACAGTATATATTATTAAATTGGACAGATTTAGCTATAAGTTGGCGGAAAACAATCTTTTTTAAAAAAAGCCATTTATTTGTTTAATTGATGTCACCCACATTTTTTTTAATGGCTCCGTATAATTTACTTGGTATATTTTTGTAGAGCATTTGAAGTACTTTTCACCAGTCTAATTTTTTCGTAGCGTTATACTATGATTTTTTTGCAAAAAATGTGAAAAACTGAGTTACGAAACTTTGCTGTTAACACAACAATGCATTTATTGTCTGAGTTGGAAATGCTAGAATACAAATATAAATAACTTGCTAGATAAATAAAATGCGTTGATTCACTGCCAAGTAAGAACATACTACGCGTATTAGTCATATTATATCTGCATCTGTAAATAGATTGTTAGGTAGATCAGGTGCTTATTTTTTATATAACTTTCTGCGAAGCTTGAAATAATTTTGTTTAATAAACACAATTAATTACAAAAAATAATTTTAAGTTCCTAGAGCAGGGTAACTACACGATTTAGTATTCATATTAATATACACTACTCAAAAGAATTATTGCATATTCCAAAAAAACAACATTATTTTTTTTTTAATTTGCCCTTGTTTACTTTTTGTAGGTACTTAGAAACCAAAAAGTAAAAATATGCGATAATTTTTTTGAGTAGTGTATTTGTACAAATACTTTACTTATTACATTATACTTATACCATTGATTATAATATCCTTAAATACTAATAACTTGGTGAGTGATTAGTGTATTGTGGATAAATAATAATAATAATAATAAGTATTTTATTCACGTAGCTGTTTTTTACAGATGTGATAAGTCAGACAATAAAAAACAAAAGACAGAAACAAAAAATTGTTTAACATATAGAAATAAATACATCGTACTCATTATGACGTAACAGTTTTTGTTTTTTTTTTAAATGACACATTGGAATCCTTTATAATTTCCATTAAAAATTGCAGGTTTCAAGAACTTTTGAATTTGAAACTTGTAATTAAAATTTTGGTAGTTATAATAAGAACTTCACAATTTCTAATGAAATTTTTTTAATCTTTAATGAAAAGTTCGAAATTTCCATCTAAACTTATTTCATTAAATTGTCTACAAATAACTATGAACATTTAACAACTTAATATAAAATTTGCAAATGCCAATGATGTTTTGCATTTTTCAGTGAAATGTTGGCAATTTTCATAGTCGCTGCTGAAATTTTGTAATTTATAGCATGAATGTTGGAATTGCCACTGATACAAAATGTATTATAAATAACATGTATTTTACATTTTGTAGTGAAAGTAACAATAAAATTTTCATAAGGCTATTGAAATTTTGTAATTAAAAATACAAATTTTGATTTGCTTTTGCTCTTAATGAAATGGGAAAATTTACCTTTTTAATATGTATTTAAGTTTTACTAAACTAGGTTTATGCACAAAACTCAAATAAAATTTATAGAATATAATTTAAAAAATATATAATTTAATTAAAAAAAAACGTAGTTCGAAAAAGTTTGGGAATCCTGGTTTAGATAATGATGATGTCTTTGATGATGGTGGTGATGATGATTAATATAATATAATATATCATAATCAATGCTTATACTTAAACTTAAACTATCTCAAAAATTAAGCCGTTTTGAGCTAGTGCTACTTAAAATATGTAGTATCAGTCAGTTCTTAAAAGGCGGCCAAACATACTTTTAGAATACCCAATTTCTGCGATATATGTGAAAACAGGCGACGAGTATTTATAGGCACACTTACGCAATACCGTGTATAGTAAAAGCACTTTGTTAAAAAAACACCTTATCTTCGTATTCCACTTTTCGATCGGCTCAAGACTGCGGCAAGTGAAGGACGTTTGCATACATTTCTTGATAAGACGCGACACAATGAATCGGCTAAATATTCAAATGTGTGTTTTCCTAATTAAAAATTTACCCTTGGGACACCCACCCAATTTCCATCAAATATTCACTGCAGCATTTCTTTAGAATGTAGAATGTAGAATGTATCACAAAGTAGAGCTGTCGAGCATTACTCATCGAAATAAATTTCATTTCCGAATGAATTTATTTTCTTTCTCCATTGATCTTTACAATAATTATCCAAACTCTGAAATGTTTTCGCAGATAACCGAGTCAATACCAAGGGCATATTCAGTTTATAGAAACTGTTGGTAAATGTGCATGCATGTGCTTGAGTTGATCGTTGATGTGTTGTAATTTTGGATGATACGTGACGCAATTAAGTACCAATCATGCAGTTAAGTACCAATCAGTGCAATTCGAACTCAAATATACGCGCAATGAAAATAGAATTCACCTGGTGACTGCGGCATTAGTGCTCTGGCTTGGATACGTTTGTTATCTAACACTGAGATATTTATAAATGATACATCTGGAAGCACAAAAATTCTAGACATTCAAGCATCGCCAATTCACCGCGAAAATATATATTTGTGTGGAACAGCTGTTTCAGCCAAAAATTAGTTGTCCTCGTAACAATCTTAAATTAATCCGTGCTCCTGATTGGGAAGATATATTTGAAATTTTATGATAGGTATGCAGTAAAAATTAATAATTTATAAATATAAATAGTGTTATAAATAGAAGAAAAAAAATGATAAATGCAACATCAACATTCATTCTTAATTGTTTTTTCGTCATTATGATACTTTGATTAGAAAATTATGAACGTGAGATCTGTCAAATGTCATACTTATGGAAAAAAATGAATCAAAAACAATTGCTGTTGAGAGCTGCTAATAGGGAATGTTGCATTTTAGGAGTTGCATTTTTTTTAAGAGTGATTTTTGGGCAATTATATTCTTAATATTTGCTAAAATTAAAACAGCCGCGTTGTTATAATCCCACAGTTTGCACAGACTAACCGTAAAATAATTAATCAAAACAACCTCAAAAGACGTTAATAAACACATTTAACAAAGGAGCATCGCCCTCCACCGACTCCCGCGATCTTCCCAACATCTGTCACCAATGCTAAAAACAAATGAGCTGCTGGCTATTTTTTAACGTGTTGTTTTTATTTTGAAGTCACGTTGCGACGCGAGTTGAGAACGTCGCATTTATTTTATGATAAACAAAGCCACCGGCAATAGTAATGCGCAAAGGTCATGATTGAGCATTGCATATTTTAAAAATCATGGACAAAATAATAACATATCCAAAATATTTAATACAAAATTGTTAGAAATTAGAAAAATATTTTATAAATGCACGAGATGCGCGTGTGAATGCCATCTCTCGTCTGAAAATCGTATTATTTTAATTTTACACATATTTTATAAATTATTATTAAAAAATATCTTATAAATGCACGAGATAAGCGTGTGAATGCCATCTCTCGTCTGAAAATCGAATTATTTTAATTTTACACATATTTTATAATTTTTTTGCAATTTCCAAAGTTTATTGGACGTAAATCTTACACATTTTCTGGCGATTTTGTTCAAGTTTCAAGCTTCCAAAAATTTTATTTTTACGATTATTTTATATTTTTTGCCTCATGACTATTACGTTTGCACATTGGCGATACTAGGCCGTGTGTGGGGCGTTTTGCTTCGCCTTTGAACCCCGCCGTGGCCCCAAAACTGAAAAATTTCACTTTCACTCGGCTCGTTATGTCAGTCTCTCGCTCTCTTGGGTCCTGTCTCTACTGGAAAAACGATCCCGCTTTGGAAACATTGCCGCACACAGATAGAAACCACGGGCAGCTTTCTTCCAGCACTTTCTTCGTGATGTAACGGCGAGACGTATCGAAATAATAATTTAATAATATAATAATAATAATAAATAATAACGAAACCGCGTGTGGGAATATCAGCTCGCGAATTGAGACTTTGGGAATGATAAGTAAACCGCCTGCGTTGACTCAACAATGAGTTGGGCATATAATTAATGAGAATTTAACTGTGCACTAAGGTATTGGGTAGACTATTCCTAGTACTTACATTCAGTACGTTTCAAATTAAACCATCCAATTCGCCTTTTCCATCTACCAGATGGCGGTTATCTTTCTGTAGGAAAAAGTAAAAAACAGAGCTCTGGCAACTGCGCAAATTTTGAATTATTTCAAAGGTGACAGCTGTCACTGTCAGTTTAAAACAATTTCATATATTTACTAGTTATGCCTTGAATCAATTTACATAAACGAGTTTCAATTATAAAGTGGTTGCATCAATTCCAACTAAGACGTACAAATACACAGATTTATTATAAAACTCGAGACTTAACTGATGACATTGACAGTAATGACATGACAATCGATCGGTATAACAGATACCTGTACTAAATTCGGCAAAGTTGCCATATTTGCTTATTTTCATTTTACCCTAAATAAGCGCCATCTAGTGGATGGCAATTTGGGTACAAACAACCTGTATAACAATGTATCATTAAAATTAGAAAGTGCAATGTGAAAAGTGGATGAATGGGCAGCTAAAAAACCATAAAAATAATAAAAGAAAAACCAATGTATTTTGAAAAACGAATTTTCTTCAATAATTAGCGGTCAAACCAAACTGCTCTGCTCAAAATGCGCATAATCAGAGCGCGTCTAGGCAATCAACTTTTCATACCTAAGTTTTTGTTAGTAGTTTTGGCAAAAAACAGGCTTCTGAAGGATGCTAATTTAATTTAAATCGTCACTGCAGAACTTGCTGGGGATTATATTAGAGCCCACTCTACTAGCACACAATTCCACTTTACTGCCCTATAAATGCTTAATCCGCGTCATTCTCCGCATACCGAGAAGGTTTTATGAGTTTTCGCAATTTTCCTTATGCGCTCGCTCAACAAACAAGGATATGCGTTATGTTTAACCAAGTTAAGCCACATGGAAATATATTATCGGGAAGTACTAGATAAAGAGCCAGCGATAAAAAAAGTAGGCGCGTTTGTGTAAGAGGATGATGAATTGTCTCTTCGCAATGAGCACCATCGTTAATGTACATGTTTAAATAACCAAGTAGTTTATAAGGCTATGCTAATATACAGAGACCAGATTATAATGCAATATTTGCAGGTGTATTATTGCCAGGGGTGAATCCAGGCTTGTGACTGAAGAGACGATTCACACCATGTAACTAAGTTTCGAAAAATATATGTTAAAAGTACTGCAAAGAATACTCCACTAAGGTACTTTAAGAAGCCCCATTCAGCCAAATAGCGTATCAAATGCTCGAGCAAAGCATAACAAGCAAACATGTTCACTGCAATTTATGGTTCTCCGTTTAGATAAAGCGTTTACGATATTATTTATTTACGTAGCAACGGAAGTTGGCTCATCACGAGTTTCTGAATAACATATGTTTGATATATAGATACAATAAACAGTGCGAAACATATTTATATACCGATACTATTTATATCACGTAAATTATGATACTTTTTTTGATTTCATAAGTTCAATAGTCTTTTAGTTCCTCGATGATTTTTCAGGTTGCTACCAGACTACAGTCTGGTTGTTAGTAATAATTCAACTACTTTTGTGTACAGCGCATAAGTGCATGACTATTATCAATGTTTTCACCTTGACTTATAGGTGAAGATCACCGACTGTGGGTTCTAAATGTATTGGAATTTTATTACAATCGCTATCGATGCGTCATCCACTTTTAATATTCTTTGAAACAAATTAATTTTCATTAACTGCCCAGTACATGAAATATTTTATCACTGGTTCCAGTTGTCCGAAATATGTTTATTTTTAAATAAATGTTTCATTAATTTAATACGGCAATGAGCCTTATCTCAAAAAAAAAAAAAAATGGCAAGAGGCAAAAGTACAAATCAAGAAAATAACAATTACACTATCAATATAGATAATTATGCAATAGGAACATACTTTAATTGATTACAAAACTTTCGCAAATATTTCGTGTATATGTAATACAAAGTTTCAACAAAAATATGTTTTTAATCGATTAAAGCACTCTAATTGATTACAAAATTTTTACAAATGTTTCGTGATAATGTGACTTTCATACTTTCAAAAATAAATATGTTTTTAGTCGATTAAGGATGATTTGGGATACACAAAAATGTGCTAACGTTTTTGTATAGCTTCATGTAGTTAGAAATGTTGGTGTGCGGATTCACAACATTAATAATTTTATTATTTATTAAAATATTAATATATACAGGGTGTCTCTAAATTATGTGGAAATGGCTTAACCACAGCTTACTGGGATCTATTTTTCTAATAGATAAGTTTTGTTAAATCGTCTTCTTTTGATCCCAGTAATCTGTGGTTAAGCCATTTCCACATAATTTAGAGACACCCTGTATATATATATATATATATATATATATATATATATATATATATATATATATATATATATATATATATATATATATATATATATATATATTATTTTTTTGCGATGATTCTATGTAGTATTAGTAGCAGTAGTAGTATTTTTATTAAAACGTACATATTAATAACATCAATCAAATATATAAATAAACGCATTACATTAACATATCGGATTTGATTTGATATAATTAGACAGAACTCGTTTAAAACTATACAGACTACAGTATTATAAATATCTCGTGAGCATATCATAAACCGATGTCTCATATGGGATTAAAATTAGTGCACCTTGAGCGCAGGCCATTTCCTACTTGCTTATTACAAAAATTCGACCTTTGCTTTATTATCCTCAAGGTTGAAATGTTGGAAATGTTTTGAATATTCATTGAAATGATGCAAATAAAACGCGGGAACCGCAAAATCGGAGCGACGATCATAATTTAAACCAAATAAAGCGAACTGCACACCATCGGCACTGTAAATTGTCGCCGTTCACGTGAGCACATTAATATTAGCACCGTCTTGAAATTCTACAGACTATACACTTAATTAGTACACTTACTTACTAGTACTACTTATTAGTACACTTACAATTATACACTTTTGTTTTGATTTACACTTTTGAAAATCCTGTTACAAATAAGATCATTTGTAATTTGAATTCGTTATGTTGAACAGTTTTTGATTTTTGTGGTTTAATATACAGGGTGTTTCAAATTAAACCACCCAAATTGCAATTTCTATCCACCTTATAGCTCTGATCCGACTGGTTAATGAAGCGAATTTGATTGTTGCAACTAAACTGTTTTGTTTACTGCATTATTGTTATTATTAATATCAGCACATATTATACAAGGTGTTACTAATTAACCCCCCAAATTGCCATTTCTATCCACCTTATAGCGCTTATTTAGGGTAAAATAAAAATTAGTGAATGTGGCAACTAAGCCAAAATTCAGAACAGGTATCTGTTACACCGATCGATTGTCATGTCGTTACTGTCAATGTCATCAGTTAACGTTCATGTTTTATAATAAATCTGTGTTATTTGTATGTCTTATTCGGAATTGATGCAACCACTTTATAGTTAAAACTCGTTTATGTAAATTAATTCAAGACATAATTAGTAAATATATAAAATTGTTTTAAACTGACAGTGACAGCTGTCACCTTTGAAATAATTAAAAATTTGCGCATTTGCCAGAGTTCTGTTTTTTACTTTTTTCTACAGAAATATAATTGCAATTGATAAATGAAAGTGGCGATTTGCGTGGTTTAATTTGAACTGTATACTAAACTGAAATTGAATATTTTTGACCGAGCTATGGATGTAAAAAATCACAATAAAATTATAGGAATAAGTTGGTCACCAAAATATGGCCATTAATCCTTTTATAACGTCAGGTTTAACAGTAAACTTTGGAAATCTTGTCAACTAAAATTAATCACTGGGTTGCCCCATGCTTATTACTCAGAGGACTGTTTAATTTACGTTTTGCAATTTTGCACGAATCATTGTGAGTAACTGCGCCAAAAAGTAAATCACAAGGCACGGATTAAGTGTGTCACAATGTCAACCACACGTCAACGCGCATTGAATGGCGGGTTTCACACAAAACACGGATGTAATTGATGATATTTTCGCACCATTAAAATTACTGTAGCTAATTCCATAAACCAATGCAGTGAGAATTAGGCTTCTGCTTCAGAATAATATTAAAAAAAACACATAATTTACCTATTGTTATTTTATACAGATTGTAAATATTGATGGATTTAAATTTAAAAAAATTAAAAAAAGAATAATATAAATAAGTTTGATACAGGAACATACGATAGTAAACGACGATGATCATACAATGTCTTCAAATTGGCACTAATCACAGTCAAGTTGGCATTAATCATTATCAGTTTGGCATTAATCAAAACCATGTCGGCTCTAAACAATGACAACATGAATTTGTTTGACGCCAACATGGTTTTGATTAATGCCAAACTGATAATGATTAATGCCAACATGGTTTTGATTAATGTCAAATTGATAATGATTAATGCCAACATGGTTTTGATTAATGTCAAATTGATAATGATTAATGCCAACATGGTTTTGATTAATGTCAAATTGATAATGATTAATGCCAACATGGTTTTGATTAATGTCAAATTGATAATGATTAATGCCAACTTGAATGTGATTAGTGCCAAGTTGAAGTTGAAAAGGTTTTTAACTTCACACTAAAATTAATTAACTAAATTAATTTAAAAAAAAATAACCATAGAAAAAAAATGAAACAGGTAATAACGTTTTTCCAGCTCAGAAAAAATATATTCTAAAATAATATCCACAATCAAAATATTTTTCATAAATAAATATATGAAAATATAAAGATAAAATTACTTAATCTACTGAATTCAAGTTTGAAATGGAGAAATACTTTAATTCAGTAGATTTAGTCGTGTGCTTGTATGAATTCATCGCCGTTTACCTCAATTTGTAATCTGAAGGTTTTCCTGCAGTAATTGCCGGGATATTTTTGTCGCATTAAGCGAGCATTTATAAATTAATTAATTACACGTAATAATAATTATGTCTTGAAAGCCCGTAGTAATTGTATGACGTGTGTTGTAATCTTAACCGGTGTCCTCCAAGTTTTAGTTTTTAATCCGCACAGTAAAATTGCATTTATTTGCTACGATAAAACTTTTGTAACTTCGTTGCTCCGAAAGGATACTCCGATTTACATTGTGTTGTAAATGCCCTTCAGGCACGTCACAAATGTATGTCACAAATGTATGGAATGGATGTTAATAAATTAGTTTCTAATGCAAGGCATCGTTACGTACTGGAGAAAATGGATACTGTACAGTATTCCAGTACCCAGTACCCTATAGTGCCCAGTACTACTGTACAAATGTACAGTAGTATTTTGTTAGTTCCAGTTCCGGTTTTCTAAATTGAAATTGAATATTTTTCATCGAGCTATGGACATCAAAATCATCAATAAAGTTATAGGAATAAGTTGACCGATAAATTGTGGCTATTAATCCTTTTATAACGACAGGTTTTACAGTAAACTTTGGAAATGATTTAGAATATTTACTGGGCCAGTAGTTAAACGAATACTGAAACTCCTGCATCAACGCCTGGATATTTAAATCAATTTGACTGAACCTAACTCAACCTAACCTAGCCTAACATAACATAAGCAGACAAGGTGGTTTGGAACCTGGAACCTGGAAAGGTCGTTTGTGCCAGAAAGTCAGCAAAGGGTCGATTATGTTACGAGTAAAATCTGCTAAATTTTAAGCATTTTGCTTGCTTGAAATTTAGCAGATTTTTAGATGAAAACTCGAATTTACTCGTAACATAATCGACCCTTTGCTAACTTTCTGGCACAAACGACCTTTCCTGCACACAAAGCCGTATAATATGTCAATATTTGATCTAACATGGCGCCGCCGTCGCCTGTCAATAATGGGCGGCGGTGTCAACGACATTTCCGGTGAGTTGAAAGTCATTAGAATTCCCCATAGTTTCGCTAAACCAATTGACATTCTAGAAAAAATAACAGAAAAGTTATCGTGTTGACTACAAATCTTGCACCAAACAGGCCTGCGAGACGCAATAACGCATAATTAATATGCAAATAAATAAACAGCACGCCACCATTCGTGCACACCAAACTTTTGGCTTGGCGAGAAATTAATTTAAAAATCCATGAAAATCTCGCACTATCGTGTTGCTTTTAGCATTGGCATTCACTTGCTCAACAAGATCAATATTGATTAATTCGGAGAAAAATTAAACCGCACCGTAAGAACAACAACTAAAGACATACCATGGTACAACGTAGACCCTACAGAGTTTAATATTAATTTTTAGATTTTTATATTTAAAATAAGATACTCAGAATCACCTACCATCACGACTATGACATTGCTACATATAATATGAAAGTAAATATGCTACTTCATCTGCTACATCTACCAGATGGCGATTATCTTTCTGTGAGAAAAAGTAAGAAACAGAACTCTGGCAACTGCGTAAATTTTGAATTTTCTTCCAAGGTGACAGCTGTCACTGTCAGTTTAAAACAATTTCATATATTTACTAATTATGCCTTGCATTAGTTTGCATAAACGAGTTTCAATTGTGAAGTGGTCGCATTAATTCCGAGTGAGACATAGAAATAACACCGATTTATTATAAATCTTGAAACTTAACTGATGACACTGACAGTAATGACATGACAGTAGATCGGTGTAACAGATACCTGTTCTAAAGTTTGGCTTAGTTGCCAGATTTACTTATTTTTAGTTTACCCTAAATAAGTCTCATCTAGTGGATGGAAATTTGGGTGGTTTAGTTTGAAACGCCCTGTAGTAAACGAAAATATTACATTTCAGACAACTCATGAATTTCCTTTATATCTGACCTCAAGGCGAATCGCACACAACTATTTTTAGATAAAGACACATTTGTCCTCCAGCTCCAGTCCAATCGCCGATACGATCGGAATCGCAAGTACCAACGCCAACGTTCTAGTCGTAAATTAACAGCTGCGCGACTTCCGGTTCGAATCCGCTCAATGCCGTTTTCTGGGCGCTTCCGCACGAGCAAAGTCCGCTTCTTATGCTAGCTGGTTTCCGAAATTCCAATCTTACGTGATTACATGGAGCTAGTCCACGTGTGACGGGTCTAGTTAATATATTAATAGAGCTTGATTTTCGAAGGCCGAATGGAGAACTATTAAATTCTAATGACATCGAATATATCTGCATACATTACACTGTGTCGTATGCACGAAGTGCGTCGAAATTCTTCCGCGAATTAGCCGGAAGTTATGCAAAATTCACGTTATCATTAGGATTATGATAGCAATAAGTAGAACTTATTGGATTATGAGTGAAATGTCCCAAGGGTAATTATCGTTAGATTGATCGATGTGGCTTTTATTTGTCATACATGTTATACATGTCGCCTCTCGAATCTGGAACCAATTAATCTCTACGTATGCAAAACGATTCTATTTATACTAAAATTTCGCCCACTCTGCTATTCTGCGGGATTCCCCTTGGCATTAATTCTCATTCCCGTGATCTCAGTTGTGCCCTATATCAAGGTTACTGATATAAAAATACCAAACTGTTATGATTAGTCATCAGCCAGGTCGCTCGGGTCTCGTCTGTGATTGTTTATATAATTGCGTCTTAAAGTATCGGCAGGGGCGGATGGGCCATACGGGAAAATGGGAAATTTCGCGGTGGGCCGGTAGCCATCCCGAATGTTGGGCCGGAAGCCCCAGAATTTTTGGCTGGTAGATCCGACGACAAGTTTATTAATAATTTTGATTTAATGTATTAACACAAGGCGGAAAGACCCCATGTGGTCGATAGCCCCATAAAGATTGTTTATATATGTATTAACACAGTGGTTCCCAAACTTTTTCGCCTCGCAGCTGCCTTTTTGAACTAGGATTTTCCATGGATCCATTCCGTTTCCATAATATTTTTTGCAAATGTTTATGAAATATGAAATAATTTGACGAGGAATATAAATTGTGTAGATAGCCGTTATAATTTTCAACTAAAAATTGGCAGGTTCCATTAATCTTTGTAATTTATAAAAAAATTGGTATTTCTAATAAAAAATGTATTGAAAATTTTGAAGCGTTTGTAAATTTAATTTACAATCGACATGATTTAATTTTAATATGCTGTGGTTTGATTAGCTTTTTGCAATTTTTTTTAAATTTGTAAGGAAAATGTATATGTAGTAAAATTTTAGTATTTATAATAAGTATCTCATAATATCTAATAAACATTTTGTAATCTCTAATGAAAAGTTCGTAATTTCCACCTAAGTTTATTTTCATAAAATTTTCTACAAATAACTATAAACATTTTAACAACTCGATACAAATTTTGGAAATGCCAATGTCATTTTGCATTTTATAGTGAAATTTTGGCAATTTACAATAACATTTTCATAATCGCTCCTGAAATGTTGTAATTTATAATACGAATGTTGAATATTTTACATTTTACAGTGAAATTTATCAATTAACAATGAAATTTTCATAAAGTTATTGCAATTTGGTAATTTAGAATGTTGAATGATGAAAGTCACAACGAAAATTACATAATTCCAATAAAACTGATTTATTTCTTTATTTACTTATTTGATTATTTATTATTGTATTTGTTATAGTGATAATGTAAACTTATTTATACTTTATGATTGTTTTCTAATTCCATTGAAATATTGTATTCATAATAAAAACTTTGCAATTTTCACTACAATGTTGCAATTTATATTCAACGTTTACAAATTCTAAAACTTTTGAAATTTAGAATTAATTCTCCATAATTTCTATTGAAATACTGAAATTCATCATCAAAATTTCGTAACATTCACCATTTTGAATTCAAAAACATTTTAATCAACATTTTACACCATCCGTTATATTTTTTGCGAATTTCTATGAAATGGTTGTTAATAAATTTGGAAGGAATATGATTTCTGGGGAAAGACGTTATAAATTAGAATAAAAAAACTCGCAGATTCCATTGATCTTTACAATTTATGAAAAGTCTAGTAATTATATTAAAAAATCCTAACGAAAATTTTGTAATTTCCAATTCATTGCAGTTTACAAGCGAGATATTTCAATGATAATTTTATGGTTTGGTGAACCTGCAATTTGTAATAAAATATCAAAATTTGTCATTTGCAATATAAACTTCATAGCTTCTCTTTGTAATTTTGTACATAATTGTGTATTTTGCATTAATATTTTTGCAAATTTCTGTCAGAATATTAATAACTTAGTGAGTTATATGTTTTGAGGATTAAGTTTTTTATAATTTATACTAAAAATGTCAAATTTTAATTTAACATTTAAATTTATAATTAATATTTTCGTATTTACTATAAGAATTTTATAATTTCCAACTAAATTCTATCATTTGTCATGATAACTTTGTTATTTCATTTGAGTTTTGGAATTTATAATATACATTTTTTACTTTCATGTAAAAATTCAAATCAAGTTTCAAGTTCATTTTCATTTAGTAAGTTTTAATTTTTAATTTTTATTTGTATATTATGCAGGTTCTCCCGCTCGTAAATATTATTATTATTATTATAATTTTCAATATAAATTGTATAATGCAAATGACGATTTTGTGTTTTGATTAATATTTTACAATTTAAATTATAATTTGTACTGTAAAATTTGTAAAAGTAATAATGTTGAAAATTACATTTAATTTTTTTTTAATTATTAATTTTTTTCTTTCATGTTCAAAAATTTTCTGCAAATAACATTTTAACAACTTTGTGAGGGATATGCTTTCGGGATAAAACTCCAATAATTAAAAAAAAAAATGCTGGGTCTAATAAAACTTTGTAATTTTAATGAAGATTTTATAATTACAATTAAATTTTCTTAGTCAAAGCATGAATTCTAATTACCTAATCTTTTCATATTTTATTTAATATGATTGAAAGCAGTACAGTAATCGCACACTTTAGGAACCTCTGTATTAATAAATAAATAAGTATTATGAAAAACTTACGGTATTAAATTTTATATTGATTTTTTCTTTATGGGGAGTACTTTCTCTTAGTTATGCAATCTTTTTATTTGATGTTCTTCACCCAACTTGTTTCTGCTTTTATTAGCCATCCTCAGAGGTGTTATGTCTCTGATAATACATTTTAATATATTTTAAAAATAAAAATAATATATTCAATTTGAAATTATTTATTGTAAAGTATTTTTGATTTTTACATATTTGTAAAATTTTGAAGTATGATTATTATTTTGATTATATGGTATTATTGCAATTTTATGTGAATGCAAAATTGGCCGATAAAAGTTTGTTCCCGGGCCGCTTGTATGTTCCCCATCCTCCCCTGAGTATCGGCGACGTTTTATATTAATTGATATAAAAGTTCTCGTAATTTCCATTATAATTGATTCATACTGAATTCATACTTAATCAGGCTTAAGGCGATCTAACCAGTTTCTACACTTCTGAACTTGCTTGGGTTTATTGTTGCATGTGGTCCCTTTAAACGGTGGTTCTAGCAATCAATCTGATCACTAGATGAGGTATTTTGAGCACACCTGGTGCAAGTGTGGACATACTTAACGACCCATCGGTCGCGTCCCAGCGCTTCCTCCCCGTCATTCGGGGCCGTGGCGCGCACGGACTGCAAACGAGGGGGCCCACCAGAATTATAAACGACAGTTTCCATTGTCTTCCTTGTTTGCTTGCGCCAGAGCATCCGCAGACAATGGCGTGGCCGTTTGATCACCTGTACGCGTAGGCCCCCATGTACATACAACTGACCTACGCGTAACTCCCACGCCCCACGGCGGCCCCACGGGGCTCTTAGCCTAATTAAAAAACGCGAAGCATTTACACGCGAAGCCCCACCCGAGAGGGAGAAACTCCACGCGATGCTAATTAGCGTTTATCGTTTAGTTTTTTTTTTCGATATTCGCTTAGCTTAGCCATCCAAAGTTCCAAACTGTATCTTCATAATGAATTTAATGAGCACCTAAATAGAAATTTGAAAACTGTAAGTCAGGTTTTTAAGAGGGGTTCCGTATAATTGCTAATGGGTGCTGTTTTCGTAGGTAACATCAGCGCAGTGTTCACCTACAAGTGGAAGGGCGAGGAGCTGGCCAGGCTGACCGAAAACAACTCCAGGGTGCTGGTGCACATCACCATCGCAGGCCACACGGCCTCCAGGACGGCCAGCATCAATAGGTGAGGTGTGCCCCCCGGTTTTCCTTGACCGCCACGGAAAAACGCGCGCGAGCGTCGATCTCTCGGTCCATCGGCTGGGCGAGGATCCCCCCGCGCAACTCTAGGGGGGCCTCCAGGAAGTCGCACCGCTGGATAAGGACAAGGCGACGAGGAAGTGCCACGAGGCCGGCATCTTATCTGAAAGGTGTTATTGTTTAAACACGGAACAACGCACGACTTTAACCACACAATGTATTGTTACACAGTGCGTTTCAAATTAAACCAACCCTAATTGCCATTTCCGCCCACCAGATGGCGCTTATTTAGGGTAAAATAAAAATAAGCAAATCTGGCAACTAAGCCAAATTTGGAACAGGTATCTGATATACCGATCTTTTGTCATGTCATTACTGTCATTGTCATCAGTTAAGTCTCAAGATTTATAATAAATCGGTGTTATTTAAACTTCTTAATTGTAATTGATGCAACCACTTCGCAATTAAAACTCGTTTATGTAAATCAATTCAAGGCGTAATTAGTAACTATATGAAATTGCTTTAAACTGACAGTGACAGCTGTCACCTTTGAAACAATTAAAAATTTACGCAGTTGTCAGAGTTCTGTTTTTTTCTTTTTCCTACAGAAAGATATTTGCCATCTGCAAACGACGAATTGGATGGTTTAATTTGAAACCTACTTGTACACATGTACAACAATTCACGACTTGCATTTCGACTTCTAAAGGTCACCATCAAGCGGTGAGGAAATTACGAAAAACCAACGTTTACGTCGCTTTGTACCATTGCAAAGGAACGCACATTACAAAACACATTAGATAGTACACATTGACTAACGGTAAACGGTACTAAAACGTGTGAAAATTACATCGAATTTTGAAAACAAATGTTGTCATTGATAGAGTTGGGTGCGCGCGTTCAATCAGTTTCGCCCACTGCGAGCACACTTGGCAGGGAAATCGCCGGAAAAGCGCCAGGCATTTCCCCATCCTGCTAATGGATGGAGTGGTGTCGAAATCGATACGCCCCGGGCCCTCCAGGCGCTGCGGTTGCTGCCTCCGGGGATGGCTTCCACCTTATCGCGTAATTCAAATTGATCCCCAGGCGCATTTCCATCACGTTATTTTTAACCAACCGCGGCTACACCCACATTTCGACCCACCACAAAATACATCAATCCATTTCACCTCTTTGCGTCAACTGTGACGCCCGAAATCCATAATTCAATTGATTTGTATTAGAAGTTTGCATTCTGTCCACTTCACATAATGTTATAATATTCTTATAGCTTGGAAACAATTAGTAGTTATACAACAAGAGTTCTACTCCACCCCCCGCGAAGATTTCGATTAATTTAATGCTCTAATTACCCCCAAATTGCTCTACTTACGTGAATCAAACGGCGAATCAAAGCGCGGATTAAATTAATCGAAATCTTCGCGGGGGGTGGAGTAGAACTCTTGTTGTATAACTACTACAATTCCATACTTTGGAATGTGTGTGGATACATCCTGAGTTTTGAGTTTATGAAAAAGTATTTATGTATTCTCAGGTACCCTACATCTGAGAGTGCATAAATTTTTCATAAATTCCATACTTATTCTACCTCTTTCTATACTACCTCTTTCTAGACACATTCTATAATACTTACTACTTTTTCATAAATAAATGCCATACTTATTCTACCTCCTTCTATACTACCTCTTTCTAGACACGTTATATAATACTTACTACAAATAAGAAACGTAATCATCACGTTACTGTGAACATTACCACTGGTTCATCGATCACTATGAAATTCACCACTCATATACAATATCTGGACACTTGAAATTATAAATTAAAAAGCTGTAATATAGTTTGCTGTGTCATACGTTAAATAAAAATAAAATAATCCTACCTCTTTGGAGACCCAAGATGTAAACATTCTTTGGGGCCGACAAAAATTAGTTATGAAAATTAATTTTAATTTTCCTTTAACAAACCAAAATTATTTTTAAAAAATACTTCTATAATCTATTTTCTTATATTATTTTTATAGCAAAACATAAATTGAAAAATATAACTTAATACCTACATATTTACTCCTCTGACTTAAAGTTAAATTTCCGGAAAATAATGTTTCCGATTAAAATTCCGGAAAAAACAAGAGATCTACATTTCTAGTAGTATTAACTGTACTTAATAACTGAAAAATTTAATTTCATAACACTAATTTTGAAAAAAAAAATTATCGACAATGTTCAATATATTCCTTTCGTCAACATATTATTCTTCCGACTTCAGATTAAATTTCTCGAAAATCTACAGATGGGGTATATTTTAATTATTGCATTTTCTAATAGTGCCAAGCCTACTTAATAATGGTATAAAATTAGAATGTCATTAAACCTCTAAAAGTGTTAAAAATTAAGTCTGAAAGTTATAAAATGTGTATGTTATAATAGTGCTTTGAACGTTTTAGATTAAAGTATTATTATTATAGTATTATAGTATATTATTAGTATACTATATATATATATATATATATATTTATCATTACACCTTCTTATAATTAGTGTAGGTGTTAGTATACAATTATAGTATAAAATATTATTATTATATTAAGTTTAAGGTTTTATCCTTAATTATTGTTATAGTTTTGTAAAAACTAGTGGCCATGACTAGTGCCAAATCATCACAGTGATTTTTTAAAATTATTTCTGTTGAATTGAAAATTTAAATCAAAAATTTAAACTTTGACAGACAAATTGAAATTTTGTCAAAATAATTCAAATTCTGGCAGAAATTGAAATTTTGACAAAATATGATTGAAATAATTGAAATCAAATATTTTTTAATGTACCCGGGATCGGATCTTTTCCAAAATTTATGATGGCCATGGTTTTCAATATTTTATTTATAAAATATACAAATGAAAATTTGGATTTTCTAGAAGAAATTTAGGTTTTATACAATTGTATGAGTTAGTTGCCAGGTTTACTTATTTTTATTTTACCCTAAACAAGAGCTATCTGGTGGATGGAAATGGCAATTTGGGTGGTCTAATTTGAAACACCTTGTATAACAAATGTTGCCATTAATAATAAGAATAATTCAGTAAATAAAACAGTTTCATTGCAACAATCAGATTCGCTTCATTAACCAGTTGGATCAGAAGCTTATTATGTTGATGAAACACGCTTCCCTACAGTGTGATCATAAAAAAATGTTCCCGCTACTCTGCAGCCTCGCCCATTTCCTCGGTTATTTCGAGCACCGGAATATAATGCTATTTTAACTTACAACAACACTCAGCGACTTTTAGAATGAACTGCTATTTTAAGAGTGAATTTCATTTAAATTAGAATGAACTGCTATTTTAAGAGTGAATTTCATTTAAATATCAGAAATAATGTTTCATATTTACCCGGCCAGCATGACGACTTCAAAAATTTGAATTTTTAACAGGAATTGTGGGATGCGAGAGATCATATGGCCATTCCGGTGCAACAATGATGCGATTGCAATGCAACTGCAGTTGTATCGTTGTTTCTCCGGAACAATGTTATAATGTTGTTTGTATGTGAACAATGTTATAATGTTGTTTGTAACAGTCACAATCCTCCTATAATTGACACAAAACGAAAATGCATATTAATGCCGATATCAATAATTTTTAGTTGTGGTGCATTAGATTGATGGTCAATTAATATTTTTCAAATCGTTATTTAATAATTTGAGATCCCACTCTTTTATACTTCGGAAAAGGTAGAAGATTGCAGAGAAACTTATATCAATGATCACAACAATCGAATCAAATTAAAATCGCCGCCCCTCCGCCCTTACGGTCACTTTATGATCACCCTGTAGAATGGTATAAACCTGATACTCCATCAATCTTAAAACTGTACTCATAATTATATTCCTAATGATATAATTCTTGTGTTTCAGGACATCGGTGTTATTCGTTTCAATAACATTCATAGTACTTATGATCATATCCCTGGCATGGCTCGTGTTTTATTATGTGCAAAGGTTCAGATACATCCACGCAAAGGACCGTCTATCGGTAAGCATCTGATCAAAAGAACTAATAATGGGTGAAGATGCCATTCAGCATTTTAACGTTAATCTAAGATCGGACGTACTAATAGGAATTGCAACGACTTAATTATTCACAAGCTTGTGGGAGCACTAAAAATTTCTCATTTTTTCCACTTATTATTTATATCCCTCTGGACATTTATGTATTTAAGTTATGTGGCATCAATAAAAATTTGTAATCTCCACAATAACCGAGATTATGTATGTAATCTTATTTTGTCAACGCATTTATTTGGGATACATTTAAATTGGGCTTAATTTGGACGGGATTAAACAATAATAATTATAAAACCAGCTCTAATGAAGGTTTCATGAAAATTTCATAAACGTTTGGTTTCATTAAATTTATTCGATTGCTGTCTAACGTGACGTTACACACCTTAGAATACATATGAGTAAATATCTATCTTTTTTCACCAAAGTTGGTTGAAATATTTCTTTGTACAGCTGCATGCATGAATTTTAGTACATGTTTTATGAAATCCTGCATTTACTTCCAATGTATGAAGTTTGCCTAAAGCTTAATTCAAAGGTAGCATTTCTTAGCACATCATCAAATATTTGCAATGAGCTGTTTTAATTTCACGTAAACGCCAGCACATAGGTCTTGGACAATGACATAGGTCATTGTCCACCATTTATGGTGGACAATAATATCAAAACCGTAGTACGCAAAACTTTTAAAATCGGTTGTAACTTTGAATTAACAAACCGGTCCCAAGTGTATTAATACAAGTTGTACTTCTGTTTATAGAAGAGGTTATGTAACGCTGCCAAAAAGGCTCTCTCCAAGATCCCTACGAAGGGCATCAAGGCCGACGATAAGGTAGGTTGCATTAACAAATGTTAATGCACAGCTTACTGATCTGTACTTTTTTAGGAGATGCAAGGGGAAGGTGAATGCTGCGCAATCTGCATAGAGCCCTACAGGATATCAGAGGTTCTGCGGATACTCCCGTGCTCGTAAGTTTCTGTTGAGAATTTAGTCGCAACCGAAAGTGTAAGGTATTCAGTTGTATATTTTGATATAAATAAATGTTTAGGTTAAATCAAACACTTGGTTAAAGTTTTGGTTTTTAATAAATAAATGTGCATTAAATTATGTTGATAATATTGGATGCCAGTGTTTTTATTGCAAAGCACCTATTAATGGTTTATTTTGCAGGCACGAGTTTCACAAGAGCTGCATAGACCCGTGGCTTTTGGAGCACCGGACCTGTCCCATGTGCAAAATGGATATCTTGAAGCACTACGGATTCGTGGTCAGTGTCTCTCTTTATCCCCACACCAGTAATTTGTAGTCTTCCAAGGGGCTTGCTAATCGCCACGAACGCAATAAGCTACACATTGATTTGTATTTATTTGCACTATTAGCGCGGTGGAGGTAATTGTAAGGTACTATATTATTAAGCTGCATGACTAATTTGTTTTTTTTTCTGCTGTAACGTAGGAATTTGCTTGGCTATGGTTGGGGGCATTAATTATGATGATATTGTGGTAGTTTGCACAAAAAATTCAGCCCACAAAAATTAGTAACATGCGGCACTATTGTACTCTATTGTGGATGAAGCGGCAGATTTATTTTTAAAGGCAGCAAGTTATTATTTTTCTTTGTTAGTGCCAAAGAACACAAAACGGGCTATTTCTTCAATTTGACAGTTTTCGAGGTGTTGTCATCCATTGTAAACGTAGTGAAATTTTATCTCTCTGTATTAATAATAATTCCCAATCTTCTTATGTGGGATGAATTTATGGTGCGCAAACATATGTTTCTTATTATTGAGCCGTGTTTAACATTATGAATGTCAACAGTTTACAGGCAGCCAGGAAAGCATTCTCCACATGGAAATTGAGGAGGTCGTTGGTTTAGATTCGACCAACGAGAACAGCCCGAGGAGAAATGGCGGCGGAATAAGCCCGTTGCCGCAGATAAGGGCTGTCATCGTGAATGATAGACAGGTAATGACATCGAAGTCATAAGCGCCCATCACCATGCATATTAATACTCTCATTTCTAGATTAATCTAACCACATACTTTCTTTAAATTGATTATTTATCATTTCGTTTAGTTTATTCCTTGTGATGTGCAGAGGTCGTATGGTAGCTCGATTGAGGGCGAGGACCAGAGCAGCAGGTCGTCGAGCCCGAACGAGATGACCCCAAGCCTGTCGACGTCCAATAGACAGATGTTGCCCGTGCGCCAGGACCTGTGCGTCAGCTGCATTGCGGCAGCCGCCGCCGCCGCTCTGGTCACCACACAGAGTGAGAGGCAGGCTGACAACGGGGTGTCGCTGGCGATGGACGACCCCGGCTGCAGCAGTGAGAGTAGTGATAGTGCGGAACGGCTCATCGACACTGGCGGCGATATCGTCTCCATCCGTTCCGACAGCAATAAACTTCAATAGATTTGTTCCGTGCAACGGGTGATATTTGCGTTTAGGTCCATAGTCTTTCCGTAAGATGACTGCCAGGTCTATTTATTTTTGTGATATTTTATTTTTTAGTTTTTTAAGTGGACTTTTAAGCAGATGCGGCAAAAGGAATGTTCGGTTGGTGATTTGCTGGTCCGAGCAATTTGTAAATATGAATATGGTGCTTACCTTTTTTTATTCTCTAGACGTAAGAAATACTAATCTTGTATTTTTGAAGTGTATCCCAAAGAGGCGGTGCAACTTAATTATATGAAATACTTAAAAACATTTATTTCAATCTTAAAAATATTTTTCCAAAAGATTAACAGTGTCAGACGAACACATTTACTATATTATACTTATTATCTAAATTAAAATTATATGCAATAAACACAACTTTTATTATCTCGAGAGATATATGAGCTTATTAAATACGTCAATCCCAAAATCCCGGACTAACGTGTGCCGTTTATAGCCGCAATTACCATATTTCTGATATACACGATTCTAGCTCGTCGTCCATCACAGGAACGGACCACCCAATTATTTGGTGCACCTTTGTGCTGGTCACGATGAAAAATATTCTTCTGCCGTAGTATTCTACCGCGTCCATTGACAGCACGGGAGCCAAGTTGCAAACGTTTTCTTTGTGACTGTAGTTTCCGATATCAAACAGTTTCCAGTCGTGGATTTCGTAAAAATATACCTGAAAATTAAGCTTGCCGTTCAAAAAATTTACACTTATTGCATATAAATAGTGTTTTTTGTTACCACTTAATAATTAATATCCCATTTAAGCTACATCATGTAAGGCAGCGTTTCTCAAACTGTGGTCACCACGTGGACAATTCTCATCAGACTTTGCGCACCAATCTTGTTAAATAAACGCAAAAACTAATTTGGTCCTTTCGGTGTGGCAACTTTTTTTATTACTAGTAACACCAGGTTACCAAAGTTTGAGAAACACTGGTGTAGGGTATTGGTTAGTTGAGTTTGAATAAAGGACACTAGTTTAAAAGCTAGATTGGAATAATTCCCCAAATAATGTTATTGTATTCTACAGAGTAATCCATTTAGGGCGAGACTTTTTAATGTTGATAATACAGTTCAGTTATTTCTTTGATTGTGTGTTTGTGACTGTTTTTTTTTTAAATTTCGTATTGTGGTTATGTAATTCAGTGTCTTACTGACCGATATATAATCATAATCAATGTTAATGTTATCAACCTAAATGGATTATTTGTTACTTACCATGCCGCTGCTAAGACCTATAAGAAATGTATTTCCATATAGGAACATACTAGATATGTTGGCGGTGAATGTTTGCCAAGGAATAAACATTTTTTTGCTATGCGTATTACTTTCTCCCAGTATGTACAATTCGAAGATCTGCTGACTCAGTGCGCCCTGACCTGCAAAAGCCACAAACTCACCACCCCATTTCACGCCCCCCACCTTCGACAGCTACTCACATTTGCTCAGCGATATTATAATTTTACCGTTGAATATCCTTATATCCCTCGCCTGGTCGTACATGTGCGCGCACGAGAACTCCAGGCGGGCCTTCTCCTGGGCCATAACGTTTGAGCGCAGGCTGCCCTCTATTCCATCGTAATAGTTTATAATTTTCACCTTGTTATCGACGAGTATGGTGCAGACGCCTTCCCACAGGTTGCAGCAAGTGACCTTCTCCGGAGAATATATCCGCACGTAGGTCACCATGAAATAGGACTTCACTTTGTTTACGTTATCGGACGTTATTTTGGCAATTGTTATCTTCCCACACGTGGTTACCCCGCAAATAAATTTTTTGTAGGAACTGAAACAAGGAAGACATTTACGTCCGGTATTATAAAAGCATTTTAACAGTTAATTCTCTGTTATCGTTTGGTTTAAATGCTGTTATAAGTGTAAATAGACGGATTAAGTGTACTCAATTGGATAGACGGATAGTTTCGAGGTTAAATTACCTGAATTTGTAGCAATCGAGGAAGAGTGCAGGCCGGTAGATGTCGTTTTCAGCAAAGTCATCTATAAACACTCTGTCGCCATAGTATATCAGCATCTCGGACGGCTCCCCGATTGGATCATCTAAAATAGCGGTCTGTCAGTACAGTCTTTTTGTATCCATTAAACATACCGCAAACCATCAATACCGAGCAAATGGGTATGTTCAGGTGCCTGTATATCTTCACGTACTGGAAATTCTCGTCGAACACCTTCGCCGTGCCGTTCTCAAAGCCAAGCGCCACATATTTGCCTGAAAAGTAGAGACGATTAATTGCGGTGGTTTACGACTGGAATTGAAGGCGTGAGAGTTGACATGACGTACATTCTGGTGTATAAAAAAAATTAACATTAACGTGTACGTTACTTGACAGTCAAGTAAATTACACCTTCCTGCAAACGTATTTTGATGTGCAATACACCTGAATATTTATGAGTATCGTTAGTTGAATTAGTTTTCTAAAACGGTTCCCATTCGAGGAGACATGAACATCTTTCAGTTTCGTTGATGAATACGATTCCTTGACGAGTTACCTGACAGCATCACTTCAAATGTGATGCTGTCAAGTAACTTACATGTTTCTGCTAACGTATTTTGATATGCAATACACCTGAATATTTATGAGTATCGTTAGTTGAATTAGTTTTCTAAAACGGTTCCCATTCGAGGCGACATAAAAATCTTTCAGTTTCGTTGACGAATACGATTCCTTGCAATACAATTTGATATCTGAAGGCCGAATTGACTGAGTATTAACAGTCTTTACCCATCGCATCAATGCACACGATCCGTCGATAGTGGCCCTTCAGGTCCATTTCGAACTCGATGTTCTTGTGAATGTCGTGCCAGTTGAGCCAGTTCTCGTAGACGCGGAGCCATTTGCTCTGATCATCCTCGTCCTCCTCCGGGATCCACTTGTTCATGTACTGAAGCCTCTCGCTCGGCGGTATGTCGCTGTAGCAGCATCTCTTCCAGATCCCCGTCTCCTGAAAGGTTCACAATTCGTAATCTAATTCGGGACTTAATATTTATTGCCGTGGTAATATTCAGATTCTTTAAGTTCAGTTTTAAGTCATAACAGTATTTGTATTTTTATTAAATTCAAACTTAATACTTGTTCGGTTTTTGGCACTCGTCCTTTATGACAATTGTAACGTTCATTTAAATAATAGAAATTTATCATTTATCATGGTGTACTATGGGCGACATTAAAAACTAGGACACCTGCTCATAGAAATTTTAGCATTATTTTATCAGATTGAACAGTGTATAGTAATAAGTAGTGTTGTGTAGACTAAAATAAAAGTAATTCTCTCTCTCTGAACAAGGTTTTAAACAATTTTAACAGATAAATAAGACGTCTTTGGTGTCCACATTTATCCATTTGGTATCCGTAGAAATATCGGACACATTCACGTTACAACATATTAGCTGTTTCTTTGTTGTATATAGTGTGTTTATACATCATTATTGATCGTGGTGAGTGTGCGAAAAAATCTAGACACCACGAATCATCCATATAGCGAAAACAAATGAACATCAATAACAAAAGTGGTTTGTTTACAAGCGACCGATTTAGTGCTGCTGCCGCTGCAGCTGCCGGGTGTGCTGAAAGTGCAAGTTAACCGCACGTGCCTTGGCCAGGTAATCGACTATCTGCCTCCAGACGGTGTTCACTTGGCGGGCATTCTTGAGTGTCTTCCCATCGCAGTGGTACAGGATCCTCTCGAACACCTCCGGAGGGAACATCACTGCAACCGGACGGTGTGGCCCCAACCAGGCTATCACTAGACGACACGAGCCGCGACGGGGGCACAGTTCATCTCGCCGGCCCGCTTATTTGTGCCCGTCATTTTGGGAGCCGCTAGGTTAATTATTTGTGTTGTTTTCGAGCCGAGTTGCGGCGTTGCTGAACGTCGGGGCGCCAAGCAGGATGTGAAGGGGCGTTGTGTAGAGTTTGGCAACGTTTCAAGGATGACCCCGCCGTTTTGGCGGATTTCAAATGCCCCCGAAATCTAAAAATAACGCCTACGCACTCGCAGATTTATTGCCGCATTTTTTTTAACATCTGAATGGGGCACTTTGTGCTTTGTTTACGTCCGGCCATCGCAACATCTCCCGTTGCCATGGCAGCGTGATCTACATTTATAATGCGTGGATTGTTTCGCCATTCCAATGTTATTTGGAGATATTGAACCATTTATTGAAGATATTGAACCATTCATTAAAGACATTGACCCATTTATTGAAGACATTAGTGTATCTTCAATACATCATATATGGTTATTAGGTTTTTAAAAACCATGTATCATTCCTATTAATAATAATAATATTTAGAACGCTACATGACAACAAATTGTTTTGAAATTTCACGACATTTAGTGACCATTAGATCCGTCATGAAACGTACGATGAAATCATCGGCGCGCTTACAAAATCTTCAAAATTACTACTCAGCTATTTATATATTACATTTTAATTGCAGAAGAAAACTATTTATATAATAGAACATTATATGTGTAAATATAAATTATTACATGTGTATTATATGGACATTATATGTATACATTATGTGTGAACGTTATGGACATTATATGTGTAAAAATTAATGTAAAGGTCAAAACATTTAGTACTGAAACCGCATCAATTTATTACACCGGAGAGTGGATCATTATAAACCATTTATTTCACCTGAAGAATACTATTTATATAATAGGACATTATATGTGTATTATATGGACATTATATGTGTACATTATGGACATTATATGTGTAAAAATTAATGTAAAGGTCTAAACATTTAGTACTGAAACCGCATGAATTTATTACACCTTAAAGTGGATCATGATAACCATTCATTTCACCTGCGGATACAGTTAATGCATGCTATTATGATGACGGCGCAGACAACCAATCTGATAACTGAAAAATAGGACTGCAAAATGAAATATTTGGGCTCTGTTTAACTCAACTCACTTTGTTCCATGACCGATTCTTGTTAGGCAGCAGAAGGAAAACCTGATACTTGAAATTTGATTGACAAGTCGTGTACACGCTGTGACTAGATCCTTTTGATGCAAAACCGAGTGCTGTGACTTCAGGTCTCATCACTGCACCTTTAACGCAAACACTATTCACCTAAATGTATATAACATAAAACATAAATAGGGAGATATAATATCAGTGTTACGGCAAAACATGTTATCTGCCAGTTTCGTTATTTCACAGGAGAAGCAAAAACAGTTTTGTATTTATAATTGAGGGGTCTACAAGTAAAAGGGTTTAAGTGCATTTTTGGTAGTTCTGAGATAAATGGCTTTAAAGTTAACTTGAATTTCAAAATTCCAGGAATAAGTTTAGAAAACTGTGTTAATATTTTAGTCATGTTTTAGTCTAAAATATTAACACAGTTTTCTAAACTTATTGCTGGAATTTTGAAATTCGAGTCAACTTCAAAGTCATTTATCAAATCAAATCAAATCAATCTTTATTATGCGTTTGCCGTACATAGTAGCACAGATGCATTTGTCATACAATAATACAAAATTACTCAGAACTATCAAAAATGCACTTAAACACTTTTACTTCTAGACCCATAAATTGTAAATGTAGATTAACCATTTATTTATAATAACAACCATGTTATTGGTTGTTATTGGTACAATACAACACTAAACCCTTTGATCAACTTAAAGCATACTTCATTTGTGGCCATTTAAAGCCAAAAAGTGAATTTTGAAAAAAATGGCAGATAGCATGTTTTGCCATAACACTACTGATATATCTTATTTACTTCGCATCTTCACATCAATTGTTGCACGTGGATTCGCCAGACAAATTCATCTGCGAATAATCGCTTGAATGCATGCTAATATTATGACTGCATAGACGCACATTTTGACAACTGAAACACTGGAATGTAAAATTAAATCTTTAGGTATATATTTTATTAAGCCTCACTTTGTTCCATGACGTTTTCTCTTTTGTCGAATAGCAGCAGGGAAAATGCTGAAGAGCAATATTTACTTGAAATTTTATTGACAACTGGTGAACACAATGAGACTAGATTCACAATATTTCAGTAGTGTTATGGCGAAAGTGAAGTTTTTTTCAAAATACACTTTTTGCAATAAAAGGCCACAAATAATGTATTCTTCAAGTATGTATTGAAGGAAGTATATATCTATAATGTACCTTTGAATTATAAATAGTTATGGCAATGATGCAAATGTAGATTCACAATTGAAGTACAAAACTGTCTTTGCTTCTCCTGTAAAATAACGAAAATGGCAGAAAAAGTTTATCAAACAAAGTTTGATAAACTTTGTTTGATAATGATTTCCTAAGTAGTCGAAACTATAGTCACAAATAAATAAATTTATGTGATACTCACAAAGTAACATGTTTTATTTATAAAATAAAACAAACGCTTTTCTTTGTTTATATCACACTATTTATTAAGTGACTATAGTTTGGATGACGTTCTGATCATTAACAAAGGTAGAGTTTCATACACACTAAGTTTGATAGTGATCAGAAAGTGATCGTAACTATAGTCGCTAATTTAATAAACAGTGTGATATAAACAAAAGAAAACAAATAAATAAATTTATGTGATACTCACAAAGTAACATGTTTATTACTATTTTAAACTGTTACAATATTTATTAAGTGACTATAGTTTTGTTGACGTTCTGATCATTAACAAAGGTAGAGTTTCATACACTCTAAGTTTGATAGTGATCAGAAAGTGATCATAACTATAGTCGCTAATTTAATAGACAGTGTGATATAAACAAAAGAAAACAAATAAATAAATTTATGTGATACTCACAAAGTAACATGTTTACTACTATTTTAAACTGTTACAATATTTATTAAGTGACTATAGTTTTGTTGACGTTCAGATCATTAACAAAGTTTCATACACTCTAAGTTTGATAGTGATCAGAAAGTGATCGTAACTATAGTCGCTAATTTAATAAACAGTGTGATATAAACAAAGAAAAGTATTTGTTTTATTTAATTTCATCATGTATCACGAAGTAAATGCCTCGAACATTGGCCCTGTTTTATTTATAGTTGATAAAATGTATTACGAAGTAAACGCCACCACAATTCAAAATAGTTTGGATGAATGTGGCATTTCTTGCGAATTAACAACGGGTAAACGCAACAAATGAATAAAATTGCTGTACAATGTGACAGACTCATCTGCGGCTCGTCAGTCGTTCCCATGTATCGCCAGTAAAAACCCGGCTTATAATGTAAAATACTACAACTCTGAATATTTGAAGCGCACAACTTGTGTCTGTTATTGAATAAATTTAATAATAATAGTCTTTATTTCGCTTCGAACAGAAACAGATACTAAACAGATATTGAATAAATTTGTAATTACTAGGCAATCTTAAAACACGGTGTGCGAGAAAGACGGCATTCTGGAACGCTTATTAGTTCGATAAGCAAAGATTGCGATGAGGTCTGATAAAAGTAGTCTTAATTGCTATTATTGTTGAATTGATTAATTTGGCGATAATTGCGTATGCTTGTAAAGTGCAATGTGCAATGGCAACACTGTAACCTGCAATCGCATTCAAATTGAAATGCACCCATTAAAGCGTCACCAAACCGTCACTTATTATAACTTTTCGTTTTGTGAGTGATCGAATCTTGCGAACAGTACAAATATCGCAATTAATCGCTTAAATTTCAGAATTATTTACGCAAATTATCCTCGCACGAGAGGTCTGGCAACGCCGGAGCCACAGGTAGTTGCCGTTGCGTGCGCGCCGCGACCTGTTCGGTGGTTCAGTCGAGTTTTAATTTCGGTGGTGAGAGGGTCGTCAGCGAGGAGACCAGAAACGATGCAAACATTCACGATTGCCGTGTGCGAAACGAGCTGCCGTTATTGAAAGACAGACAGGCCGCGAGTGTTGTTGATTGTGCGCCCCCCGTTTCCACCGCGATCACACAGCGGGAAATATGGGTGTCGGACTACCGCCATTGGAATTCACAGAGTGTCTCACCGACAGTCCCACATTTCGTGAGAACCTCCACAAGCACGAGAAGGAGCTCGAGAGCACCAACCAGCAGATCAAGAGGCTCATCAAGGAGGTTAAGGATCTGCTCGGCGCCGCCAAACGTAAGAATCTTGGGCCCCAATTACCATCTCGATCTCGGGGTTACTTTCCCATTTAACCCAATAAGATTTATTAGAACAGAGCGCACAATTAACCGAACGTAAGGCAATCAGCGATTGCCCCCCGCTGGTTCGCACTGATAATGTTGTTCATGCGGTCGAAACAGGCGCCAGCGTCAGCTTTGATCTCGTATTCTCTTGAACACGTTTTTCTCGTGTTTACGTCATTCACCAGAAGCACGTTTACGTCCTCGTAGCCAATTGACACGGATACGGCTCGTTTATAATATAATAGCCCCGATGATGTCGGCATCTCGCGAAACGTTGGGCTGAATAACAAATACATTGCTGTCGCTTGGTCATCAACTCCCAATCAAATCAACGTTCCACCAGACAATTGCACAAACATGATTTCATGTTCTTGTGTTATTGTCGAATGCATATTTACGACTCGACTTTTATGTGTCTCTTCCTACAACCATGAATTCTTCGGACTCCCCCTCAAAGTTTCCGTTAGTGCAGTCTGAAGAGTAATACTTTAGCTTCCAGTAACTGCAAAGTGCATTCTTATTTACTTCTCCAGCTGCGTTCAAAGTTGAGCATTTCTTGACATGAAATTAAACAATACCAATAACAAAATTCCATGACGCCCTTTCCAAAATCAACGCATAACAAAACAAATAAGGCTCCAACATCTCAAATCCTCGTATTCACATTTATGCCACTCTTATGTTTTCTGTATCCTGCAATCGTTGGTGCACACTCTGTTATTTCTGTTTTTCTCGAGTGAGGCGAGGCGTGAAAGAGAAGGGTTAATAATAATAATAATAATAATAATCTTTATTACGGTAATATACCAATTTAGCCTACATAAAACAAGTACTAATTCTAAATATAGGAACAAAAATGTTCACTAAAATAAGCTGCAAAACAATTGCTACAACTTCAAACAATCAATTGCTTTAAGGCATAACAATTTGTAAGAGGTAATGGAGACACCAAAAACTTCAACCGAATGGTAACACAGATTCATGTTCCTAATCAAGGTACTTTTAGGATTGTAGTACCCGTACCAAGTTCTGTGATACTCATCACTTAGAAGTTTCTGATGTCTAGATATGCGAGATGGAATATGAAAAAACAGCAGTGATAAGATAGCAGGGTTGTTGAAAACATTTCTTGTAAATGAAATTCCTCTAATACTTTTTGTGGCTTCAGGATTTAAGTGCACTTCCGGGTTAAACCTGAAGCCCACATTGAGATTGTCAGGATGGATCCAGGTAACGGAAAAGTTGATACTGAGCCTTTTCATCATTACTCATCAACTTTTCCATTACCTGGATGGGTTTTTGGCAAACCATGGCAGAAAAACCCCGCCGTTTAAACAACCGCCCTGTCCTTGTAAAACAACTGAACGCAAACGCATTAAAACAATTGAAACTCGTCAAATAGAATTCTGCGCTGTTAAATAGATCAGAGCTTGTGTTGTCGGCCGCGATTCAGCACAATTCACCGGATTTCTGTGCTGGAGTCATGAATATTTACACGCCACGGCCGGTAATTTGAAAATCTAATGATCCGTGGAGCGAAACAATCGCCATCGACCGCACCACAAAGCGAAAATCTGACGCGGAATTTTGCAACCTGCAGGTTTATATAACATAATCCATTGTATTTCATTCGGTAAACACGAATTAAATGGGGAGCGCACCATGTAATAGTTCGCTATTCGCAAACGGATATGTTTGCGAATAGCTTCAAAGTTCGAAATTTACGTGTTTCGTAAAAAAATCTTTCAAAGTTCGAAATTTACGTGTTTCGTAAAAAAATCTTTCAAAGTTCGAAATTTACGTGTTTCGTTAAAAAATCCTTCAAAGTTCGAAATTTACGTGTTTCGTAAAAAAAATATGAGAATTGGTCCCATTCAGTTAGAGTATAAGGCCGATTTATCTACGATGAAACGGAATGCTGGAAGAACAATGCCGATGTCTAACAAGCATTAAGTAATTGATTAACAATTATCGTGTTTACATAAATGCACTATCTTTGTAGTTGAACTCATTATGGTTGACCTTAGGAAACTCATTTCTCGATTGATTACAACCATCGGAAAAATGCTGCGCAATTAGAGCAGGCTAATATTGGAATGCAATAACATATAATTTGTAACATAAAAAATACCATGTCATGACAAAACTACTTTTTCTAATACACATTCAATTGAAAATTCTGCGGAAACTATCGGTAGCGCATTTTCAGGTTTTTACATTTTCTTGTAGAAAGCAAACCAAAGATTCCTCATGTAAATTTTGTGATTTTATTTGTTCTAATTGCGAAGTATCCAAAATATAATTGGTCCACATTAGAAATAGCCGTGCATTAAAATTCCCAGTTTAAATTATTGTAGAAATTGTTATTAAGAATTCAAAAAGCATGTCTTGTAAAGAGTCAGAAAATCCTATTTCACAAAAAAAAGTCTGAATATTTTGAAACATTTTTTTAACAAGCTCCAAAATATTTGGTATTGGTTGCTCGAGAGTTTTAGCATTTAAATATTGAAATCTTGCTGCAGCAGTTATGAATTTCTAATTTCGCGCGAAAACTAATATTTCATGACAAAACAACTTTTTCTAATATACATTTATTTGAACATTCTGCGGAAACTTAGGAGAGAAAAATATCCTTTCATGACAGAACAACTTTTTCTAACACACATTCAATTGAAAATTCTGCGGAAACTATCGGTAGCGCATTTTCAGGTTTTTACATTTTCTTGTAGAAAGCAAACCAAAGATTCCTCATGTAAATTTTGTGATTTTATTTGTTCTAATTGCGAAGTATCCAAAATATAATTGGTCCACATTAGAAATAGCCGTGCATTAAAATTCCCAGTTTAAATTATTGTAGAAATTGTTATTAAGAATTCAAAAAGCATGTCTTGTAAAGAGTCAGAAAATCCTATTTCACAAAAAAAAGTCTGAATATTTTGAAACATTTTTTTAACAAGCTCCAAAATATTTGGTATTGGTTACTCGAGAGTTTTAGCATTTAAATATTGAAATCTTGCTGCAGCAGTTATGAATTTCTAATTTCGCGCGAAAACTAATATTTCATGACAAAACAACTTTTTCTAATATACATTTATTTGAACATTCTGCGGAAACTTAGGAGAGAAAAATATCCTTTCATGACAGAACAACTTTTTCTAACACACATTCAATTGAAAATTCTGCGGAAACTATCGGTAGCGCATTTTCAGGTTTTTACATTTTCTTGTAGAAAGCAAACCAAAGATTCCTCATGTAAATTTTGTGATCTTATTTGTTCTAATTGCGAACTATCAAAAATATAATTCGTCCACATTAGAAATAGCCGTGCATTTAAATTATTGTGGAAATTGTTATTAAGAATTCAAAAAGAATATCTTGTAAGAGGCAGAACACCAATTTCACAAAAAAAGTCTGTGAAAATTTGGAAACATTTTTTTAACAAGCTCCAAAATATTTGGTATTGGTTACTCGAGAGTTTCAGCATTTAAATATTGAAATCTTGCTGCAGCAGTTACGAATTTCTAATTCCGCGCGAAAACTCTCTTATACAATCGCTTAATTGGCTTAAAATTATGCATAAACGCTTCGGATAAAAACGGCAACCTGTTCGAGAAAGCAGTTTCTAAATGCGCTCGGATCCGTTTTTAGTGTGCGACGAAAGTGACTGCAGTTTTGGTGCCGATTTGGTACCAAATTAAGAACCATGTCTTGATGCACGTGTGAATGCTGAGACCGGTTAATTACAGGGGCGAAAGTTGTTCAAGCAAATGCATCCTTACGTAACGCTTCGTCAAGGGGGATCCCGACAATCACACTGCACGTATAACTAAATGTGTCTCTTAACATCTTATCCTCAGAATAAGCGAGATTGAAAAATTTGGGGGTCGAAATTTATAAAATGTAAATAATGTACATTTATGTACATATTTCTCTTATTAGTCATTCAAATAATCTTAGAATCGCACAGCATGTATAACTAATGCTGTGATATCAAATAATAAATGTGAAATATTAAGCGAGAGTGAAAAATCTGTAATATTTTTTTTGCAAGTTACATTTCGGTGCATAACTTGGATTATTGAATGAATAGTAGAGGGAATAAATCTTTGCAATAAATGTCGATTTTTTTCAATTTGTCATTTGAAAATCATTAGTCAAAGGCGTGTAGGGAATGTATGAGAATAAAATGTGGTAAAAACGCAGTGATTTAAATATGAATAAAAATTGATGCTTATCAGCTCTAATTGCACTATTCAATGTACACTGCATTTTTTTTACGGCTTAAAATGCACAGCGTGTTGTGTAATTTGCAGATGTTGGAAGTGAGCCAGTTAGCTTTTTGGATATTAATAAACATTGCAGATTGCTTGTCTGCAGTACGATCTGACCACAAAACTGACCATGCTTCCGTGTACGTCAGAGCCTTATCGAAACCATTTCGTTTTTTCTTTTGCTAGCAGTCCTGAACAAATGTGGGCGTAAATCGTCGCAAATGTGAAAACCGAGCCGCACTGTGCGTTATCAAACATTGTGCTGGAGTATCACGTTATCTTATCATGTACAGCCGACATGGGCGCTCCTTTAATTGGAATAATGTATTTTGGAAAAAATGCAATAGATTAAGGTGTTGGTGCAATTACTCATTGTGCAATTATTGCGAATTCGATGATATTCAGTTTATCTATTAGGTGCAAATTGTACGTTTGTAATGGTGTAATGATACGAACCTGGTCCTGGACTTTGTAACGCCCTGCTGTAACCACGTGGTCCTAATGTATGTGGCGAAAAATATGTTCATCAGGATGACTTTATCGATTATTTGTTGTAGGCATTAATTTTCGTGGTTTTTGACCTGCGCCGGTCCTCCCTCGTACACCTACACAATCATGAAGATCCTTGGTACGAAGCAACGGACGAGTTAAACTTACGTTTATTTTTTATTTTTTTATTAACACTATGAATGTTCAACAATCTGCCTCTTTAGGCAATACGCGTTTGTTTGGATTTAAACTGAGTTAAATTAACTGAATTAAAATTACGTGGAGCCCTTTTTTCGCCCGCCCACTCTCCGACACCGAGAGCCCGGCCCTCCTTGTTACTTCGACGGGAATCTCCACGCGCTTCACGGCCTATGTGTCGATGGCCCTTCAGGCACGTCACAAAGAATTGTTAGCACATTTACTCCCACATTTGCTAGGCACTCGGAATAAAAAACTCGATAGACGGAAGATGTTGGGCCGTAATCCACATTTAGAGAGCATTTATATAAGCGAATAAATTTGATTCGCCTCAACACCCTCGCCATCGTTAATCACACGCCTAATAAACCGCCTCCCGCTTTCACCCTCCTGTTAAACGTTATCAAAGGGATGAGGGATGCAATTTCGCGATCGTGTCGCGGCTGTTAATTTGGCACAAAACCCAATTACGTTGGCTAATTCGGCGGCGATCCTAACTGGCTTGTTTTTCGCGAGGGTCGTTATCAACTTGGCGGACAATTGTTACGAGGCTGTTAACTCATTAGTCGTGCGCGAATGGCAAAGTCTGTGTGGTGACTCTGCACGTTTATTGTCGTGTGAATGTTAAGGGTTCGTTGGTTTGCAGTGAATTAAACCGGAACTTAATTTTGCATTAATTGGCTCGTGTATTCAAGGGGATGAAAAGTGACCGCATAAGCACTTGAAATAAGTACGCAGTATTGTGGCAGGTGGCTCCCAAGCAGGGGCCATACGGGAAAATGGGAAATTTCCCGGTGGGCCGGTAGCCATCCCGAATGTTGGGCCGGAAGCCCCAGAATTTTCCCAGATCCGACGACAAGTTTATTAATAATTTTGATTTAATGTATTAACACAAGGCGGAAAGACCCCATGTGGTCGATAGCCCAATAAAGATTGTTTATATATGTATTAACACAGTGGTTCCCAAACTTTTTCGCCTCGCAGCTCCCTTTTTGAACTAGAATTTTCCATGGATCCGTTTCCATAATATTTTTTGCAAATTTTTATGAAATATGAAATAATTTGGCGAGGAATATAAATTATGTAGGCAGGTTCCATTAATCTTTGTAATTTATAAAAAAATTGGTATTTCTAATAAAAAAATTTATTGAACATTTTGAAGCTTTTGTAAATTTAATTTACAATCGACATGATTTAATTTTAATATGCTGTGGTTTGATTAGCTTTTTGCAATTTTTTAAAAATTTGTAACGAAAATGTATATGTAGTAAAATTTTAGTATTTATAATAAGAATTTCATAGTATCTAATAAACATTTTGTAATCTCTAATGAAAAGTTCGTAATTTCCACCTAAGTTTATTTTCATGAAATTTTCTACAAATAACTATAAACATTTTAACAACTCGATACAAATTTTGGAAATGCCAATGACATTTTGCATTTTATAGTGAAATTTTGGCAATTTACAATAACATTTTCATAATCGCTCTTGAAATGTTGTAATTTATAATACGAATGTTGAATATTTTACATTTTACAGTGAAATTTATCAATTAACAACAAAATTTTCATAAAGTTATTGCAATTTTGTAATTTAGAATGATGAATGATGAAAGTCACAACGAAAATTACATAATTCCAATAAAACTGATTTATTTCTTTATTTACTTATTTACTTCTTTATTATTGTATTTGTTATAGTGTTAATGTAAACATATTTATACTTTAAAATTTATCAATTAACAATGAAATTTTCATAAAGTTATTGCAATTTGGTAATTTAGAATGATGAATGATGAAAGTCACAAAGAAAATTACATAATTCCAATAAAACTGATTTATTTCTTTATTTACTTATTTGATTATTTATTATTGTATTTGTTATAGTGATAATGTAAACTTATTTATACTTTATGATTGTTTTCTAATTCCATTGAAATATTGTATTCATAATAAAAACTTTGCAATTTTCACTACAATGTTCCAATTTATATTCAACGTTTACAAATTCTAAAACTTTTGAAGTTTAGAATTAATTCTCCATAATTTCTATTGAAATACTGAAATACATCATCAAAATTTCGTAACATTCACCATTTTGAATTAAAAAAAACATTTTAATCAACATTTTACACCATCCGTTATATTTTTTGCGAATTTCTATGAAATGGTTGTTAATACATTTACAAGGAATATGATTTCTGGGGAAAGACGTTATAAATTAGAATAAAAAAACTCGCAGATTCCATTGATCTTTACAATTTATGAAAAGTCTAGTAATTATATTAAACAATTCTAATGAAAATTTTGTAATTTCCAATTCATTGCAGTTTACAAGCGAGATGTTTCAATGAGAATTTTATGGTTTGATGAACCTGCAATTTGTAATAAAATATCAAAATTTGTCATTTGCAATGAAAACTTCATAGCTTCTCTTTGTAATTTTGTAAATAATTGTGTATTTTGCATTAATATTTCTGCAAATTTCTGTCAGAATATTAATAACTTAGTGAGTTATACGTTTTAAACATAAAGTTTTTTTATAATTTATACTAAAAATGTCAAATTTTAATTTAACATTGAAATTTATAATTAATATTTTCGAATTTACTATAAGAATTTTATAATTTCCAACTAAATTCTATCATTTATCATGATAACTTTGTTATTTCATTTGAGTTTAGGAATTTATAATATACATTTTTTACTTTCATGTAAAAATTCAAATCAAGTTTCAAGTTTATTTTCATTTAGTAAGTTTTAATTTCTATTTTTTTTGTTTATATTATGCAGGTTCTCCCGCTAGTAAATATTATTATTATTTTTATAATTTTCAATATAAATTGTATAATGCAAATGACGATTTTGTGTTTTGATTAATATTTTACAATTTAAATTATAATTTGTACTGTAAAATTTGTAAGAGTAATAATGTTGAAAATTACATTTAAATTTTTTTAATTATTAATTTTTTTCTTTCATGTTCAAAAATTTTCTGCAAATAACATTTTAACAACTTTGTGAGGGATATGCTTTCGGTATAAAACTCCAATAATTTAAAAAAAAATTGCTGGGTCTAATAAAACTTTGTAATTTTAATGGAGATTTTATAATTACAATTAAATTTTCTTAGTCAAAGCATGAATTCTAATTACCTAATCTTTTCATATTTTATTTAATATGATTGAAAGCAGTACAGTAATCGCACACTGTAGGAACCTCTGTATTAATAAATAAATAAGTATTATGAAAAACTTACGGTATTAAATTTTATATTAATTTTTTCTTTATGGGGAGTACTTTCTCTTAGTTATGCAATCTTTTTATTTGATGTTCTTCACCCAACATGTTTCGGCTTTTATTAGCCATCCTCAGAGGTGTTATGTCTCTGATAATACATTTTAATATATTTTTAAAATGAAAATAATATATTCAATTTTAAATTATTTATTGTAAAGTATTTTTGATTTTTACATATTTGTCAAATTTTGAAGTATGATTTTGATTGAATTGGAACATTCTGAGTGGAAATTTGGGCCGGGCGAATTTCATCAGTCGCAATTGTCGTCCTTTTTTTCCAATTAAGGACGACAATGGGTATGATCGAATTTGGTCGTGTATTGGGTGCGCAATCCTTGCCATAATGAATTGACGCGACGTGCGCTCCTTGAAGTGTGCCTTATGGGACAGATGAACAATAAACGTTCGAATTAAAATTGCAGACACGACGCGGTGCTAAATAAGTACATAAATAAATAGATAAATAAATAACGTCGCGAACAGCGCGACTTCGGCGACGACTTTCTATTGTCGGTTAAACTGTGCGTGTAATGCGCGCAGTTTTCGTTCCTGTTGGCAATTACAGTGTCGCATTATTCGGAAGAGGAAGCCCAAATAACGGCTGCACATATGTTCAGCCGTACAATAATACGCCGTAATCGTCATCGTAATCGTGTTAAGCATCCACGACGTGGATTAATCGAGCGATTGATGGCGATATTTCGCCCAAACCGAACACCGCAAGGTCGGCTTACGCTCCGTCACTTCCGGCTCTTCGGCAATTAAATGCTACAAATGTAGTCCAATTGGAAAACACAGCCAAACACACGTCCAAACGGCTCGTGCGTGGAATTGCGATGCCCACTGAATGCCTCGGCATACGCATTTACACGCCTGGCATGTCATAAGAATGCCTCGTTGGTTATAGCCTTTGATCGTCATAAAATGCTAAGCAGGTACAGAGTAACACAACGATTAGCAAATCAAGTTCGAAAATTCGGTGTGTCAATTTCATGCCTTTGTTACTATTTGTCCAACAGATTTGAAGTACGCAATTGATTTTTATTTTGCCTGACGAAAGATGTTAATTGCTATGACCACTGATCACTGGCGTTTCGATCTGCTCACTTAAGTAGCATCTTGGAGATTGTGAGAGGTTCGTAGAAATAAGAAAAACTAAACACATTTATTTACAAAACACATTTATTCAATCTAAATGTACATTTCAATCGCTAGGCGATTATCTTCAGTAGAAACATTACTGTAACAGACAAAATTATTTGACAACTGTCAGTTTTATTTGACAGCTGTTACTTTTATTTGACAGCTGTCAGTTTTATTTGACAGCTGTCAGTTTTATTTGACAGCTGTCAGTTTTATTCGACAGTTGTCAAATTTGCTTTCAAATTGATATATTATTAGAAAATGACCACAATAGAGCCAATGATGCAAGCAATCGACGCCCTAATTGTTCAATCGGACAAATGCGTGATTTTTAAAGTGATGACGTTAAGCCGTTAAGATGATTTGGTGTCTATTTTCGCAGAGGATGTAGGCTGCAATAATCTTCGCTAATGGAAACGGCGGCAATTGCAAGCGTTCATTTCAATGGGGGGAAAATGCGTTCGCCTTATGAAAGTTGAATCTCGGCGTCATTAACACAGAGCGGCGTTTATTTTAAGAAGCAGCATCAACGTCAAGAGATGTAATTGCGCGACATTAACAGCATAAATCTCGCCAATAACGAGAGTTGTGAAAGTCGCCGTATCTAGGATGTTCTAGACGAGAAGTTCGTTCGTTTCGGAGGATTGTTCGCTCTAGTATTTCAAGGGGCAGACGGGATCAGCCGGGAAATCCAAAACCCCGCCCTTCTAGTGATATGATTAATGTTGCCAGACTTCTAAGGTACTATGTCCCCGTCCAATTTATGGAATTATTTATCCTTATTTGAGGCAGCCCAAGCTCAATATTCGTGTTCAGGGAGAATATGCGTCGATTTATTGGCACGGTGTTTCCTTGTGATTAAAAAGTGAAATTTTATTAGACATTTTATTAGAGAGGGAAAAAACAGCATATAATAGCTATTTATGTAAGAAGTACATAATTTGGGACTTTATGGATGAGCCTAAAAATCTATATAAAACACTATACTTCACAAGCCAAAAAAATACATAATATAATCTCTAATATAATCTTATCGTACAATAAAGTTAAAAGTCGAGCAAACGTAATACTTATAGGCGAAAAAATGAATCATAAATAGTTGCTCTTGTAGAGAGTTGCTTATAGGCAATGTTGCATTTAAGGAGTTTTCGTTTATCATTTTTTTACTGCACCCTAAAGCATAAGGTCATTAGTGCTGTCGTGTTGGTGCAAACGAAGAACGGAAACGGCAGGAAATCGGCGTGGCGCAATGCAGTTCACAAACCTGCATCTCGCCATTGAGGATCTTAATTCGTACTTGCCAGTTTTGTACGTCGTCCTCGTAAAAATCGTAAACTTTTCGAGCGGCACTTTGTTGTTTTGCACGCCTCGCAGCCGCGGAAAGTAACAGTACAGGCACTTATTTGTGCGAAGTAAATAAATATTACGGCGTTACGGATCTCTGCGCCACGTTGTAAATTCGCCACAGTAAACGGGCTAAGATATTTGCAGGCGGAGTGCATACACGCTTTTCCGATTTGACAGCTATTTCAAATCTCAACCTCGACTTTTGCTACATTTTACGCCCAATTTTCACTTTTCCCACTGTTATAATGGACGAGATATACACGTCTTTGCCGTTTTTCTTTTTTTGACAGCTTTTGACAGCAAAAGAAAAATCGGGTTTTTTGACATGTGTCAAAAGCTGTCAAAGAAAGAAAGACGTGTATATCTACTCGATTATAACAGTGGGAAAATTGAAAATTGGCAGTAAAATATAAAAAAGTCAAGCATTCGTTTGGTTGGGAATTGATAAAATTAATGTTTGTATCTCCGCTATTATAACTGCCAGTGAAATATTTCTAGAGAAATATGAGGCGGGAAATTTACATGTACATACTCAATTAATAAAACGCAATTTTTGATTTGCGTACTTTGCTTGCAACAAACTTTGATTAACTAACAATTTTAACAGCTAACAAATATTTAAAAACGTCAAAACTCAACTGTCAAGAACATTAATTTCGAATGAAGCAAACAACTTGCACTGTGTCTGACCTATGTAAACATTTTAATGTATTGACATCAATAAATATTATTATTATTAGCTTATGAAATCTTGAAAATTTATCCAGTCTCTTCACCACAAATCTTTATTATGGAATAATGTACAACAATAATGTTTATTAATCGCCAAATTTTAACTACCTTCATAACATATAAGAGTTAATTTTAACATCCACGTAACACGCAAAATCTCAATTTAAATTATTGGGTAGCGAATTACAACTCGGGCGCTCATGATGACTGCTGCCTGTACTGTTACGTACATTTCTAATCTATATTCTGCCTATTCGTGCATCGTTTCGCACCAATTTGACCAGTTCCTGTCGAGGGCAACGCCCGGCTCGTCTGCGGACCACCACAAATATTAGAAATTTCCTCTGGAAAAAGGTGGCATTTGCGAATAAATTACGCGCGCAGTTGTGAAAGTCGCGTGGTGTTATTGATGGCGTTTGCAAAATCGGCGGGTCTTCTTCTGTTTGGGTTTGAGGAGGCGATAGCTGTGTTATCCCGCAGACGGATGACGACAGTCGTCGGCGTTTCCTTTCTTTGGGCCCCCGTGAAAGGCGCCTTTGCAAAGGGCACGGCGATCTTCGGCTGCGATGCAATGGGGCCGTGTGATTCACGGAATTAATCGCTGGTCTGGTTTGTGTAATGCGTCATTTGAGACGTGCTCTTTAAACGAGCAAGGGTCTCCAGAGGAGATGGCCTAGGCGATGATTGCAAGTGGGAGATTACATTACGGCGAGGATACTTAAAAACTAGACAAAGAAAATGTTTATGAAAGATGTCGCTCGTATACTCCTAGTGTTACTTGTATTGAAGCCACAGTGTGGCGAAACAATTGTCGTGAACAATAAAAAACAATTTTGAAATTTTTAAAAAGTGCGTAACTTTATTTCATACATTAGTAATTATGAATTTTCAACAAATAAAAGCCAAATCGATCAAACTATTTCTTTATTGAGCAACAATATTTCTTCGGCGCATTTTAAATTCAAGAATCTGATGGGCTGTCAAACAAAACTGATAGCAAAAATTAATGATTGCAACACATAAATTTCAATTATAAACAAGTCTTAAATCAATAGTAATAAATTCGTATAAACAAATCTAATAAAAAATTCTCATTGCGTACATCATAATTCGTTTCGAAGTTTAAGATAATTAAACCAACATAATGGATGATGCCAGGATTGCAGTGTGGGCTAAATATTTGTGCGATCGCACAAACAACGTGCCTATGAATAATGGAACTTACTCATCAATTTTGCGCAACCTTCCAAAATTATCACGCCTGTTTATCGCCGAAAATTTAAATATCCACTGATTGCATACATTCACTGACGACGACTGGGAAGTTTTGCATTAGAATTATGCCCGAAAATCGGTTACGAATTGCAGATTATTTCGCGGAAAACAATGGCAAACGGCCCAAACGAGATTGCATAAATAAATAACTAAAATCGGTCGCTCCAATTTATGCGCGTATGACTAAGTTCTTTGTAGAACGGGACTTGAAGGCATTGTTATGGATTCTGTGGTTAGGCACCACAAGTATGCGATGGAAATGGATCGGTGTTTGGCGAAGCTGTGCGGTTATCGTGCACAAGCTCTCGATTTTGATATCGCCTTTTGAGAGAATCGAACCCACGACCAACCGTTATAAGTCGGGCCGGAGACTTAATTCGCAAGTATTAAATACTGGTTGGTGGTTGTAATTCTCCCCCAACGCGATACAAAACCGACAGCTGTCAAACGATACTGACAGCAGTGAAATAATATTGACAGCTGTCAAACGATACTGACAGCTGTCAAACGACACTGACAGCTGTCAAACCATACTGACAGCTGTCAAACGACACTGACAGCTGTCAAACCATACTGACAGCTGTCAAACGATACTGACAGCTGTCAAACGATACTGACAGCTGTCAAACGATACTGACAGCTGTCAAACGATACTGACAGCTGTCAAACGATACTGACAGCTGTCAAACGACACTGACAGCCATCAAACGATAATGATAGCTGTCAAAATAGTAAAAATACACATTTGTAACGTATTTTTTTGCAACAAAACTAAAGCCAGGATATTTTCCCCGCAGTTATGTTATCTGAGATGCACACATACACGTTTTTCGCTTGTACAACTGGACGTAAATGTATTAATTTCGTTTCTACATTCAAATTCCCATACATTATAAACGGTTTTCATGTTTCTAGTTATGTAAGGTTTTAAATGTTTCTAAATATCACATATGGAATTGATTGCATCTCTTATTAATTGCGCAAAAAAATCCCCAAATGTGCAAATGTGATTGCAGTTTTCCTCCTCTCCGTTCGCGTTTCGTGCCGTTGCTCTTCGATTTTCCATGCCAATTTTCACGGCTCGTAACCGCGCGACATCCAGTCTTTTCACGGCGCATTATGGTCACCTTAATTTTCTTTATTCGCCGATGGTTTCATTGTCGTGCACCATTTCAAGGCTGTTCGTGACCGACAGCGTTTCCAGCATTTACTACATTTTCGATCGCGGCACGTATTTCCCGTTGGCAAGGTTGTTTTCCATCCAGCACTGTTGGAACGGTTTCAAACAGCGAATATAACACTTCACAGTGCGATGCAATTATACATTTATTTGTTAAAATAATATGAAACGTGACACCAACACCACATGGCTTCACCATTTCAAGCATGCAGAATGTTTATGTAAGAGTATTTATTATTCCTAATGAACAGTAGTAGTGTCTGTATATGTTAGGGATTTCATCCCTAACTGGCTATCGACCAACGAGGGTCCTTCTGCCCTGTGATTTGTGTAAATATGTGTATTGAGTTAGGGCTTGTGTCAGTATCGTTTGACAGCTATCAATTTCGTTTGACAGATGTCAGATTCGTTTGACAGCTATCAATTTCGTTTGACAGATGTCAGATTCGTTTGACAGTTGTCAGATTCTTGAATTAATAATGCCCCGAAGAAATATTGTTTTGTTTAATAAAGAAATAGCTCTAAAATATTAAACAGTAAAAATTCTTTGGTAACCCAATGCGACCTTCCCCTACATGCGATCACGTATCTGTTTAAGTACGGAGCCTGCAGACGCATGGCGCACAACAAAGGGATGCCCCCCAGATCGCATCAATCCCCGTGATCATTGATAATGAACCGTGGGCCGATCAAATATTTGGGCCGGATATCATATCATACGGCCGGATGGTCGGAGGAGGCGATTAAACCCCCAGGTTTAATGCGATTTTTAAGCCCCACCGGATAGAAACGACGCAGGTTCCACGTGGAATTGGGGGCACGCACGTGATGGGGGTATTGTCTCGTGGAGCGTGCGGTGCTCACCGTGTAATGGCACGCAGGGAGTGGAAAATTTGCAAGGTTGTGGACATGTACCGTGATTTGTGTGCACACTTGAAGTCGCGTTTCTATCAACGGAATCTGATGGGCTGGTAAACGAATCTGACATCTGTCGAACGAAATTGACAGCCGTCAAACGACACTGACAGCTGTCAAACGACACTGACAGCTGTCAAACCATACTGACAGCTGTCAAACTATACTGGCAGCTGTCAAATCATACTGACAGCTGTCAAACGATACTGACAGCTGTCAAACGATACTTCGCGGGGGGTGGTCTGGAACTCTTGTTGCCTAACTACTGATGTGTGTACGTGTAATTCGCGGTGCTTGCGAAAACGCTTTTTTCCCTTTCAATTCCGCGTTTTGTCTCTGGTAAAAGGATTATTTTTGCAAGTGTGCATCGACAGAGGTGCGTCGTGAAGACGATCCTCGATGCGCCTCGTTGAAATGCCGCAACCTATTGCGCAATCCGCTGAAGACGTGCAGGAGGCCGGCGACTGAAAGGTCCTCGCTGTGCACAGACACTGAATAATTTAATCCCTTGGATATTGATTCAACACAACTGGGAATTTTGTGGAGTTACGAAGTTCGATTTGATAGTGCGGACTTATTGTTTTTATTTTTATTATTTTTAACAGTGCCTGCGTGTCGTAAAGCCATAGAAAATGTTTGATAATTAAAAATAATGTACATTTAATTATAACGATTTTGTTTTACACTTTATATAATTATCAATTTTGACTTCTTGGTCTACATAATTTCCACCCTCTGTAACAATCTTTAGGGGCTATATTTAAATTCCTTGTAAAAATTTGAGGGTTTTTCGTACATCAATGGTTTTTCTTTCAATTTTGAAAATCATAGTGAAACGCAGTTTTCAGCTTAATATTGTAAGATTTCCGTTTCCCCATTATTTAATAATTAGGTATATTTTATTTGTAATCACAAATTCTTATAATTTATGATATTTGTTTTGGCTCATGATTTATCTTCCTATATTCCTTCCTATTCTAACATAATACTTGGCCTTTACGTGTGTTTTCAATGTCTATACCCGAGTACAGGGGCGGATGGGCCATACGGGAAATTTCCCGGTGGGCCGGTAGCCATCCCGAATGTTGGGCCGGAAGCCCCAGAATTTTCCCAGATCCGACGACAAGTTTATTAATAATTTTGATTTAATGTATTAACACAAGGCGGAAAGACCCCATGTGGTCGATAGCCCAATAAAGATTGTATATATAATATTAACACAGTGGTTCCCAAACTTTTTCGCCTCGCAGCTCCCTTTTTGAAGTAGGATTTTCCATGGATCCATTCCGTTTCCATAATATTTTTTGCAAATTTTTATGAAATATGAAATAATTTGACGAGGAATATAAATTGTGTAGATAGCCGTTATAATTTTCAACTAAAAATTGGCAGGTTCCATTAATCTTTGTAATTTATAAAAAAATTGGTATTTCTAATGAAAAATGTATTGAAAATTTTAAAGCTTTTGTAAATTTAATTTACAATCGACATGATTTAATTTTAATATGCTGTGGTTTGATTAGCTTTTTGCATTTTTTTTTAAATTTGTAAGGAAAATATATACGTAGTCAAATTTTAGTATTTATAATAAGAATTTCATAATATCTAATAAACATTTTGTAATCTCTAATGAAAAGTTCGTAATTTCCACCTAAGTTTATTTTCATAAAATTTTCTACAAATAACTATAAACATTTTAACAACTCGATACAAATTTTGGAAATGCCAATGACATTTTGCATTTTATAGTGAAATTTTGGCGATTTACTATAAAATTTTCATAATCGCTGCTGAAATGTTGTAATTTATAATACGAATGTTGAATATTTTACATTTTACAGTGAAATTTATCAATTAACAATAAAATTTTCATAAAGTTATTGCAATTTTGTAATTTAGAATGATGAATGATGAAAGTCACAACGAAAATTACATAATTCCAATAAAACTGATTTATTTCTTTATTTACTTATTTACTTCTTTATTATTGTATTTGTTATAGTGTTAATGTAAACATATTTATACTTTAAAATTTATCAATTAACAATGAAATTTTCATAAAGTTATTGCAATTTGGTAATTTAGAATGATGAATGATGAAAGTCAAAACGAAAATTACATAATTCCAATAAAACTGATTTATATCTTTCTTTACTTATTTGCTTATTTATTATTGTATTTGTTATAGTGATAATGTAAACTTATTTATACTTTATGATTGTTTTCTAATTCCATTGAAATATTGTATTCATAATAAAAACTTTGCAATTTTCACTACAATGTTCCAATTTATATTCAACTTTTACAAATTCGAAAACTTTTGAAATTTAGAATTAATTCTCCATAATTTCTATTGAAACACTGAAATCCATCATCAAAATTTCGTAACATTCACCATTTTGAATTTAAAAACATTTTAATCAACATTTTACACCATCCGTTATATTTTTTGCGAATTTCTATGAAATGGTTGTTAATACATTTGCAAGGAATATGATTTCTGGGGAAAGACGTTATAAATTAGAATAAAAAAACTCGCAGATTCCATTGATCTTTACAATTTATGAAAAGTCTAGTAATTATATTAAAAAATTCTAACGAAAATTTTGTAATTTCCAATTCATTGCAGTTTACAAGCGAGATGTTTCAATGAGAATTTTATGGTTTGATGAACCTGCAATTTGTAATAAAATATCAAAATTTGTCATTTGCAATGAAAACTTCATAGCTTCTCTTTGTAATTTTGTACATAATTTTGTATTTTGCATTAATATTGTTGCAAATTTCTGTCAGAATATTAATAACTTAGTGAGTTATATGTTTTAAGGATAAAGTTTTTTATAATTTATACTAAAAATGTCAAATTTTAATTTAACATTGAAATTTATAATTAATATTTTCGAATTTACTATAAGAATTTTATAATTTCCAACTAATTTCTATCATTTATCATGATAACTTTGTTATTTCATTTGAGTTTTGGAATTTATAATATACATTTTTTACTTTCATGTAAAAATTCAAATCAAGTTTCAAGTTCATTTTCATTTAGTAAGTTTTAATTTTTAATTTTTATGTGTATGTTATGCAGGTTCTCCCGCTAGTAAATATTATTATTATTTTTATAATTTTCAATATAAATTGTATAATGCAAATGACGATTTTGTGTTTTGATTAATATTTTACAATTTAAATTATAATTTGTACTGTAAAATTTGTAAAAGTTTATTATATAAATTTTTTTCTTTCATGTTCAAAAATTTTCTGCAAATAACATTTTAACAACTTTGTGAGGGATATGCTTTCGGGATAAAACACCAATAATTAAAAAAAAAATTGCTGGGTCTAATAAAACTTTGTAATTTTAATGAAGATTTTATAATTACAATTAAATTTTCTTAGTCAAAGCATGAATTCTAATTACCTAATCTTTTCATATTTTATTTAATATGATTGAAAACAGTACAGTAATCGCACACTTTAGGAACCTCTGTATTAATAAATAAATAAGTATTACGAAAAACTTACGGTATTAAATTTTATATTGATTTTTTCTTTATGGGGAGTACTTTCTCTTAGTTATGCAATCTTTTTATTTGATGTTCTTCACCCAACTTGTGTCGGCTTTTATTAGCCGTCCTCAGAGGTGTTATGTCTCTGATAATACATTTTAATGTATTTTAAAAATAAAAATAATATATTAAATTTTAAATTATTTTTGATTTTTACATGTTTGTCAAATTTTAAAGTATGATTATTATTTTGATTATATGGTATTATTGCAATTTTGTGTGAATGCAAAATGGGCCGATAAAAGTTTGTTCCCGGGCCGCTTGTATGTTCCCCATTCTCCCCTGCCCGAGTATAAAATTGTTTTAAAATTACTCCAAACATCTCAATTAATATCAGTCATTTTTCGTGGTTTTATGTTTAATTACTTAGACAAAATATGGATATTCCGAACCCTTACATGCTCAACAATGTTTTCTTTCTATTGATGTCATTATCTTGTAAGTCAGATTGGCGAGCAGCTACAATGTTAAAATCCTATGTTGGAGAGAATGTGAGTGGCTACATTTTTATTTTGAATATTCGCAATTTTGGTCTTGTGGATTCGATTAAAATTTCGCGTGTTAGAATTTTCTCATGATGACGGACATTTCGGTCGCGGTGTAGTTTTCGATTCGATCGAACGGCTCGCGTTTCTCACGTCTGGAGAGTGAAATTAACAATCGCCTCGCAACGCTTGCGACAACATTCACCTGCTTAACTGTTTTGTACACGAGCCGAAGGTTGCAAGATAGAAACGTGCACGGAGCAAAGAGATAAGGTGACTCACGCCGATATATGGAATACAAGAGCCACGGCTCTTGGTTTTTTTCTTCTTCCTCTCGTCCTATTCTCCCGTCGTCGCGCCGTGGCCTTGTATGAATGCTTTACGGCCCGTGTGAGGCACGTGGAATTAGAACCCCTTCGCTGCGGCGTCGCGACGCCCGGAATATCGACCGAGGCTCCGGCGGGGGCGTTGAACCCGGGGCTCGTGTGCAGCCCTTCGCCTTTTGCGGGCGGACCGTGCATCGCTATTTTAAAAGTGGCCCCCCTCGAAATCTTCGCGGCCCCCTTTCGATGGAGTACAGGCACCCCTCCCCCACGCGCGCGGGCGTGTGAATTAAAAGCGCGGGCACGCTAATCCGGATCGCTATCGGCGCCTGCATATGTAAATCGGGATTCTCATGCTCATTTTATCTCCTCCCGTCCGTTGCAGAGCTGAGCAATTGCCAGAGGTCGTTCGCGAAGAGCCTGCAGAGCTTCACGTTCGAGTGCATCGGGGGCACGCAGACGGACGACGAGAGGGTCATCTGCAAGTCGCTCAACGAATTCGGCAAGCTGATCAACTCCATTGAAGATGAACGAGATCGGATGGTAAGGCTCGTCGACTCGCTTTTACTTTATTCTTCCGCAATCCTCCTCCCCCACACACAACCTCTACAGCGCCTTTCCTGTCCTGTATTTTTAATATTTTTCTGCTTGTCTCTTAATTTCTATTATGCTATTGTTTCTACACATGTTCAAAATTTCAGATTATTTCAGTTTCCTTATACAAACTTATGCACAGTCATGCTCACATAAAGCTAGTACACCAAAGAAACAGTTTTGAGATTACAGGTAATAACGAGATTGGTCTGTAAGAAGAAACTTCTTTTGGCGGTTTTCCAGGTTTAAGGATCATTATCACTTCTGCTACTTTTCATATCTTAGGTACATATCGTCGGCTTACAAGTGAAATAAGAAGTGAAAGAGTTAAGAATTACGTTAATTTACTGAATTTACTGTTAAGAAGAGACCCCACGTGCCGCTGGAAATGTCGAGGCCCTTTTATATTTGGCGATAATGTGTTGCGTATCGAGAGCCTGAAAGTAATTTATGTACGCCGACGACTCCAGTTTTCGCACGCGAATAAATCTGCATGCGAAATGCGGCTCAGTTTCCACACGTTTTCCGCGCCGCAACTCGCATGCCAGCAATAACACCACGAAAATGGGTCGATCGGCTGCACAAATCCTGCACAAAGCTGTTCCTCCCGAAACGAAATGACGGCCTCGCCCACGGTCATTGTTGGGCGATTGTCGGAGGAGCACAATGAGCGGAGTATTGACGCGTTCCCCCCAAAAAAAGGCCGCCCAGTGGGCCGCAATTAATCGCGCGGCAATTGCGTAACCGTTGATTTCCTCCGGCAGCTGGAGCACGCCTACAACCAGGTGGTGCATCCCCTGGAGACCTTCAGGAAATCCCACATCGGCGCCGTCAAGACCGGGAAGAAGAAGTTCGACAAGCAGACGGCGAAGTTCTGCCAGTGCCAGGAGAGGTACCTGAATCTGACCACCAAGAAGCAGAACGACAGCGTCCTGAAGGAGGTAAGGCACAATCTTCCCTGTCGCCCTGATATTATTAACCCGTTTCGTACGTGAATCGAAAGTATGCGCTCGAATGTTAATCAATAACGGTTAACCAACACTAATTAATTAAGTGTAAAAATGCCCGGCTCATTAGAATTCATGCAGTTCACGCGTGATTCATACCACTACTGAAGTAATCATGTTTGTTGTATATGGATGTTTTTGCACAATTATTACCAACGCTGCGCTGTGTAATTGTTGGTAAGCTATTCAACACAGCGTGGTAGTGCGTTAAATGTGCTCTAAATATAGTGGCTACGATGGTAAAACAAATTATCAACCACAGGACAAGGTTGAACTAAGTCATAAATGGCCAGAATTAGATAATCAATTCAAAATTGGGTCATTCCATGTCGTTTTGAAAATATTCCCCGCTCGACCATTTGCAATTTTATTGAAAATTGGTTTATACTTGTATTTGAAAATTACACATATATGAAATATCTGAGCCAGTGCAGGTGAGATCACTCCAAAATCGAAGCGTCTGCCGCGAGGATCTTGCACAGTTTCTCGTGTTTAAAGTGCTCATCTGGATTAGCTATGAAGCTAATCTTCAACACCTAATCAATTTTCCAATTATCTTTTGAAATTTTGAAGGAGATAATAGAAAATTTGCTAGTTATATCTGTTCCAATTACAAAATTCAAAGTTAGGGTTCAATACATATGTGGTTTTCCGTAATTGTTAAAAGCAAGGCACAAAACGTTTGACGCGAATTAAAATTGCCGCCCTGCGGAGCGGCGATCCATCGGGAGCGACGTAGAAAGCCGCCGCGTATCGATTCTTGTGACGTCGAAACACCCCCGCATGCGCCCCACCAGTAAGTCGGCTAATTGCCCGCTCCGAGATTAGCAAATACAGGTCGCGTCCTGCGAGCCATCCGAAGAAGGCGAACCCCTCCTCGACCGGCACCTCGAGGACGACGTGCGCGTACCTCCCCCGGGCCCCCCGCGGCCCCAGCGTGGGCACAGAGAAGCGCGCCGCCCCCGCGCGCCAATCCCCCCCAGTGTTTGTCTGCGTATGCTCCTGTGTGCCCGTACCATTCTAAAGGCCACCAAACTTTGCAGGCGGATGCATCCGTTGGTATGGCAGAGAGACACTTCTACAATGCCAGCATGGACTATGTCTACCTGATCCAGGAGGTGCACGAGCGGAAGAAGTTCGAGTTCGTAGAGACCCTGCTGGGTTTCATGATCGGCTGGCTGACGTTCTACCACCAGGTAACGACGACCGCCAAAAACCACCCACACTTGCTAAACCATTGCACGCTTAAGGGATACGAGGTCGCCAAGGACTTCACCCCTTACAAGGCCGACCTCCAGTTCCGCATACAGAAGACCCGGGAGAACTTTGAGGACTACAGTGTGAAGCTCAGGAAACGGATGGCTGAAATACAGAAGCAGCAGGATCCGGTGCGGAGCATCAAAGGCTGCAAGGAGGGATACCTCTTCCTGTTGGAAAAGAGTAAGACAACCTCTTAAACAAAATCCCCAAGTTCGGTTTGTTCAAAAATTCACAAAAAAACTTTAATGACCAAGGACACCAGAATGGCATAGCAATTCACCGATCTAAACTTGAGTTGGGCCCTCAGAATGTGGTCCTTTAAAATTCCATTTATTTCACATTCTTACCATACAAACGATTTTAAAATACTTATATTATTTCAGAGGCATTTGGTCAGGCGTGGACCAAACATTTCTGCACCTACAACAAGGACACAAAGGAGTTCTCAATGATTCCATACAATCAGCTGACGACAAAATCTGTGAGTTCAAAAACGCACAAATCGAGTTATTAACAGTAAACAGCTCTCAAGACCAGCCAAAATGAAAATATAGCAATTCTTTAAAAACGATCAAATCTCCATCGGGTTTCTTAAGTGAGAAAATCTAATCAATAAGCAAGAAATATCATCAGCAAAACTGAAGAATCTTAAGGACTTAATTGGTTTCTTGGAAGAACCTCAAAAAATATCATTTTATGAACGGTTTTTTGCTAAACAATATTTCACTGAACAATTACGTGTTGCTGATGAGTAACCCGAACTGGACAAGGGTGACAGCAGTAGTGGTTGAGAAGTCTTAATTTTAATTTAATTTTTTTGAAAAAGTAAAGTTTATTTTGTATTTAAACTTAATATTGTATTTTCATTCGTCGCATTCAAAATTTTCACAAGTCCAACTTTTCCCCCCGTTTTTTCTCTGGTTTCACACTTCTTATTTAAACTCATTTTTATTTTTAAATAAGTTGAAATAAATACAACAGAAGCCTGATTTATTTTCCCAGTACTTTGAGTACTGGTGATAACTTCCACTATAATTTTTTTAAATTTTCCACACAACTGATTTTTGGCCATGTGCACTTTTTAAAATAAAAATTCTCAAATAAAACACATGTTAACTTTGTTAATACGGCAAAAGTCACAATGATGTCTACAAAATTAAGACGCGTAATTTTCAAAATTACCTCATGGTTGTATTGTAATCACACAACGTTTAGGTTCCGCAGCCGGAAACAATGACACTCTCCTCGTGCACCAGGCGGATGTCCGACTCCATCGACAAGCGGTTCTGCTTCGATTTGCAAGTCGACTCCCGACCTGGAATGCTCTACACATTCCAAGCCCTGAACGAGTTGGACCGGAAAGCTTGGATGGACATTATGGATGGAAAAGAACCAGTGAGTACCAGTAACCTGCAATTCTTGAAAAAAAAAACACAAAATGGGTCATGAGGTTAAATGAAAATCCTGACCCACTTAATTTGTGTGTATAGACTCCTACAATTTTCAAAAATTCCCTGAGACCATTACCAATTTTCAAATTGATAGAATTTTTAATGGTTTTCGACTATACTCCATCCAAGTTCAAGCCGAAACTTCTATACAAGCGATTGGTCTTGCCGCATGGTCTGATCTACCCGGACTAAGTGAATTTTAATAAAATAAAACAACATTACATTGTTACTTCCACACACATTTATTTTACAAAAATAATTTAGTGACTGCAGTTTTGGCTACTCTAAACCCTTAAATTGTGTTTAATTCTTAATTTTTGTACTCAGTTTGATAATGACTAGAGATATACAAAGAGCATGGAAGCTCAAATTAAGAATGAGCATGAAAAAGCACGTACAGTCGTGTTCATTAAAGTCTTTACATATGTATTCCAAGCATTTTCTTCCTGAAACCTATTTCCGAATGAGAGAAGGTATGAATTTTCTCTTGAAAATACCAAGTTGCGTATCGATCGTATACATTGCAGTATTCTTCGCACAGTAATAATGCACGTATCAATCGACAAACTGGATACAAATCGCACACCTTTTACCTGCAGCCGGGAATCGGTGGAAACTGGCATACAATACGGTACAAACCATTTTATATTTTGCCATTGTTGATGTTAAACCATAACCACCAGATTGATATCTGTACGATAAACGGCAAAGTCGACGAATTTGATACGAATCGCACACTTTAGCACAACAAACACATAGGAACACATTTAACTGGAAGCGTCAAATACCCAAAGCTAGTACACAAATGCGCTGCCGCCTTGATGTAAATCGCCTATAGTTAATTACCATTGCCTAAGATAATCACCTCCCCTATTTTAAGAATTTTACTCCTTTAGATTTTGTTTTATCCATATTGAGTGTTTCAACATACACAAGTAATATAACAATCAGAATGAATCTTGGAGATTTGAACCTCCACTGGGAATCAACCTACAAACCCTTACGGTTTTTAACATATTTGAATATTTAGCTGTTTAGATTTTCGTTAATTTTCATCGACTTCCTTCAATTCTCCAATCACAACAAATATGATTTCGTGAAGATATAAATTGTGTGATTTTCACAACTCTGTTTAACGTCTTGAACCTCCGACTTGGACCTTCACTGGGAATCAACCTACAAACCCTTACGGTTTTTAACATATTTGAATATTTAGCTGTTTAGATTTTCGTTAATTTTCATTGACTTCCTTCAATTCTCCAATCACAACAAATATGATTTCGTGAAGATATAAATTGTGTGATTTTCACAACTCTGTTTAACGTCTTGAACCTCCGACTTGGACCTCCACTGGGAATCAACCTACAAACCCTTACGGTTTTTAACACATTTGAATATTAACTGTTTAGATTTTCGTTAATTTTCATAGAATTCCTTAAATTCTCCAATCACAACAAAATACGATTTCGTGAAGATATAAATTGTGTGATTTTCAGACTTACACTAGTCCAAGCGCAAACGTGAAACTGCAGAATTCCGAGGAGAGGGTACTCGACGAGGTGGGCATCCAGTTCTTCAAGAAGTGCATCGACGTGCTGGAGAGCCGGGGCCTGGAAGAGCAGGGGCTCTACAGGGTTGTGGGCGTCACCTCGAAGGTGACCAAGCTCCTGAACATGGGCCTGGACCGGAGGAAATCCGACAAGCTGCTGAACCTAGACGACCCGCAGGAGTGGGAGACGAAGACCATCACGAGCGCCCTCAAGAGCTACCTGAGAAACCTACCCGAGCCGCTCATGACCTACCGGTACCACAACGGTTTCATGGCCGCCGTCAGTAAGGGTTTTTTTTTTTTTTTTTTTGTAAACTAAATGTACTGTACTGTACATTCTAACGATATCAATTAATGAAATACTATTTTATTCTTGCAGAAAATGATTCCAGACAAACTAGAGTGAACGACGTTCACACATTGATATACAGAATACCGAAGAATAACTTTGATGTGCTGAAAATTTTGGTAAAACATTTAGCCAGGTAATAATTACGTTTCTCTTCACTTGTAAAAAGGTAGTTACCGGCTTATTTCAGTGTGGCTTCAAAGAGTGACAAGAACCTGATGACAGTAAGTAATTTAGGCGTGTGCTTTGGTCCAACACTTCTCAGACCTGAGGAGGAAACGGTGGCTTCGATTGTTGACTTGAAATTCTACAATATCGTTGTGGAAATACTAATCGATAATTATCACAAAATCTTTAATACCGAGCCGGACGTCAAAACTGAAACTGGCTCACCGAAAATAACCAAAACATATCCGAGCAGCAGCAGCACTCACGTGCCTTCCTCTGGGGAATACCAGAACTCCATATTTTATCACGATCCGGACTATGTAATGAAGGTATACGGCAGTATGAACAATTCCAATACCAACACGAGGTCAAATATGATCCAGTCACACTCACCATTGACATGCGTAAGTAATTTGCTGGTGGTTGTGTAGAAAACCATTCACGAGTGAATTTACAGACCGTCAGGACTTTTTACGACCCAAACCCAGGGACCAACATATCATCAAGCCTGTACAACATACACGAGTCACCAAATGATCCCGGAGGACCCATATACCAGATGTCGAAGAGCGAGCACGTTCCAACCAACGGAATTCAAAACTCCATAGTCGCACACAAGTTAATGCACAAGATTTCTAGAGATGCAGCGATCACGTCTCAATCTGAAAGCAACATTCCCAGCCTTCAGAGTTTTCGAGCATACGGAAGATTAGGTTATTAATTAATTTGTTACTAATATGAGCAACATTGACAGAATGTTAACGAATTTTTGGTGGGATATTTGAGTCAACCTCAAACATTGATTGCTCTGCATATTACATTGTTTATTAATATTTCAATTCGCAGAAAATAGCACGAGTAGTTCAAATGAATCGATATCTTCTAATTCACGGGACGGCGGTATTAATTATACGACCAACCACATAGCGCCAGAAAAAAGCAATAGGACTGGTGTTGGAATATCTTATCCCAAAGGTTACAGATCACCCGGTCCTGTGTAAGTATTAAAATTAATTTATCTACTTTTGGTGTTAACGCAATTCTGGTGACTAACTTACGTTTCTTTCTGCAAACGCTCTTACTAACACACTAAGGATGCACGAACACTATCGTTGGGGCACTGTGTGTTCACCGGGTGGAATTAGCAGCGGTCGAGCTAGCCCCACTTTCATGGGGGTCCGGTAAGATGATCGTTTATGTGGCTGTACAGTGGGCTTGTCGTTAAATTTCAATATGTTTTGTCACATCGTGATGAAGTTTATAAAATGTTTGTGTGGTTGTTTTAGACGTGTGCGCACGCTGTATGCCTGTCTCGGTGAGAACGACGGCGAGCTGTCCTTCGAGCCCAATCAAATCATTACCAATGGTGAGTAAATCTCCAAACAGGCCGTAATTTTACAATCGTTAAAAGTGTTGACCTCATATACTTGTGCAATTTGTACGTCAATCATACTTTGTTGCCAACACTATATATAATAAGGTGGTGACTGTGTTTTGTTACAGTAAAGTCATCGCAGGAGCCAGGCTGGCTGGAGGGCACGCTTAATGGTAAAACCGGTTTGATTCCCGAGAATTATGTGGAAATACTACCATGACAAAGCGGGTCCTTGTCGAAGCTTTCGAGCTCGATCAGGCACGGGCTCAGTAGGGCGTTGAATTTCAATCACTCTACTGACCACATGCTCGAGGAAAATAAACCAAAGTTGCGGGTACACAGACAAAGCGTGGATAGTGCCAATAGATCGCCGCAGAGACAAGTGACTTTCGAACGTAAGAATTCCACGTAAAATGAAACTGTACCAGAGAACACATCGACTTGACATATCTCCGTTCGATAAAGTGCACCAGTTTACTAATCTGTGATAAGAGTCATTTAGTACAAAAGTTATTTGTTGAGAGTTTGCAGTGATTAGTAAATAAGGTGTGGCGATATTCTAATAAGACAGTAACACCAGTTAATAAATTGTACATACCGTACAAACATTTTAATTCCATATTTATATTTTATTGTACATAGAATTAAGAGTAATAGTAATATATTTACGAGATTATATTGTATAATGTAGTATCAAGTTGAGATGGTTTGTTAATTTTATTTAATTTATTGATTGGCCAGCTCACGCCTTAAAAATCATCGTTTGCTGGCCGTTCTAATTACTTTCCTAGTGTAGAAAATTGTACACATTCTGTGATAGTACAACAGACTGGCACTAGATTGCAATATCCAAATAACCTATAATCAATCCGAGTACCATTGCAATATTATATATGTACTGTACTAGAGATTTTTCAGAGGTCAAATGATTACAATTAATCTAAACAGTGCGTTCCCTCAGACCGTCCTAAATAAGTAACGAGTAGAAATTTGTCTTCTGAAACAGGACTTAGCAATTGGATATATATATATATATATATATATATATATATATATATATATATATATTATTTATATATATATATATATATATATATATATATATATATGGATATACTATTTCATAGTTTTAGGATATCTACAAAACAAGCAAAGCTTTAGAAGATATAATATTTTTGAAACCATATCGCTCTTTGTCACTTCAGTAGCAGTACAACGGGTACATATCTATGTTCAACCCATATCTGTATTAACTTTCCTTGCATTTACTGGATTTTAAGATGTAATTTTGATGTAATTTTGTTTAGTCTATATGAAAGCTTACTTTTATAGCATTAATGTCTGCAAGCAACAATAATCAAACTTGGGTAACGTGTTTTAACTTCCAATGCATACTTATACATTTTCCGTACCCACAATTCAATTAGTTGTTTCGTTTATCCGTTGGCAACAAATAAATGCGTGGTCGTCAGTTTGTCATTTGTTTTTATTTAAAAAAAATGTAATTGTATCAAATATACATACATATATAAAAAAACACCGTCTAATACCTATAGCTATTAATGTTGAGCCCGTGAGCGATCATCACGTTGTCGATCCAATCTCTGAACACTGCCAGGTTCACATACACGCCCGGTATGTTGTCCTCGCCGCACCCGACCCCCCAGGAGACGATGCCCACCTGGTGATACCTCCCCGGCTGGGCCGGCACCGGACACACCAAAGGGCTACCGCCGTCGTTGCCGCAGGGATCGGCGAACTTCGGGCCTGCAGCGCACAGGAAGCTGCCGTGCAGGTGGAAGAACTGGCCCAGGCGCGTGTCCCGTAGCAGGACTTGGCACTTGAACCTCGCCACGATCCTCAGCTTCCTTGTGACTTTGTTGAAGTTTTTGTATCTCCAATCGTTGATCACGCACCCATCGCTATCGATTAATGTGACCGGAGGCGGAATGCATATGACGTTAATGTATTCGGATTCCACGATTGGAGATGTAAGCATAATCATGGCGACGTCGTTTTGCAGCGTTCCCAAATTAAATTGCGGATGGAGAATAATTTTTTGGGCTGGTTGAACTATGTTCCCTGAAATTTTATTTATTACACTTGTGCTTATGAATTAAGCACACCTGTACCAATTCTTATGATCCACGATCCTTCTGTATTGTATACACAATGTGCTGCCGTAACGGCAACTTGTTGGTGTATCAACGACGCTCCGCATTTAAATTCCATCATCGTAGTGATTTTGTCCTGATATAATACAGCAACGGACCAATTTTTTCTGTACCCACAACCTTTATGTGGCACATTTGTCTGCTTCGGTAGACTAATATTCGTCGAATTGCAGCATATATCAAAATATCCTGTACATTGTCCATTTTCCATCGTCCTATAACAATGGTTACAAATACATTATTATTATTACTACCAGAAATACATTATATCGATGGGCGCTTGTCAAAGTAATTTATTTAGAAATCTGTTTCTTTCGAACATTAATGTAATATGATTTTATAGTGTCACGTCTTACCAATGTAAATTATATTTTTACCTCGTAATTTACATAATTTAATTGCAATTTGTTACTTATGTGCAAAATAACTAACGATATACATTCACTCAGAATTTTAACAAATATAATTGTGTGCATGATATAACCTCATATCTAAAAGACCTTCCCCATCTGTTATTAAATGACCACTTTCATCGGAACACTGATAATATGGGACACATGTGCAATTGCTTTCCGCCTTAATTGAAAGAACACAGACGGAAAGTATTAATAATGGAAACATTTTGATTCAGCATGCACACAGTTCACTATTTTTGGATGTAACTTTTTGCACTAAAAAGTTTTTTCCGACTCCCCACTTTCAAATTGAACATTGACATCCCCATCAAGTGGGCTCGATATACAAATAAAATTCCATGTAGAAATATGGTGAGTCAACCAGAATATTGTCATTATTTTATTTTCTTGCTCATTTGCTCTATTTTTTCTTCATTTCTATAATCTATCATTATTCATCATTCTTTTTAGTTGTTGCATTTCTTCTTTATCTTTGAGTTTTCTTTCCTAAACTTGTTTTCTTCAGACGTTTCTGCTCTTTCTTCTAGTGATCTTAATTTGCTTGCACTTTTTGCAAATATACTCGTTCCCACTTCCATGCTGTACTGCCTTGTATTTTCCTCCATTCATTTTTTATTTGCCCTTTAGATTCTGCTTAATACCTTTTCTTTTCTTTCATCCAAAAATAAAACTATTTTACAATGGTATGTACTTTAATAAACTTAATGTACAAATTTGATATCGTTTTTCATGAATTTCTTCATTAGTTTTGGATGACAATAATAATTACATTTCTGTACTTTGTACATGATTATGTGATTAATGCTAATGCATTCACACAAAGTAATTGGACAATTGAAAGTAATCAAAAAAACTGCATTTGTGTGCCCTACTGGCAATGTAATGAAGACTTCAGTGGACTTGTGGAGGACGGTGTTGATATTATTGACATAAGGTATATCTTACTGTTTATTAATAAATACATATAAAATTCTGCATTATGTGATGAACTGAGGCAATTATCATACATTTTTAGAGCTTCGAAGGGTGCAATAGATTTACCATGTACAGGTGACTTCGATGTGTGTTGCCAAGTAGTATGCGGCAAACTCAATAACGGCCAGAATGCGCAATCCAAGCGTTTGCAATACAAAATCTTGGACACCAGCAGTGAAGCTTCATTCGCCGAGTTCCCATGGATGCTGGGAATATTACAGGACAAAGTATTTAAATGCGGCGCTTCTTTAATCCATCCGCAAGTGGCCCTCACAGCGGCACATTGCATCACCCCCGACGGGTTTTATAAAGTCAGAGCGGGTGAATTTAACTGGGCCCATCAAGACGAACCGATCAAGCATCAAGATCGATTCACTAAAAAGGTATAAAGTGCTTTACTTTATTTCATACAATTTGATTATGAATTTTCAACAAATAACAGCCACGTCAATTGTATATTTAGATAATTATCCACCCAAGTTATCACTCGGGATCATTGAGGAATGATATTGCCATCATAATACTGGAAGCTCCATTTCAAATGACTGAAAATGTTGGCGTTGTTTGCTTGCCCTCACACCAACCACAATTCCTCAACAGAAAGTGCATTGCCAGTGGTTGGGGTAAGAACTCATTCAAAAACGGTGCCTATCAATCTGTCCTGAAGAAAATCCACTTACCGATTGTTCCCGATGTCGAGTGTCTAAGGAGTTTAAGAGACGCACGGCTCGGACCATATTTTAAGCTTGACAAGAGTTTCATTTGTGCCGGAGGGGAACATAACAAAGATACCTGCAAGGGTGACGGAGGAAGCCCACTAATATGCCCTATTCAAGGTGATTCGTACCGGTATGAGCAGGTCGGCATAGTTTCCTGGGGACTCACCTGCGGAGTGCAAAACACCCCCGGAGTCTACGTCAACGTGGCGCTCTTTGCCGACTGGATCGACCAAGAAATGATTTACCACAATTTTGACACGTTTATGTACAAAAGTGACTGATTGTTAATTAAAAATACTTAATTGTCCATTTAGGTTTTTTAATGAATCTTAATGAATGGCTCTGTTTGCGGGGTTCTGTTGGCAAAATGAACATACGCGGTGATGTGTTCTAATGTCGTTTTTGCAATATTATATTGTTATTAATATTTATATTTTAGGACTCTTTATATGTCGATTGGGTCATACTGTGGGATGAATAATTCTTCATTTCCTCAGATATTTTAGCACGATTTCTATGTCGATTAAGTTATACTGCGGGATGAATAATTCTTTATTTCTGCAGATATTTTAGGACGGTTTCTACGTCGATTATGTTATGGTACAAAACCTGTTAGGAGCTAATTATTCATGCCCTTTTTAATACAGAGCTGGTTTTGAACTGTCTGTAAGTTAACCTAATAATCATGGGGAGAATTTATTCGGGAGTCTTTCTTCATTTGATACATTGAGTCAGTATTCAAACATGAGTGCTTCCAGGGCATTTTGCATCTCCTTATTAGGTTCTTTGTAGTTGGAATGCTAAATTAGAGCTTTTTTTTTACTGTCACTGGGGGCATTTTCAAGTGCAAAAAGCGACAGTTTTTAATTTTTTGGCGACATCTGCCACATATTTATCTAACTGCTCACTGAAGTGCGGGTAAAAAAGATATCTGGAATTCCAGAAATCTTTTTAACCTACAAAAAATAGAAACCTGTAATATTTATTTTTTCTTTGTTTAATTGTGCGTCAGCAGATGTCTCTGGGGTGCTTTTTAGTTCATATTTTTTGTCGCCAGACGTCGCGTTGATCGCAATTTCAATGCAGCAAACAAATGCACATGAAATTTTTCCTTGTAACGTGCTTCTAACCTAACTAATCAAGTTATAGTTTTCATTGCGCTCTTATGGATGTGCTTCCTTTTTAAAACGTGCGTATTGATGTGTGTGGCGCATTACTGTTAAGGATGTTTGCAGGCATCGAGGAACACTACGATATTTCAGGACGCTTTCTACGTTGATTATGTTATACTGTCGGATGCATAATTCTTCATTTCTGCAGATATTTTAGGACTGTTTACACATCGATTAGGTTATACTGCAGGATCAATAATTGTTTATTTCCGCAGATATTTTAGGACAGTTTGTGCAATGTTTATGTTATACTGTGGGATGAATAATTCTTCATTTCTGCAGATATTTTAGGACTGTTTACACATCGATTTGGTTATACTGCGGGATCAATAATTGTTCATTTCTGCAGATATTTTAGGACAGTTTGTACGTCGATTATGTTATACTGTGCGATGAAAATTCTTCATTTCTGCAGATATTTTAGGACTGTTTACACATCGATTTGGTTATACTGCGGGATCAATAATTGTTCATTTCCGCAGATATTTTAGGACAGTTTGTGCAATGTTTATGTTATACTGTGGGATGAATAATTCTTCATTTCTGCAGATATTTTAGGACTGTTTACACATCGATTTGGTTATACTGCGGGATCAATAATTGTTCATTTCCGCAGATATTTTAGGACAGTTTGTGCAATGTTTATGTTATACTGTGGGATGAATAATTCTTCATTTCTGCAGATATTTTAGGACTGTTTACACATCGATTTGGTTATACTGCGGGATCAATAATTGTTCATTTCCGCAGATATTTTAGGACAGTTTGTACGTCGATTATGTTATACTGTGCGATGAATAATTCTTCATTTCTGCAGATATTTTAGGCCTGTTTACACATCGATTTGGTTATACTGCGGGATCAATAATTGTTCATTTCCGCAGATATTTTAGGACAGTTTGTGCAATGTTTATGTTATACTGTGGGATGAATAATTCTTCATTTCTGCAGATATTTTAGGACTGTTTACACATCGATTTGGTTATACTGCGGGATCAATAATTGTTCATTTCCGCAGATATTTTAGGACAGTTTGTGCAATGTTTATGTTATACTGTGAGATGAATAATTCTTCATTTCTGCAGATATTTTAGGACTGTTTACACATCGATTTGGTTATACTGCGGGATCAATAATTGTTCATTTCTGCAGATATTTTAGGACAGTTTGTACGTCGATTATGTTATACTGTGCGATGAAAATTCTTCATTTCTGCAGATATTTTAGGACTGTTTACACATCGATTTGGTTATACTGCGGGATCAATAATTGTTCATTTCCGCAGATATTTTAGGACAGTTTGTGCAATGTTTATGTTATACTGTGGGATGAATAATTCTTCATTTCTGCAGATATTTTAGGACTGTTTACACATCGATTTGGTTATACTGCGGGATCAATAATTGTTCATTTCCGCAGATATTTTAGGACAGTTTGTGCAATGTTTATGTTATACTGTGGGATGAATAATTCTTCATTTCTGCAGATATTTTAGGACTGTTTACACATCGATTTGGTTATACTGCGGGATCAATAATTGTTCATTTCTGCAGATATTTTAGGACAGTTTGTACGTCGATTATGTTATACTGTGCGATGAAAATTCTTCATTTCTGCAGATATTTTAGGACTGTTTACACATCGATTTGGTTATACTGCGGGATCAATAATTGTTCATTTCTGCAGATATTTTAGGACAGTTTGTACGTCGATTATGTTATACTGTGCGATGAAAATTCTTCATTTCTGCAGATATTTTAGGACTGTTTACACATCGATTTGGTTATACTGCGGGATCAATAATTGTTCATTTCCGCAGATATTTTAGGACAGTTTGTGCAATGTTTATGTTATACTGTGGGATGAATAATTCTTCATTTCTGCAGATATTTTAGGACTGTTTACACATCGATTTGGTTATACTGCGGGATCAATAATTGTTCATTTCCGCAGATATTTTAGGACAGTTTGTGCAATGTTTATGTTATACTGTGGGATGAATAATTCTTCATTTCTGCAGATATTTTAGGACTGTTTACACATCGATTTGGTTATACTGCGGGATCAATAATTGTTCATTTCTGCAGATATTTTAGGACAGTTTGTACGTCGATTATGTTATACTGTGCGATGAAAATTCTTCATTTCTGCAGATATTTTAGGACTGTTTACACATCGATTTGGTTATACTGCGGGATCAATAATTGTTCATTTCCCCAGATATTTTAGGACAGTTTGTGCAATGTTTATGTTATACTGTGGGATGAATAATTCTTCATTTCTGCAGATATTTTAGGACTGTTTACACATCGATTTGGTTATACTGCGGGATCAATAATTGTTCATTTCCGCAGATATTTTAGGACTGTTTATATGTCGATTAGGTCATACTGAGGGATAAATAATTCTTCATTTCTGGAGATATTTAGGACTGTTTATACGTCGATTAAATTATACTGTGGGATAAATAATTCTTCGTTTCCACAGATATTTTAGGACTGTTTATACGTTGATTCAGTCATACTGAGGGATGAATAATTCATCATTTCCGCAGATATTTCAGGACTGTTTATACGTCGATTAAATTATACTGTGGGATAAATAATTCTTTGTTTCCGCAGATATTTTAAGACTGTTTATTCGTCGATTAGGTCATACTGAGGGATGAATAATTCTTCATTTCTGCAGATATTTTAGGACGTTATATACGTCGATTAGGTTATACTGCGGGATGAATAATTCTTCATTTCCCTAGATATTTTAGGACGTTTTATACGTCGATTAGGTCATACTGAGGGATGAATAATTCTTCATTTCTGCAGATATTTTAGGACGTTATATACGTCGATTAGGTTATACTGCGGGATGAATAATTCTTCATTTCTGCAGATATTTTAAGACGTTATATACGTTGATTAGGTTATACTGCGGGATGAATAATTCTTCATTTCCCTAGATATTTTAGGACGTTTTATACGTCGATTAGGTTATACTGCGGGATGAATAATTCTTCAATTCCCTAGATATTTTAGGACGTTTTATACGACGATTAGGATATACTGCGGGATAAATAATTCTTCATTTCTGCAGATATTTTAGGACGTTATATACGTCGATAAGGTTATACTGCGGGTTGAATAATTCTTCATTTCCCTAGATATTTTAGGACGTTTTATACGTCGATTAGGTCATACTGACGGATGAATAATTCTTCATTTCTGCAGATATTTTAGGACGTTATATACGTCGATTAGGTTATACTGCGGGATGAATAATTCTTCATTTCTGCAGATATTTTAGGACGTTATATACGTCGATTAGGTTATACTGCGGGATGAATAATTCTTCATTTCCCTAGATATTTTAGGACGTTTTATACGTCGATTAGGTCATACTGAGGGATGAATAATTCTTCATTTCTGCAGATATTTTAGGACGTTATATACGTCGATTAGGTTATACTGCGGGATGAATAATTCTTCATTTCTGCAGATATTTTAAGACGTTATATACGTTGATTAGGTTATACTGCGGGATGAATAATTCTTCATTTCCCTAGATATTTTAGGACGTTTTATACGTCGATTAGGTTATACTGCGGGATGAATAATTCTTCAATTCCCTAGATATTTTAGGACGTTTTATACGACGATTAGGATATACTGCGGGATAAATAATTCTTCATTTCTGCAGATATTTTAGGACGTTATATACGTCGATAAGGTTATACTGCGGGTTGAATAATTCTTCATTTCCCTAGATATTTTAGGACGTTTTATACGTCGATTAGGTCATACTGACGGATGAATAATTCTTCATTTCTGCAGATATTTTAGGACGTTATATACGTCGATTAGGTTATACTGCGGGATGAATAATTCTTCATTTCCCTAGATATTTTAGGACGGTTTATACGTCGATTAGGTTATACTGCGGGTTGAATAATTCTTCATTTCCCTAGATATTTTAGGACGTTTTATACGTCGATTAGGTCATACTGAGGGATGAATAATTCTTCATTTCTGCAGATATTTTAGGACTGTTTATACGTCGATTAAATTATACTGTGGGATGAATAATTCTTCGTTTCCCTAGATATTTTAGGACGTTTTATACGTCGATTAGGATATACTGTGGGATGAATAATTCTTCATTTCTGCAGATATTTTAGGACGTTATATACGTCGATTAGGTTATACTGCGGGATGAATAATTCTTCATTTCCCTAGATATTTTAGGACGTTTTATACGTCGATTAGGTCATACTGAGGGATGAATAATTCTTCATTTCTGCAGATATTTTAGGACGTTATATACGTCGATAAGGTTATACTGCGGGTTGAATAATTCTTCATTTCCCTAGATATTTTAGGACGTTTTATACGTCGATTAGGTCATACTGACTGATGAATAATTCTTCATTTCTGCAGATATTTTAGGACGTTATATACGTCGATTAGGTTATACTGCGGGATGAATAATTCTTCATTTCCCTAGATATTTTAGGACGTTTTATACGTCGATTAGGTCATACTGAGGGATGAATAATTCTTCATTTCTGCAGATATTTTAGGACGTTATATACGTCGATTAGGTTATACTGCGGGATGAATAATTCTTCATTTCCCAAGATATTTTAGGACCTTTTATACGTCGATTAGGTCATACTGAGGGATGAATAATTCTTCATTTCTGCAGATATTTTAGGACGGTTTATACGTCGATTAGGTCAAACTGTGGGATGAATAATTCTTCATTTCCGCAGATATTTTAGGACGGTTTCTACGTCTATTAAATTATTCTGTGAGATGATCTTTTCTTCATTTCTGCAGATATTTTAGGACGATTTATACGTCGATTAGGTCAAACTCTGGGATGAATAATTCTTCATTTCCGCAGATATTTTAGGACGGTTTCTACGTCTATTAAATTATTCTGTGAGATGATCTTTTCTTCATTTCTGCAGATATTTTAGGACGGTTTATACGTCGATTAGGTTATACTGCGGGATGAATAATTCTTCATTTCCCTAGATATTTTAGGACGTTTTATACGTCGATTAGGTTATACTGCGGGATGAATAATTCTTCATTTCCCTAGATATTTTAGGACGTTTTATACGTCGATTAGGTTATACTGCGGGATGAATAATTCTTCATTTCCCTAGATATTTTAGGACGTTTTATACGTTGATTAGGTTATACTGCGGGATGAATAATTTTTTGTTTCCGCAGATATTTTAACACTGTTTATACGTCGATTAGGTCATACTGAGGGATGAATAATTCTTCATTTCTGCAGATATTTTAGGACTGTTTATACGTCGATTAAATTATATTGTGGGATGAATAATTCTTCGTTTCCCTAGATATTTTAGGACGTTTTATACGTCGATTAGGTTATACTGCGGGATGAATAATTCTTCATTTCCCTAGATATTTTAGGACGTTTTATACGTCGATTAGGTTATACTGCGGGATGAATAATTCTTCATTTCTGCAGATATTTTAGGACGTTATATACGTCGATTAGGTTATACTGCGGGATGAATAATTCTTCATTTCCTTAGATATTTTAGGACATTTTATACGTCGATTAGGTCATACCGAGGGATGAATAATTCTTCATTTCTGCAGATATTTTAGGACGGTTTCTACGTCGATTAAATTATTCTGTGAGATGATCTTTCTTCATTTCTGCAGATATTTTAGGACGATTTATACGTCGATTAGGTCATACTGTGGGATGAATAATTCTTCATTTCCGCAGATATTTTAGGACGGTTTCTACGTCGATTAAATTATTCTGTGAGATGATCTTTTCTTCATTTCTGCAGATATTTTAGGACGGTTTAAACGTCGATTAGGTTATACTGCGGGATGAATAATTCTTCGTTTCCCTAGATATTTTAGGACGTTTTATACGTCGATTAGGTTATACTGCGGGATGAATAATTCTTCATTTCCCTAGATATTTTAGGACGTTTTATACGTCGATTAGGTTATACTGCGGGATGAATAATTCTTCATTTCTGCAGATATTTTAGGACGTTATATACGTCGATTAGGTTATACTGCGGGATGAATAATTCATTATTTCCGCAGATATTTTGGGACGATTTCTATGTTGATTAGGTTGTACTGTGGGATGAATAATTCTTGAATTCCGCAGATATTTTAGGATGATTTATATGTCGATTAGGTTACAGTACGGGATGAACAATTCTTCATTTCCGCAGATATTTTAGGACGTTTAAGACGTAGATTCTGTTATTCTGCGGGATGAATAATTCTTCATTTTCAGAAATTTTTCTTTGGTTGAGGTAAGTGTAAGAGCTGTCCGTAGATGATCATTTGACATTCGATATGAATATCTTATGATAAAGCTGCGCTGATGAGTCCTATAAGGACGAAACAGCTTACGTCGTTCCAGATTCTTCCCAAGTTAAAGAGCTTCAACTGCAATTCAGGTGAGCACTAGTAGTATGAAAATTTTCGATTTAAACTGAGTGGGCAGTATAATTTCTAATTTTCGGATTTCGTACCAGGATCACAGGAGTTGAACGAGATCTTTTATTCATAGTGCCCACTCAATGTAAATCGAAAATTTTCGTCTACATATTTTATAATTTTCTGTTTTCGTACCAGGATCACAGGAGGTCAAAGAGATCTTTTATTCATAGTGCCCACTCAATGTAAATCGAAAATATTCGCCTACATATTCTCAATTTGCTCCTCGCAAAACTCGATATACAGGGTGATCCAAAAACTTTTAAAATATTTTCGACTCACCCTGTATATATCAATTTGCTCCTCGCAAAACTCGATATACAGGGTGATCCAAAAACTTTAAAAATATTTTCGACTCACCCTGTATATATCAAATTGCTCCTCGCAAAAATCGATATACAGGGTGTTCCAAAAAGTGAAGAATTATGCAGCCCACGAAAATCGATATATACAGGGTGTCCACAGCCCGAATACCCGCAAAATTTAGCCTCGCGCGCGCGCGCGCGTATATATAATGTAATATAAACATATAGTATATCTATATTGCTATAAATCCAGTAGGGGTCCTACGGACCCCTACTGGATTTATAGAAAAATTTCTACCGGTCGAGCTCCAGGAGAGTAGCTTAAACGCGCGTCACATGACGTGTGCGTGTGTGTGTGTGTGGGCGCACGCACGGGCGTCGCGACGCCCGCCCGCCTGACGCCTGACGCGCGTTTTTTAGGCTTCTCACCTGGGCGGGGGGTGGGCACCTGCTAGGTACGTGGTACCTAGCAGGTGCATATTGCCCACCCCCCACATCTATACCCCTAGATACCCCCACCGATATTCTATTGTATACTATAGTATACAATATTATAGTAATCGCGAGGCAAATCGTCCCGTCTCACTTCCACTCGTTGGCCGGGTCTACTTACCTTGTCGCACTCACGGGCGCTTATCGCGAATCTGTAAGAAGAGATGAAGATTTTGGTCGATGGATTTCCATGGCTCGGTAGCGTAGCTCGCTGCAGCGATGGGGTGGCCCCCGATCGCTGCAGCGAACCGTGGGTTCAAATCCAGCCGGCCGAATAAAAATTGCGGCGGGTTGCGGACCGGCAGGGGTGCCGCCGGGGCTGCGATGGTGGCAGCGCCGTGGCTGCGATGGCGGCAGCGCCGGGGAGCAGCCGGGGGCCCGGCGGGGGATGCAGGACGGGCAGCGGCCCAGAGCGGGGGGCAGGGCAGCGAACCGGTGGAAGCGCCGGAAACGCCGGTGGTGGGGAAGCAGCGGGGGTGGCAGCGATGCGGGGGCGGAAAATTTGAAAAATTAGTGGGGATGAGATTCGGCAGCGAGGGAGGGGGGAAGGAAGATATACGAAAAACAGGCAATCTTTTACAATTTTTTATTCAATCAAAATTTTTACAAGTCAAATATGTTTCTAGTGGAGGCGCCGGGTAAAGGGACTTGTAAAAATTTACCACTGAGAACTGCCCGAAAATGTTCATGCCCTGTTATTCATATCTCCCTTTCTAGAATCCCTATCTAACTTTAGTGAAGGCACCAGGTAGAGGCACCGGGTAGAAAGAAAACTAGAAAACTTCTAGTATCCCGTATCTCTATTTAACTAGTGGCACTGGGTAGAGGGACTTGGTCATTTAACGAGGGCCCGAAAGAAAACGCACACATATTAAGTTATACACTATATATTTTATAAACTCCTTTATTTACACAAGTTTTACTTTGTTTATTACATATAATTTATTCAGGTGTATTGCGTATCAAAGAACATTAACATCGATTAGATTATGCTTAAGGTAATAAAGTATATAATTTGGTGTAGTGCGTATCAAACAACGTTAGCAGTAAAGTGTACGTTAGCCGACAGCATGACAGTCAACTGTTACTGTTGTACGTTGTTTGATCCGCAATACACCTAATCATATACTTTATTACCTTAAGTATTATCTAATCGATGATGTACAGCCATGAGAATGTCTCGGTTCGTAAGACCGAACAGTCCGCTATCCTCGTCTCTAACAGTGCAGGACAAGACATACGTACAAGGACAGTGGACTGCTCACTCTTACAGAATTACAGGCATTCCGATGCCTTTGGCCTCGGGTACGATGCGAGCGGTAAGAGGCGGCGAATATTAATGGCTAGAAGCAGCAGTGAGCGATAAGTGTGAAGCGTACAGATTTTTCCAGCATGCTGTATTCAAATCGTGAACATAACGATTGTTTGTCGCTCACCGCAGCCGCTTGTATTGTACCAAAGGCCTTAGATACCGTCCTAAGATACCTGGGGAAATGAAATTTATTCAGTTCGGTACAACCTAGCCTCAAATACATATAAACGATCTTTATTTAGCTACAATATTTATAAGGGTGCGATTAAAGGGTATAATGTTTATTGGATTAAGATTTAATTGTGTTACAATCTTTATTTATGCAAGATATTTATAGCGCGACGATCTATCGATGGCCTCGGGTACGATGCAAGCGGTGAGAGGCCGCGAATATTAAAGGGGGCTAGGAGCAGCAGTGAGCGACAAGTGTAAAGCTTGAATTGTACCCAAGGCCTTACATACCGTCCTAAAATACCTGGGGAAATGAATTTTATTCAGTTCGGTACAACCTAGCCTCAAATACATATAAACGATCTTTATTTAGCTACAATATTTATAAGGGTGCGATTAAAGGGTATGTTTATTGGATTAAGATTTAATTAGGTTACAATCTTTATTTAGGCAAGATATTTATGGCGCAACGATCCATCGATGGCCTCGGGTACGATGCAAGCGATGAGCGGCCGTGAATATTAAAGGGGGCTAGGAGCAGCAGTGAGCGACAAGTGTAAAGCTTGAATTGTACCCAAGGCCTTACATACCGTCCTAAAATACCTGTGCAAATGAATTTTATTCAGTTCGGTACAACCTGGCCTCAAATACATATAAACGATCTTTATTTAGCTACAATATTTATAAGGGTGCGATTAAAGGGTATAATGTTTATTGGATTAAAATTTAATTGGGACACAATCTTTATTTAGGCAAGGTATTTATGGCGCGACGATCTATCGATGGCCTCGGGTACGATGCAAGCGGTGGGAGGCCGCGAATATTAAAGGGCTAGGAGCAGCGGTGTAGTAGCAGCAGTTTTTCCAGCACGCGCATTCAAATTATGAACAAAACGCTTGTTTTGTCGGTCACTTGCGCCGCTTACGGCTTGAATCGTACCCTAAGCCTTACATGCGGTTCTAATATACTTGTGAAAATGAATTTTATTCAGTGCGGTACAACCTAACCTTAAATACACATAAATATTGTCGCTAAATAAAGATCGTTTGTAAGTATACGATCTTTACTGGGTGACAACCCTTATTGCACCACCTTTATTCAGATACGATGTCTATTGGACAATCTTAAAGGCCGAATCATTGATTTATACACGACGCAACAATGCTATCGCTACGGGCATTTTCAACAGCGTTTAATGCACGTTGAAAATGCCTACAGCGATAGCATTGTCACAGCGTAGCATTGCCATGTAAGGAATCTATGAATCTGCCTTAACAAAACTACGATTTATATTCGGGTGCGAAAACCTAACCTAAACGATCTTTATTTGGCTAGAATATTTATAGGGTACGATTTTATATTTATTCGGTTACAACCTTTATTGCGCTGCTATCTTTATTTGGGTATGATGTTTATTGGACTACGATTTAATTGGGCTACAATTTCGATTCGGGTACGATATTTATAGCGTTACATCTATATTCGGGTACGAACTTTATTGCGCTACGATCATTTTAGAGCAACGATATTTATTGACCTAGGACCCCACATGGAGTCTTTCGCATTTTATTTAATACAAATGCAAATCGTCGTGGTAACTCAGTAGGTTGTACAGCCATGGACGATAAGAATGACGCGCTTGTCCATCCGAGCAGTTTGCTATACTTGTCTGGTCCCGTACAGTGGGGGACGGGGTAGACAAGGATAGAATATTGTTCGGACGGACGGACACGTCATTCTGAGAGTCCGTGGCTGTACACCCAAAAACTTCGCTTTTGCTTTATTGCACATTCGTGATCAATATAGTCTACTGCACAAACTTCACAGGGTAGTTTGTGTAGTTGACCGAATTGATAACGATACTGCAATAAACCAAAAAGTTTGTTTTTGTACGTACGCAAGCGGAAGCAGCGTCAGTATTCAGTATGGCAGGATTAATCGGCATCGCCAGGATTAGCGCAAGCAGCATCAGTTAAGGCTGGCGAATGTTGTCATCATTGCCAGGATTAACGCAAGCTCAAATCAGCATCGCCAGGATATCATCATAAGCTGGATTGCCACATAATCCTTTAGATACCGATACAAATACTATCATATGAATACTGTACTACTATTTCAAAAAACATTCTCATTCTTAATCTTGCAATTTAAAATTTAATCTGAATCTTCGCAATTTAATTGCAATAAAAGTTATAAAACTTTAAATGATAAGCCAATTAATTCTATAAAAATATAATAAAAAGTGCTTTCAGTTTAACGTTGCATCCGATGCCGTAATTGAAATACGACGCCCAACCCTTCCCACCAGAAATCAGACGATATCACAAGCATACGAATCACAAGCGTACGAAACACCAGCACACAGAGACAAATCATAGAAATCAATGCACACACACCAAACTAAAAAAGAGCTAAAAGCGGCGGCCGCCTTTTTATCCCTATCTGACTATTTAGGCAAAATGATGCAACGTTAACGTTTTGGCACTTTCTACTATTGCTATAATGACCTGAATGATCATTTAATTGAAATGAAAATCAATCAGTAGATTAAGAATGTAATCATTTTGAAACCGTTGCCACCTTTAAACCTATACTATACTAATGGTTAAATGCTATAGCCAGTGGAGTAGTTAAATAGTAATGCAATATATTGAAACAAATCTTAAAATGCTGTTTAAGCTCTCTGCACTGTTCTCTTAAACACAAGTGAATCGCACTTACCAATAACTACTCCACGGATAATTCATAAATTACACAATTTATTTAAAAAATTGATTAAAAAAAAAATATGGATTAAAAAATTTGCTTGGGTTCAAGAAAAAATTGATTAAAAATTAAATTTGATAAAAAAATTGACTTGGCTTAAAAAAAATCGGGCAAAAGATTGACTAAGGTAAAAAAAAAATGATTAAAAAAAAAAACACTGTGGAATTCTAAACATTAGGACCGAATCTAAAACTCTAAATCCTTAAATCACGATTCTCAAAGCGGTATTTTTGCCAATTCATTAATAATAATTATATATCTATATATATATATACTAGATGTATAATCACAATCTGGAATGAAATGAAAAATATTTCGACTAAATTCAAAATCGGAGCCTATAGCGCTTGAAATCTATCCTCGGAGGCTCCGAGTGAAGCAAAGCATGGTTTTAATTCCGCGATACGTAACGAGAATATCTGTTATTGTGATAGCAAATTGTGTGAAAGGAGGCTGTCCTGCGAGTGTCCAGAGTAAAGCAAAGCAGTAACTTTTGCAACTTTTTGAAATGTTGAATCCGTAACGAGAATATCTGCCTTCCCTGTGAACAACGGCACGTCTTTGCGATCGCTTCAGAAGGACTGGCAAATCATCATCTCTTCACCAGTAAAAACAGCCGAATCGATATCCCTTGACACACCAGTCCGGTTAGATAGCTGGACAAGCCCCAGCTGGGGCCAAGTATTGGTTACGTTAGTGCGGTGAAATGAACTGGAGGAGAGATGAATGATCTGAAGCACGGCGCGGTACCCAATTATTTTAAACAATTATTTCTATCGTGGTCAGTCTCTGTACCTTTAGATTAGATAACTGAAGATAACAATTGGGCAGTTTGTACAAACTGCACAAGCATATTACTCGGAAACACAGAGGAACATTTACTTAAAGTACCTACGCAAATAATTTTAAAATCGGAGCAAATAGCGCTTGGAGAATCTTAAAAAATATTTAAATGTACCAAGTCACATTACGAATCAAATATTCAAACCTCAATAACCCTTGCAAAATACAATTGAATTCGTATTAAAAAGTAAGGTCAAACGATTGACTAAATGTGGAATTTAATATGATTCAAAACTAGACAATTTTGAAATTGTCTGAAGCATGAAAAGTGATATGGTTGGACAACCATTAATCAAAATCGGATAAGCAAATTTGGAATCTTAAAATCACATCACGGTTATTGACATTTGAATAAATAAAAATTATATTTGGGACGGGATAGGAATCAATTTTTTAAATATTATTGCGTCATCAAAACATTACTACATACAGGCATGCCCCCAAGTTACGTAACTATTGAGTTCTGTAAACTTTTAAATAACTTGAATTTTAAGTTAGTCAAATTTGTAAATTGCATAAGTACAACTTTATATAAAAAAAATATATATATATATATATATATATATATATTATGAACAAATATAAAAACAAAGGCCGTGTTTGAGGTGTATGGTTATGAAGAGAAATGCAGTTTTCTTGCAATTTCCACCCTTAATACGTAAGTGCAAATTACAAAATTCGTTGGTTACGCAAGTTTGGGGATACCTACACTTAAAATTATTTAAATCTATTAATAAATTACTTATCCACAAAATCTAATTCATGTAATCAAGTATCTCTGTATTATGAATTATCTCTTATTATCTCTATATTATGAATTATATCTATATATAATTAGTTTCTGTGGATAAGTTTCGAGCTACAACCAAGTAATAAACAAAGAATTGTCTATTTATCTATAACTAATTAATTAGTATTGCATGGAAATTTCAAGAACACTTAATGCAATGTATGAATGTAATACTAAAATAGTTTATCACTTGGTTACAGCTAAACTATTTTCTAAAGTCTCCTCAGCGATGTTCTTGATCCGATGTCTTCCATCCAAAGTCATCTAGGTTCCCACGTTGTTCAAGATCCGAGTGGATCGTAATCAGAAGTTGAAGTAGTGTCATCGTAGTCATCCACCTGCAGATATTCTGGTGCCAGCAAAAGCCCATTAGCTAAAAATACAATAAATTTTAGATTGCGAAAATGTTAAGAATATAAATCCTTTCACTGCTAGTATCAAACAAATATTAATAAACCATACCAAGGTATTGCCTAAACCAGTGGTTCCCAAAGTGTGCGTCGGGGCACCCTGGAGAGCCGTTTTTCCAGGGGTGCCGCAGAATATTGCAAAAGGTTTATAATTAAGTTGAATAAACTAATAGAAAAATTAACCCGGGTATTTTGCAGACTGACATCATTTACAATGAGTTGGCTTTCAATAATAGTAAATAACATATTTAAAAGATCCATTACAGTTAGTCATGATATAACTTAGAGAAGGTTTGGAAAAACCTTAGTTCAAAAAGGGCGCTGTGAGCGGAAAAAGTTTCGAAACCACTGGCCTAAACTATTTATACAGAGTTACGGTTTGTCTAGAGTAAATACAATACAATTCATGCTGCTACGAAATGAATAAATATCATTCAAATAGTAAAAGGATTTATAAATTTTGTTTCGTTTAATGCAATATATCACTGAATGAAAATGTTATTCATAATGGACAAGTTTAAACCGGAATTCTTAAACAAAATTAATGCTGTGTTACTTTAAGTAAATTTTATGTGAATAAATATATTACAATTAATTCTAAATGCCGTAAACATATTGCATTAATGGATTAATTAATGGTTTAATTAGCAAAAATAGCATAAATGATTAATACTAACTACAAGTTATTTTATATTGTGAAACTTTCAGTAAATTTAAGATGTCATGACATAATAATTTTTCGTAGATACAGACTGTTAAAGAAAGTGATGTCAACTTTAATGCTGGATACTATTAAATGACACTGTTCAAGCTGCAAATCGAATATGTTTTGCAGCGTTGCAGAAATGTTTTCTAAGATACAAGCAAATAATATAACCAGAATTTTTAAAATGTGATTTCTTGTCATAACTTTGTTGTTGGAAGAGTTGACACCGCTTTCTTGAATGCTCTGTAACTTGCCGTCCAAAATTATAAGTAATTAAAAAATATATTTGTAACATCCTCATTATTAGCCTTCTTGTGACCGATCTGCTTAAACATTTTTTCAACCAAGTCGTTGACAGCTCCTGTGTGATTGCAAATTTGAGGAAAATACAAATAATTTACCTTTTATATCCGAAGCTCTTTCTGGATAGAACTGCAACTTTCCATCTGGTAAGCTGTTGGTTAACATTGATGTACTTCAACTTCGGGAGGAAAGGGTCGAGTCCCGTCTACACTGCAATTACCAGTTCGGTGTCTAGTTCTTCGTAAGTTTGTTGCAATTCCATATGAAGAGCCCTAAAATAAAACAAACATATTAAAATTCTTGTCTTTTCAAATTGGTTTAGGTGTAAGACCTGCAAAATATCAAAATCCTAACTCAATTAGTAACTGAGCTATAGAAAACGGGAGGTGAAATGACGGACCCTGTATGTATTGCATTAATACTAACAACAAGTTATGTAGTGTTGTGAATACTTGACGAAGATTTTAGCTATCATGAAATAATAACGTAAAATAAAATTATTTTTCCTATATAACTTGACGTCCAAAATCACAAATGATTAAAAAAATATATTTGTAATATCGTCATTATTAGACTTATTGTGACCAATATGCATAAACACATTAATTGAACCAAGTCGGTTGACAGCTCCTATGTGCTTGCACATTTGAGGAAAATAACTTACCGTTTATATCTGCAGGTCTTTCGAGGATCCGACTGCAATTCTTCATCTGCCAAGATGCGGGTTCATTGATGTACTTCAACTTCGGCACGAAAGGGTGGAGTCCTGTCTGCATTGCAGCTACCAGCCAGTCCTGTGTCTTGTTCCTCCAAAGTTGGTGGCAATCAGAAGTTCTTCACCGTCATCTCGCAATTGCATGGATCATGAAAACAGAAAAGAGGTGTACAAAAAGTGAACCGTATGTACGAGGATTATTAAGAACTACCAAAACAACTAACTAATCAACATACACAACTTCAGATTTCTGTCCAATTTCATTTATGCGTGACCACAAGTACTGGTATGTCTATAATTTACTAATTACGTTAGCAAAGTTACTTTTGCAACTTTTGCACTTTTGTGCCTTTTGCACTTTTTCAAATATTGAATCCGTAACGAGAATATCTGCCTTCCCTGTGAACAACGGCACCTCTTTGCGATCGCTTCAGAAGGAGTGGCAAATCATCATCTCTTCATCAGTAAAAACAGCCGAATCGATATCCCTTGAGACACCAGTCCGGTTAGATAGCTGGACAAGCCCCAGCTGGGCCCAAGTATTGGTTACGTTAGTGCGGTTGAAATGAACTAGTGGAGAGATGAATGATCTGAAGCACGGCACGGTACCCGATCATTTTAAACAATTATTTCTATCTTGGTCCGTCTCTGTACCTTTAGATTAGATAACTGAAGATAACAATTGGGTAGAAACTACTGAGAAGCAGTAAAAAACTTAAGACATACAAGAATTTGTGGTTAACTAACTTATAGCTAAATACATATAAAACAAAAAAACATTTGAAGTGCGCTTTACCCCCAAGTTGACTAAAATGAATACATCCTATAACCTAATCTAGTATACTAAATACTGCACCCCCCATCTAAACTGTAAGTTCACTGTATTAACAATTGATAAGCGCGTGAATCTATGCTTAACAGGTGGCTAGTCTATTAAGCGACAAATTAAATTTAAACTTACAAGAACAATCAATCTCATTATTATACTGGCTCATATAATAACAAAACATCTAGTTTATATTGAATTAGTTGTCCAGCTTCTCTTTCTGTATAATTATTAACTCATTCAATCATTAAATTGAATAAATGAATGCAATTTAGAATTTTGAGAACCATCGGCACAGCAATTTAAAAATTGCTTTCCACGATTTAATTCCGTGTTAAATTGAACCAACACTGTTTTTTTTTTGACAAACAAATTAATAATACATTCCAACACTTGGCTAGGGTGAAAGATATATTATTAAAACAAAAAACATGGAAAAATTAACACTCCATGAAAACTAATTGAAAAATTGAAACTTTGAATGCATAATAATGAATGCATTATATTTCTGTGCTTTGTTAATTGTTTATAATGTTTATTGATAAAGTAACACATGCAAGCTAGGTCTAATCAATAATGTGTTACTTACATTGATTTGGTAGATAATTAAAAGCGTCAATGACAATTCAATTTAAATGAATTGTTGGTTATTGAATATTTATTAGTCTATTAATTATTCGTAAAATTCATTTGTACTATTAATACAATTACAACATTTCGAATTACGAGTTCCTAATATGATTAACTGTGACACATTACTGCTTTGAAATATTGCAGTAAGACAAGTTTTGGTATACAAACTAAATAATTTAAAAAAGTAAAAAAATTATAAAAATATAACGCGTAATGACTGTGATTTATAAATTCTTGCACATATTAATTGAAATTTGAATAGATTATTGGCAATGAATTGGTTCATATAAATTGATCAACAACTTTTATTCCCACTATGGAAAATATTTTATCAATGAGAAATGCGTTTACATACATGTTACATAAACAAGATGAACTTGTTTCCTAGACGGGTCGAATATAATAAGCGCAGGAGTAAGCTAATATCAAATATAATATCAAAGACATGCGTCTAAGAAAATCCCACCCCATCAACCAATTTCAGACGAAATTGTACCTACACCTATGATATCATTAAGATATCAGAACCTACAAACCAGCAACTGGTTCTATCATATATACATAACAACAAGCATACACACCAAGGAGTCTTCTGAAAGACAAATTAAGCAAGTAAATTGCTATAGTGTTAAACAACGCTAAAGTCGGCGGCCGCCTTTTTCCTAATTAACAATCAGTCTCAACATCAACACTCACACAATACCTAAAGTCTTTTCGACATGCATCACGAATGTATAATCGCATTTCTCATTGTATTTATGACACCTAGTCATGTGGCAAGAATATGATTATTTAAAATAATTGCATTGTATAAGTTGCATTTGAAAAGATGTTTAAAAACTAGATAATTTTTGAGGGGTAGTTTAACATGGCAAGTTAAATCTACTTCTAATCTAAAATCGATTCTACTTTAAATGGATGTTTTTTAATATGAACCGACTAATAACCAATAAACCCAAAAACTTGACAATAAAACATTAATTTGGGCAAATTATTATGCAAGGCTGTGAGGTTCCGAGTGAAGCAAAGCAGTAACTTTTGCAACTTTTGCACTTTTTGAAATGTTGAATCCGTAACGAGAATATCTGCCTTCCCTGTGAACAACGGCACCTCTTTGCGATCGCTTCAGAAGGACTGGCAAATCATCATCTCTTCATCAGTAAAAACAGCCGAATCGATATCGGTGAAATGAACTAGTTCAGAGATGAATGATCTGAAGCACGGCACGGTACCCAATCATTTTAAATAAATTATTTCTATCTTGGTCTGTCTCTGTACCTTTAGATTAGATAACTGAAGATAACAATTGGGTAGTACAAACTGCACAAGCATATTACTCGGAAACAGAGAGGAGCATATGTATATATAAAATAATAACATACATGACAGAGGCGTCATATATTTAATGTGAATAATATTAATAAATGCAAGAATTGTATAATTTGGTTCTTTGTTATAATAATTAAAATGAAATAAACTTACAAACGAATTTTAATAACAACTAAATGATTAATAACTTGTGATTAAGGTTCACAATAGAACAAAATGTATGAATGTCAACAGCCAAGCAAGTTTGAAGCAAATAAAAATGAACTGTTGACTAAAACACATTAGTGCGAATACAAAATGTGCAATTATGTCGTTAACGCCAATAATAATCTTTATGTGAAATTATTTAATTGAAGTGTACAAAATAAACAAACAAATAAGCACAGATTAATAAAAAAATTAAAGTGAAACTGAGCGCCGAGTTCTGGCATTAAAAGGAGTAAATTTTTACATGTTGTCAGCGCAATCATTTGCGCTTTAAATGAAAGTTAAATTCATTAAATCGTAGATCATTATTTCTACAAGCTGGGTTTCAACCAGCAACGCCTGGAATTTAATCCAGCTTTATCCATCTTCATGATTGCAGAATTAACTTTAATAATCAATAAATTTCTGCATCGACAGCTCTCACAACTCTACTGTTTACTCAAAGAGTATCGAGTATTGATATTAATTGAAAGCAATGCGCAAAATTGAATGAAATAATACGTACGCAGAAAATTAATTCCCCAAACTGGATTCGCACCAGCTATCTCTAGATAACAAATCTAGTATTCTACCATCTTCATAGCCGAGAAATTAATCGAATGCCTTCCCAAAATTTCAATATATACTCGTAATTGATCAATAAAGTTTAAATTATGAAAATTTTATGAGGTTACGACTTTGTTCAAAAGTTGATCAATTGTTTCATAGTGACCTACAAAAATTGTGTGAAAGGAGGCTGTCCTGTGAGTGTCCGAGTAAAGCAAAGCAGTAACTTTTGCAACTTTTGCAACTTTAGCGCCTTTTGCACTTTTTTAAATGTTGAATCCGTAACGAGAATATCTGCCTTCCCTGTGAACAACGGCACTTCTTTGCGATCGCTTCAGAAGGAGTGGCAAATCATCATCTCTTCATCAGTAAAAACAGCCGAATCGATATCCCTTGAGACACCAGTCCGGTTAGATAGCTGGACAAGCCCCAGCTGGGCCCAAGTATTGGTTACGTTAGTGCGGTTGAAATGAACCAGTGGAGAGATGAATGATCTGAAGCACGGCACGGTACCCGATCATTTTAAACAATTATTTCTATCTTGGTCCGTCTCTGTACCTTTAGATTAGATAACTGAAGATAACAATTGGGTAGTTTGTACAAACTGCACAAGCATATTACTCGGACACACAGAGAGGAACATTTACTTAAAGTACCTACGCAAACTATCTTAAACACTATAGGCTATCCTCCAAGGCTCTGAGTGAAGCAAAACGGTAAGTGTTCCAAGTAAAATACATGATATGCGACCCAATTAAATTAATAATTATTTCTAATCATGGTCCGTCTCTGTACCGTTAGATTAGATAAATTAAGAAATTGGGTGATTATTGGTGCAGAAAAAATGAAGCTCAGAGCTCAGAGGAATATTTACTTAAAGTACCTACACAAATAATTTTAAACAAAACTGATCAGAAGTCTGATATCGTGTATATTGTTTCATTTAAAAGCGCGCTTACTAATATGACTACAAAAGCAATTATTGTCCATTGAATTTGATTTGGACACTGGTAGATTTTTGAACCAACAATTAAAATATCGACGCTCCAAATGTTTCTAGTTATGAATAATGCTTGTAAATTGCAGAACAAAAATTATTGTATTGGTATAAATATTTACCAATAATTAGTAATTTCATACCAATTTCTTGACTGCTGGATGAATGTTTGAAACTAAACTTGGATACAATCAGTTTTCTCGGAGACAAAATATTACACAGCATTATTCATAACTAGTTGCGGTTATTAGAAATGAAAATGCCTACCTTTAGAATCCGATGGCAGCCTTGAAGATCGTTGATGAGAAATTGGCTCCGATGACGATTTCTGCGGTGTCGGCAGTACTAGAAGGCTGCATATACTTTTGTCTCTCAATGATGTTCCATTTACCAATTCAACGAAGCAATTATTCTTTCCTAAAACATGAACACCTATTAAAATAGTGAAATATTACAAGAATCGCTGATGTCAGAAACGGCAAAGTCCACTTTTGGTTGAATTATACATAGAATGTCGCATAAAAGTTGTACTTCTTTCGATTAAGCGCAAAAACAACCTTATTCTATTATTTAAAAGGTGTATTGGACCCTCTGAATATACCAACTGAGAGCAGAATCAATCTTAGTTTGTGACTAATTAATTCAAAACTAGATGTGTGACTTGAGTTGTTTCTGAAATATGCGATTCAATGTGTATGCTAAAGTTTTAATGTTACTCGTTTATGACAAAAAATTAATAAATGCTATTCGTTATCAATCAATCTTTTGATCAATCTTAATAGAATACAAATAAAATTGAAGCGTTTCAATTGCAACATTTATGCATGCACAATTAAAATAAACAACTGTTTAAATATTGCCTCCGATTAAATTTCATTTGGATATAAATAAAGTTTATGACCGAAAATTGAAAAATATCGATGCACTAATAAATAGTTTTGAATAATGTCAATCAATTGAAAACAAATTATTTTTAATACAGAAAACTTGTGAAATTTAACATTATTCATAACTAGATGTGAAGTATAAAAATTCCTACCTTATAATTCCTTCGAGGATTTGCAAAACTGTGAAGCCACAGTTTTTCGGTGAAGTCACCATCGGAGACGATCGCTGCTTCTCGCCAGGTAAACAATTTCACGTCTGTACTGCGTTGCATTAACAGACAGTCCATTTATCAATCAACGAAGGTATTTGTTGTTCTGAAATATTAAAAATTATATTAACAGCGAGATATGTATGGTTGTTTTTTGGAAGCAAATTGAAAAATTTTAAATAAATTTATTAGCAATGCAAATTTTAAAAGTCTGCACAGTGTTAGAAATTATGTTAGATAATTATTGTTCAAAGCAATTTTGTAGGTATGCAAATTAATAAATAAGCAGCAATATACATGTTTATTTGGACGTTACGGATGCAACCGTGCAGTTATTTGTTAGTATCGATGGCTCAATATATTTTGTACCATCGATACTTTCAAATTTATATGTAACATAATTTGTACGTCCGTAACGCCAAGCCTGAAAAAATATTTGGTCGCATCAATACAGATACATAACTGCGATGGGTTCTACCAAGTTAATCTGGTCTCACCTATAATTGGAAGATTCCAACAATTACCGTTTGTATGTGATCTTAGTAATCGCACACATGATAACTGGTGCAAGCCCGGCTCAATTTAGGAATCCGATTTTAATTGAATTAACAACTTATATACCGTTGCGGTCAGCGTACACACCACTAGAATTATTTTAACACCAATAATGCAAAATTCACTTCCGACAAATCAGGTTTCTATGTTTTTGTTTGAATATCAGATCGAAATTAATGTAACATTTCAAGAAAACAGCAAAATTGATGGTAAAAATTAATTTGTTATTAAAATGTTGCAAATTATTATTATTGTTATATTTAAATAACGGGCAGTTAAATAAATTTTCATGCGTTTCCGAATGTTGAATGGTGTATTGTTCGATACAGCATTCAACATTCGGAAACGCACTCAGTGCATGTGCAGCAAATATCAACACAGTAATTAATAGTTTTGAATAATGTTTGTTGATTAATAAAGAACAAGTTATTTGTAATACAAAAACATTATTCATAACGAAATGTGATACTTATATAAAAATTCCTACCTTATAGTTCCTTCGACGATTTCGGTTCGGTGAAGTTACCATCGGAGACGATTTCTGTTCCTCGCAGGTATAAACGGACTCACATTTACCAAATTTCAACGCAGGTATTCGCTGGTCTGAAATGTTAAAAATTATTTTAACAGTGACATACGTTTGGTTGTTTTTTAGGAAGCATCTTTAAATTAACTTTGGAAAAATTATGCAAGTAATGAGACTAATTTTAAATGAATTTTTAACAATGAAAGTTTTAAAAATCTGTATGAAAAATAAGAAATTATGTTGGATAAGTGGGTATTAATCATATTAATGTTCTTGTGATTTTGAGTGCAAATTTTTATAAACAATACAAATGTAATTAATTATTAAATACATTTTATTGCATTTGTAATGTTGCGCCATTGGGAGGCTTTATTTAATAGATTTATTTTAAGGAGTTTAACAATGATGTGAGGAATGTTTTCAAAGCAGATTGAAATAAGACGTATTACTTTTTTGCCTAGCTAAAGAGTCCATTGTGTAGCACAATGGGTTCGCTGTGGATAGGAAACATAGCGATTTCTCGAATATTCCGCGTTCATTTAATTAGATTTTAAGCCAATTTTGGGGTAATTAGAAAAGATTTTCATGTAGGATGTGTGAAATTATGATAATTGGAAATGTGGAGTGATTTTATGCACCAAAAAAGTGCAGAAAACCACGCAGATTTCGCAAAAAAATCAATTGCTATTACCTAAACATCATCCAGACGAATTCGTGTCTTCTGTGAAAATTTGGGGGCTCAATTGGGTGCGTGGGCGGCGATTGGGGGGGCGACTTCCAGCTTCCAGTGGATTTCGCAAGTCGGAATGTTGAAACACATCGCAGCAATCGTTCTGAAACAATAAATGATTAATTAGTAAGTTCGTTAATTGATTTCGTTGTGAATAATTCACCTAGCAAGTGCGAGGTGTTAAAGCGTTGAAGATTCACAGGCGACTGCTCTGTTCTCTCAACGCCCCGCTTTCCGCTCGGGCGACTCTAAGGTCAGTTTTTTGGGAAGAGCCTTGGCCGGGCCGGGCGAGAGCACAATGCTGGCCAGCTGCCTGCAAGAACCCGTAAAATTTTATGCGGTAAAAAATGTAACACGTATAAAATAAAATATATACATTAATTAATAAACTTCGAACAGACTCAAAATTATGTTATATCTGCATATATTTTTAAACAAATTATTTGGAAGATTCACCTACATTTAAAATTTTGTAGCACTAAAACAGCAAAATATTCAAACTAGTGCCCATCAGTATTATTGTTGATATTTTACAATTGTAACGTGATTCTTACCTTGATTTTCTTTAATTTAATTAATTCATGTTTTGTACAATTCTTCAGCAAATTTGAGATTGATTATGCTTTAAATGAGTGAGAAACTCGAATATATAACTTTCAGATTTAACCAAATATGAATAATCAATTACTGAAATTTCTGAATGTTTAATAAAATCATGTGTTGTATATTTCATGCCAGATTTGTATACAGTATACTTGCATACAATTCTACTACAAATTTGAGGCAAATTCTGCTTTAAATAAGTGAGAAAATCGAATATATAACTTTCTGATTTGACCAGCATGAATTAGCAATTACTGAAATTTCTGCAAATTTAATTAAATCATGTGTTGTGATTCCATGCCACTCATTTAATGAGTAAACCTTAAATAAGTGAGAAAATTGAGTTATCAAGTTTCCAAGTTAACCAGTTGAAGTTACTGAAATTTCTGAAAATTAATCTAATGGATATTTTGAAAATTTTATGCCAGATCTTGTATACAGTATACTTGAATACAAATCCTCTGAAAATTATACTAAGAATATGTCCCAAATAAGTAAGAAAATCGTATTATTAACTTTCTGAGTTGACCGACATGAATTATAAATTACTGAAATTTTTGAAAATGTATCTAATTCATATTTTGTATATTTTATGCCAGATTTGTATACAGTATACCTGCATACAATTCTTCTGCAAATTTGAGGAAGATTATGATCTAAATAAGTTAAACAATCGAAAATATAACTTTCTGATTTGACCAGTTTGCATTATCAATTAATAAAATTTCTAATTTAATTAACAGATATCTGTTCAGTATACCTGAAGCTAATTCTACTGAAAATTTGAGAAAGTTTCAGTATTAAATAAGTGAGAAAATCAACACTATAACTTTATGCAATGACAAGTATGAATTAGTCAATACTGAAATTTCTGAAAATTTATTTATTGCATGTTAATTAACAGACATCTGTTCAGTATTCCTGAAGCTAACTTTCATGAAAATTTGACAAAGTTTCAGTATTAAATAAGTGAGAAAATTGACACTATAACTTTATGCAATGACAAGTATGAATTAGTCAATACTGATATTTCTGAAAATTTATTTATTGCATTTTAATTAACAGACATCTGTTCAGTATTCCTGAATCTAACTTTCATGAAAATTTGGGAAAGTTTCAGTATTAAATAAGTGAGAAAATTGACACTATAACTTTATGCAATGACAAGTATGAATTAGTCAATACTGAAATTTCTGAAAATTTATTTATTGCATATTAATTAACAGACATCTGTTCAGTATTCCTGAAGCTAACTTTCATGAAAATTTGGGAAAGTTTCAGTATTAAATAAGTGAGAAAATTGACACTATAACTTTATGCAATGACAAGTATGAATTAGTCAATACTGAAATTTCTGAAAATTTATTTATTGCATTTTAATTAACAGACATCTGTTCAGTATTCCTGAATCTAACTTTCATGAAAATTTGGGAAAGTTTCAGTATTAAATAAGTGAGAAAATTGACACTATAACTTTATGCAATGACAAGTATGAATTAGTCAATACTGAAATTTCTGAAAATTTATTTATTGCATATTAACTAACAGACATCTGTTCAGTATTCCTGAAGCTAACTTTCATGAAAATTTGACAAAGTTTCAGTATTAAATAAGTGAGAAAATTGACACTATAACTTTATGCAATGACAAGTATGAATTAGTCAATACTGAAATTTCTGAAAATTTATTTATTGCATATTAACTAACAGACATCTGTTCAGTATTCCTGAAGCTAACTTTCATGAAAATTTGACAAAGTTTCAGTATTAAATAAGTGAGAAAATTGACACTATAACTTTATGCAATGACAAGTATGAATTAGTCAATACTGAAATTTCTGAAAATTTATTTATTGCATTTTAATTAACAGACATCTGTTCAGTATTCCTGAATCTAACTTTCATGAAAATTTGGGAAAGTTTCAGTATTAAATAAGTGAGAAAATTGACACTATAACTTTATGCAATGACAAGTATGAATTAGTCAATACTGAAATTTCTGAAAATTTATTTATTGCATTTTAATTAACAGACATCTGTTCAGTATTCCTGAAGCTAACTTTCATGAAAATTTGAGAAAGTTTCAGTATTAAATAAGTGAGAAAATCAACACTATAACTTTATGCAATGACAAGTATGAATTAGTCAATACTGAAATTTCTGAAAATTTATTTATTGCATTTTAATTAACAGACATCTGTTCAGTATTCCTGAAGCTAACTTTCATGAAAATTTGACAAAGTTTCAGTATTAAATAAGTGAGAAAATTGACACTATAACTTTATGCAATGACAAGTATGAATTAGTCAATACTGAAATTTCTGAAAATTTATTTATTGCATATTAATTAACAGACATCTGTTCAGTATTCCTGAAGCTAACTTTCATGAAAATTTGACAAAGTTTCAGTATTAAATAAGTGAGAAAATCAACATTATAACTTTATGCAATGACAAGTATGAATTAGTCAATACTGAAATTTCTGAAAATTTATTTATTGCATATTAACTAACAGACATCTGTTCAGTATTCCTGAAGCTAACTTTCATGAAAATTTGACAAAGTTTCAGTATTAAATAAGTGAGAAAATCAACATTATAACTTTATGCAATGACAAGTATGAATTAGTCAATACTGAAATTTCTGAAAATTTATTTATTGCATATTAACTAACAGACATCTGTTCAGTATTCCTGAAGCTAACTTTCATGAAAATTTGACAAAGTTTCAGTATTAAATTAGTGAGAAAATCAACATTATAACTTTATGCAATGACAAGTATGAATTAGTCAATACTGAAATTTCTGAAAATTTATTTATTGCATGTTAATTAACAGACATCTGTTCAGTATTCCTGAAGCTAACTTTCATGAAAATTTGACAAAGTTTCAGTATTAAATTAGTGAGAAAATCAACATTATAACTTTATGCAATGACAAGTATGAATTAGTCAATACTGAAATTTCTGAAAATTTATTTATTGCATATTAACTAACAGACATATGTTCAGTATTCCTGAAGCTAACTTTCATGAAAATTTGACAAAGTTTCAGTATTAAATAAGTGAGAAAATTTACACTATAACTTTATGCAATGACAAGTATGAATTATCAATTACTGAAATTTCTGAAAATGTATGCACTTCATCAGTGATATCTTACAAACTGGTGTATAGATCTTACTAAAATTTATTACCGATATTGAGTAATATGCCTTTATTTAAAATAAATCATAAATAATTTCATAATATCTAATGCTTGATTATAAACATATTTGCTATTTATTGTGATCATGCGATTGTATTTCTATCTCTCAAATTTTAATGATATGTTTTTAAAAATATCTCAAAAACTAGTGCATCAATAATATTATAATTTATTGAAACAATAAAAATATGCTATTATGTATTACACACAATGGAAATCATATCCAATGTTTAAAATTTGAGATATTTATGATAATAACAAAAAGTTTATAACCAAAAATAGAAAATATTAACGAACTAATTAATAGTTTGGAATAATGTTGGTCAATATAAAACAAATTATTTGTAACCCAGAAAATTTCTAAACTATTAACATTATTCAAAACTAGAAACTCAATATAAAAATTCCTACCTTATAATTCCACCGATGATTTGGAAAACTGAGAAGTGTCCGTTGGTTCGATGAAGCCATCGTCGGAGATGATCCTCGGTGCTGTTACTCGCCAAGTAGACATATTCACATTGCTTGTTCTTGTTTTCTAAAATATGTAATAATGGAAATTAATAGAAATATTATAAGAAATGAAAATATTTTGACTGCAACACTTATTTTGTTGAACATCGGAAGTGAAAATTAAATCAGTATCGTCTTTATTAAGTAAGGTATATGTAAAATATTTGCAAGAGTTTTGTGTGAAATAAAAGTATTTTCATATAAGTATCTGTACATTACGAATGTGTTAATTAGGTGTATGTATTATGGGTTTTATTAAGTATGTTTGATAATTAGAGTTTGATATAGTAATAGTTTTGAATAATGTTGGTCAATATAAAACAAATTATTTGTAACACAGAAAATTTCTAAAATATTAATATTATTCAAAACTATCAATGACAATATAATGAATTGTGATGAATTGAGTGATCAATATAAAAATTCCTACCTTATAATTCCATCGACGATTTGCAAAACTGAGACGTCTCCGTTGGTTCGATGAAGCCACCATCGGAGATGATCCTCGGTGGTGTTACTCCCAAGTAGAAAAATACACATCGCTTGTTCTGGTTTTTCTAAAATATGTAATAATGGAAATTAATACAAATATTATAAATACATACAAATGAAAATAATTTTGATTACAACACTTATTTTGTTGAACATCGGAAGTGAACATTAAATTTGTATCGTTTAAATAAAGTCAGGTATATGTAAAATATTTGCAAGTGTATTATTTGAAGTAACAAAAGTATTTTCATATAAGTATCTGTGTGTTACGAATGTGTTAATTAGGTGTATGTATTATGGGTTTGATTAATTATGTTTGATAATTAGCGTTCGAAATAAGCTTGTAGTTATGCAGGTTACTGATAAGTTATAATGTGTGTAAAATGCAATGATTGTAAGTGTTGAAGTTATAATTTTATTAAACGCAGCTCAATTTGGACTGTAAATAGAACACGCAAATAAAATCGAGGAGATGCGAAAATAAAAATTTCTATGGAAAGTGCAGGTATTAAATCGGTAAATGCGTAGATCCGAATTTCATGCAATAATGATTAATTAATATAAAACTAATTTGATGAGTTTTGAAATGAAATTTGGGACATCCAGAAGAAAACAGAAATCGCACGTTTTTTGCGGTTCGAAATTTCCGATGCGTAGAAACGTGCGATTTTCGATAAATCAATAAATTTCTACCTTTGGAGATTAATCATCGCCCTTTGAAGACAATAGAACCTTCGCGTGGGCGGCTTCAGTTGCGTGGATGGGATCCACGAGGCCCCAGGGGGCCTCGTGGATGTCCAGGGGTGCGCCCTTTGCAGGATTCGGGGGATGTTTCTGGAACGCACAGTGGTGTTAGCTGCTGAACAATTCACAGACGACTCAAGGTCTCGAGCGTGTACAGACCTGAGCGTCGAGTGTTTTTGCTGCAAAGATTCTTTAACAAAGCTTTGTGCGCTTATCGGCAATCTCTGGTCGAAAGTGAATGCCAGGTTCTAAGGCGACGCAAAATTAACACGTGTAGAAAAAACGTACATTTATACTAAGTGAATTATTAATACGACGGGCGCAAATTCAAATCCTATATTTGCGGCCGATGGTTAATTAAAGATTAATTAGTAATTGCTCGTTCGTACATTGCTTGCGCCACGAGGAATTGCGAAAACGCATTAGAAAGTATTACCGAGTATCACAAAGGGATGTGAGAGGTTTGACTGTAAATCTTCTTGTATCCCACTTGCAACTAATTAAGGTCGCCAATCGATGGACAATTAACATCGTCCAGAAGGAAATTCGAAAATGGACAGGGCTTCGCGTGCCGTCAAAAGACACGAAACCGTGCGCTGTTAATTGGCCGCCCACAGCACAAAAGAGCGTCTTATAACTCGAACCAATTAATTTAATTAACACATTAATGGTCCCCGGGCACACACATTATCGAAGGGGGCGAAGGGGGCCCATTGTCTCGTGCTGGGGCTATATTAACGGGACAAAACCGGACGACTTTCTTAGCCAGGATAAAGGACGAATCGACTGGTGCACGTTCGTGAAGAACGGAAGGATCGCCTCTTAAATGATTGGAAGCCACGAAACGAAATTGCATTCATCAATTCAAATTATGTTTGCTTTCAGGTCTCTGTTCTGAGCTCTGCGGCCTCTTCAGGTCGATCCTTCGATGACGTTTGGACGTCTCTCTGAAAATCCGAAATAGATTTCGGTCGAGAAATTCGCGACTTCAAAAGCGCCAGTAAATCCGTCGTCCGCATGGAAATGTAAATATTTGCATGTTTTTCCAGCGGACGGCCTTTGATGCAGGCGTCGCGACGCATTCAGTGCTGCATCTTGAGGTGCTGCATCTTCAGCGAACGGCTGAACAAACTTTTCGCCGACCGACAGACGCGCAGAATCACGAATCCCCGCTCATCTTCAGGAACCCGAAATAAGTTTAATAAACACAAGGTCACACCTTTTCTTAGATACTCCAAAATTGGCCAAAAATATGGCCTAACATCAAACACGAACTTTGCAAGTTTTCCACAAATCATCGCGATTGATTCACAGAAATAGTTCACCCATACTTGTCAATGCAGAAAGTTATATGTTTTATGTTCTCCCTTATTAATAATAATAGTTTGTTTATTTCAATTCAGTACATGTACAATACATATCTACAGGGGAGGGTGGGGAACATACAAGCGGCCCGGGAACAAACTTTTATCGGCCCACTTTGCATTCACATAAAATTCCAATAATACCATATAATTAAAATAATAATCATACTTCAAAATTTGACAAACATGTAAAAATCATAAATACTTTACAATAAATAATTTAAAATTGAATATATTATTTTTATTTTTAAAATATATTAAAATGTATTATCAGAGACATAACACCTCCGAGGATGGCTAATAAAAGCCGAAACAAGTTGGGTGAAGAACATCAAATAAAAAGATTGCATAACTAAGAGAAAGTACTCCCCATAAAAAAAAATCAATATAAAATTTAATACCGTAAGTTTTTCATAATACTTATTTATTTATTAATACAGAGGTTCCTAAAGTGTGCGATTACTGTACTGCTTTCAATCATACTAAATAAAATATCAAAAGATTAGGTAATTAGAATTCATGCTTTGACTAAGAAAATTTAATTGTAATTATAAAATCTTCATTAAAATTACAAAGTTTTATTAGACCCAGCATTTTTTTTTTATTATTGGGGTTTTATCCCTAAAGCATATCCCTCACAAAGTTGTTAAAATGTTATTTGCAGAAAATTTTCGAACATGAAAGAAAAAAATTAATAATTAAAAAAATTTAAATGTAATTTTCAACATTATTACTTTTACAAATTTTACAGTGCAAATTATAATTTAAATTGTAACATATTAATCAAAACACAAAATCGTCATTTGCATTATACAATTTATATTGAAAATTATAAAATTAATAATAATATTTACTAGCGGGAGAACCTGCATAATATACACATAAAAATTAAAAATAAAAACTTACTAAATGAAAATGAACTTGAAACTTGATTTGAATTTTTACATGAAAGTAAAAAATGTATATTATAAATTCCAAAACTCAAATGAAATAACAAAGTTATCATGATAAATGATAGAATTTAGTTGGAAATTATAAAATTCTTATAGTGAATTCGAAAATATGAATTATAAATTTCAATGTTAAATTAAAATTTGACATTTTTAGCATAAATTATAAAAAACTTTATGCTTAAAACGTATAACTCGCTAAGTTATTAATATTCTGACAGAAATTTGCAAAAATATTAATGCAAAATACAAAATTATGTACAAAATTACAAAGAGAAGCTATGAAGTTTTCATTGCAAATGACAAATTTTGATATTTTATTACAAATTGCAGGTTCATCAAAATATAAAATTCTCATTGAAACATGTCGCTTGTAAACTGCAATGAATTGGAAATTACAACATTTTCGTTAGAATTTTTTAATATAATTACTAGACTTTTCATAAATTGTAAAGATCAATGGAATCTACGAGTTTTTTAATTCTAATTTATAACGTCTTTCCCCAGAAATCATATTCCTTGCAAATGTATTAACAACCATTTCATAGAAATTCGCAAAAAATATAACGGATGGTGTAAAATGTTGATTAAAATGTTTTTGAATTCAATATGATGAATGTTACGAAAATTTGATGATGGATTTCAGTATTTCACTAGAAATTATGGAGAATTAATTCTAAATTTCAAATGTTTTCGAATTTGTAAAAGTTGAATATAAATTGGAACATTGTAGTGAAAATTGCAAAGATTTTATTATGAATACAATATTTTAATGGAATTAGACAACAATCATAAAGTATAAATAAGTTTACATTATCACTATAACAAATACAATAATAAATAAGCAAATAAGTAAAGCAAGAAATAAATCAGTTATATTGGAATTATGTAATTTTCGTTGTGGCTTTCATCATTCATCATTCTAAATTACAAAATTGCAATAACTTTATGAAAATTTCATTGTTAATTGATAAATTTTAAAGTATAAATATGTTTACATTAACACTATAACAAATACAATAATAAAGAAGTAAATAAGTAAATAAAGAAATAAATCAGTTTTATTGGAATTATGTAATTTTCGTTGTGACTTTCATCATTCATCCTTCTAAATTACAAAATTGCAATAACTTTATGAAAATTTTATTGTTAATTGATAAATTTCACTGTAAAATGTAAAATATTCAACATTCGTATTATAAATTACAACATTTCAGCAGCGATTATGAAAATGTTATTGTAAATTGACAAAATTTCACTATAAAATGCAAAATGTCATTGGCATTTCCAAAATTTGTATCGAGTTGTTAAATTGTTTATAGTTATTTGTAGAAAATTTTATGAAAATAAACTTAGGTGGAAATTACGAACTTTTCATTAGAGATTACAAAATGTTTATTAGATATTATGAAATTCTTATTATAAATACTAAAATTTTACTACGTATACATTTTCCTTACAAATTTTAAAAAAATTGCAAAAAGCTAATCAAACCACAGCATATTAAAATTAAATCATGTCGATTGTAAATTAAATTTACAAAAGCTTCAAAATTTTCAATACATTTTTTATTAGAAATAGCAATTTTTTTATAAATTACAAAGATTAATGGAACCTGCCAATTTTTAGTTGAAAATTATAACGGCTATCTACATAATTTATATTCCTCGCCAAATTATTTCATATTTCATAAAAATTTGCAAAAAATATTATGGAAACGGAAAGGATCCATGGAAAATCCTAGTTCAAAAAGGGAGCTGCGAGGCGAAAAAGTTTGGGAATCACTGTGTTAATACATATATAAACAATCTGTATGGGGCTATCGACCACATGGGGTCTTTCCGCCTTGTGTTAATACATTAAATCAAAATTATTAATAAACTTGTCGTCGGATCTGGGAAAATTCTGGGGCTTCCGGCCCAACATTCGGGATGGCTACCGGCCCACCGGGAAATTTCCCATTTTCCCGTATGGCCCATCCGCCCCTGCATATCTACACACAGTAAGAATAGAAAAACGTTAATGAAGAGTATATTTGGATCAGACCACCACCCCATCACAGCAGGAGGAAGGAAATAATAATAACAATAATTAAACTTAACCCCCTTAAGTTGAAAAACACTTTTGGTCCCGAAAAACCGCGCTCTTCATTTGTTTCACATTTATAAGCGAATTTGCACTCTGAAATTTGTGCTAGTTTTAGAAAATAAAGTTCGTCCAGTTTCTCGATCGCTTCCCAATCCAATTAACTGAGACCCACTCGGGAGATGAAACCGCCGCTCATCTGCATGGGGGCCCCCATCTGGGCTTTCAGGCGGATTAAAGTGAGGGGGGGCACCTCTGGGTTGTTTTTTTCTCTTGTGTCCTCGTTTATCCGCGCCCCGTTATCACCGTGCAAACACCAGATTGCGCCGTTATCAGCGGCCCCCAGTGCACTAGGTGGGCTTTCGTCGGAGGTCCGGTGGCGATTGATGGGACGAGGCGAAGGAAACACGCAGCGTCCCGACGGAGGTGGACGCCTGCGCGTCGCGACGCCCCTCGGTGACGACGTCGAGCGCGCCCCCGACGCCAGTCGCCCGTCTGTCTCGGGGATGAACGGTCGGACATCCGCCTGCAACGGCACGACGCGCGTTCACCATGTCCACGGCGCCGCACTGACCGAGGCCACCAGGAGACCACCTCGAGGGGGCCAAGACGAGAAGCTCTACGGCGACGGCGCCATGGTTTAGGAGCGAAGGAGCTGACCGACCCCGCTGAGAAGTAAGTAGAAAAAACGGCCCCAAGAAACAACTCGTGATGTGTGGGCAAAACGGGGAATACCCCCAGGAGGTGGCTCCTGGGGGGTGAAGAATGAAGAACGGCCCGCACTAAACCGTGAAATGAAACAGCCACACAATTTCACTACAGAAAACCTTTCAGCGATTCTAAAAAAAATATCCCATTTCCTGGACCAACGAAAGTTGATACAAATCACACAATCGCAAACACAAAATCATCACAAATGTGCCAATATTAATAACAAGTATCGTATACTTTCATCAATTACAAGTATCAGTTATAATATATCGGATTTTACTTTAAATTAATTAAAAAAAAAAAACATTGACAACCAATTTAAAAGCCAAAATAATTTTATTCCACTATCGTATATACTATATACAGGGTGTCCAAAATAAGGATCAACAGCATGTGCATCTCAAATGCACATGCTACCATATTGGTAGACACAAATGCTAATAACAAAAAATAATTTAGCAAAAATAGTTAATCACTGAAACATTACAGTTATTTTGAACCACACTTATTATTTTTTTACTGTGATATGAGAATTGTTCTGAAATTTATTAAATGTGAATGAAATTTTATTAAACTTTTCTCATTTATTTTCCGTTTTCGCGATAATAAAAAATGTTCAAATTTAACAGTGACAATCTTTAAGGTTGATTTCAGATTTTAAGATTGAAACACTAAATTATCGAAAACAAATTGAATAAAATTAGCGAATTTGTGAATTTTCTTTTAAACTATCAATTTTTATCGAAATTTATTCAATGTTAATGAAATTTTATTAAACTTTTCTCATTTTTTTTCCGTTTTTGCGATAATAAAAAATGTTCAAATTTAACAGTGACAATCTTTAAGATTGATTTTAGATTTTAAGATTGAAACACTAAATTATCGAAAACAAATTGAATAAAACTAGCGAATTTGTGAATTTTCTTTTAAACTATCATTTTTTATCGAAATTTATTAAATGTGAATGAAATTTTATTAATCTTTTCTCAATTTTTTTCTGTTTTTTGCGATAATAAAAATGTTCAAATATAACAGTGTCAATCTTTAAGATTGATTTTAGATTTTAAGATTGAAACACTAAATTATCGAAAACAAAATGAATAAAACTAGCGAATTTGTGAATATTCTTTTAAACTATCAATTTTTATCGAAATTTATTCAATGTGAATGAAATTTTATTAAACTTTTCTCAATTTTTTTCCGTTTTTCGCGATAATAAAAAATGTTCAAATTTAACAGTGACAATCTTTAAGATTGATTTTAGATTTTAAGATTGAAACACTAAATCATCGAAAACTAATTGAATAAAACTAGCGAATTTGTGAATTTTCTTTGAAACTATCAATTTTTATCGAAATTTATTAAATGTGAATGAAATTTTATTAAACTTTTCTCAATTTTTTTCCGTTTTTGGCGATAATAAAAAATGTTCAAATATAACAGTGACAATCTTTAAGATTAATTAGAGGTAATCAAGGCATCTTGCGAAGGAAACTTAAGATCTTTACATTTGTCCTGGACGAGACTTGAACCGACGACCCTTTATCAAATCGGAGCCTTAACTCGACATTAATGAAGCCACAAAATCGATGTGTGTTATTTCAGCACCGGGATCAAATGATGTCTTCCGCTTGAAATATCGCCGCCTGAGGGCCACATTTCGCGAACCTGAGCCACAAACCTCGCCGATTCCGTAGGGTTCAAGATCAACATTACCCGCTCAAACTTTGAGCCCATCATTAAACGGCGAGGGGAAAGTTGAAATGCGACGAGTTTCTTCTTAATTACACGACCACCACATCGTAAAATGAATCTGGGTGAAGGACAAGGTGGGAAAACAGTTCGGAAAGCAATTACACTTGATGAAAAAGTTGGAAGTGGAGCTGAATTACCCATTATTAAATTGCTGATTATTTTTGATTAGTTATGAAAGTATAATATGTGAAGCAATAGTTTAGTATCTTTAAATATTTCGCAATTAAAGCATAGACTTTGTGGCGAAAATTAAAAGTTGTAAGTAGACCTAAATTACCCATAATGCTTGCTAATTATGTCAGATAATAGTATAATGTGCAAACAGAATATATGCAGTAGTTGGGAATTAATTAGCGTCGTTATATATTTCGTACCTAATTAAATCTGAGACTTTATTTTAAAATTAAAATGGACTTGGTAGCGAACAGTTGTAATAAGAGATGAAGACCAACACATGCGAAAAACAGATTTATCCGTCCTTTTCATGTTGCCATAAAATTCCTTTTCGGCCGTTCATTTCAGTTTGTTCCAGTCTACTTCCTGAAAACCAGTGTAATTGAAAACGTTAGGCCTATCTGTGAAACGAATCGCGACTTTGAAAGCGAACGGAGAAATATGTGCTGGAAAGGGATTTTAAGCTTTCAGCCCAAATGAGATCGTCAGCCAGATAAATTGCTACGCACATTTTTAAACGGACGCACAAAAGTCACAATAATGTTTAATATTTGCACGTCCAACACAGGAATTTATTTGCCATTGCGTGAAGCCTTACTTCAAAAATATTATTTTGAGGTTTGAGGCAAAAATTCATAAAAATATTATGACGAGATTGGATAGTCTTTGGCAACTTATAAGGTTGAAGTCCCGATAAATAACTTCACTTCAAAAATATTATTTTGAGGTTTGAGGCAAAAATTGATAAACTACTATTTTGGGAATCATTGGTTTATTAGTGTTGTTTATTAGTTTATTTATTTTGAGAATCATTGGTCTACTAATTAGAAATTTTCTAATTAGTAAATATGCAGGGGAGTATTGTGTGCGATTTGCATGCATGGTTTCTCTTAAGATGTGAACAGATAGACTCATAATTGAAGATCATTGAAATGTGATGCAAAAATTGATAAAAATATGATTACGAGATTGGGCAGTCTTTGCCAACTAGTAAAGTTGAAGTCCCGTTACATAACCTTACTTCAAATATATTATTTTGAGGTTTGAGGCAAAAATTGATAAAATTATTATTACGAGATTGGATAGTCTTTGCCAACAAGTAAGGTTGAAGTACCGATAAATAACTTTACTTCAAAAATATTATTTTGAGGTTTGAGGCAAAAATTGATAAAAATACTATTTTGAGAATCATTGGTTTATTGCTGTAGTTTATTAGTTTATTTATTTTGAGAATCATTGGTCCAGCAATTAGAAATTTTCTAATTAGTAAATATGCAGGGGAGTATTGTGTGCGATTTGCATGCATGATTTCTCTTAAGATGTGAGCAGATAAGACTCATAATTGAAGATCATTGAAAAGTGATGCAAAAATTGATAAAAATATGATTACGAGATTGGGCAGTCTTTGCCAACTATTAAGGTTGAAGTCCAGTTACATAACCTTACTTCAAAAATATTATTTTAAGGTTTGAGACAAAAATTGATAAAAATATTATTACGAGATTGGGCAGTCTTTGCCAACTAGTAAGGTTGAAGTACCGATAAATAACTTTACTTCAAAAATATTATTTTGAGGTTTGAAGCAAAAATTGGTAAAAATACTATTTTGAGAATCATTGGTTTATTAGTGTAGTTTATTAGTTTATTTATTTTGAGAATCATTGGTCTAGTAATTAGAAAGTTTCTAATTAGTAAATATGCAGGGGAGTATTGTGTGCGATTTGCATGCATGATTTCTCTTAAGATGTGAGCAGATAGACTCATAATTGAAGATCATTGAAATGTGATGCAAAAATTGATTAAAAAAATGATTACGAGATTGGGCAGTCTTTGCCAACTAGTAAGGTTGAAGTACCGATAAATAACTTTACTTCAAAAATATTATTTTGAGGTTTGAGGCAAAAATTGATAGAAATACTATTTTGAGAATCATTGATTTATTAGTGTAGTTTATTAGTTTATTTATTGTGAGAATCATTGGTCTAGTAATTAGAAAGTTTCTAATTAGTAAATATGCAGGGGAGTATTGTGTGCGATTTGCATGCATAATTTCTCTTAAGATGTGAGCAGATAGACTCATAATTGAAGATCAATGAAATGTGATGCAAAAATTGATAAAAATATGATTACGAGATTAGGCAGTCTTTGCCAACTAGTAAGGTTGAAGTCCCGATAAATAACTTAACTTCAAAAATATTATTTTGAGGTTTGATGCCAAAATTGATAAAAATACTATTTTGAGAATCATTGGTTTATTAGTGTAGTTTATTAGTTTATTTATTTTGAGAATCATTGGTCTAGTAATTAGAAAGTTTCTAATTAGTAAATATGCAGGGGAGTATTGTGTGCGATTTGCATGCATGATTTCTCTTAAGATGTGAGCAGATAGACTCATAATTGAAGATCATTGAAATGTGATGCAAAAATTGATAAAAAAATGATTACGAGATTAGGCAGTCTTTGCCACCTAGTAAGGTTGAAGTCCCGTTACATAACCTTACTTCAAAAATATTATTTTGAGGTTTGAGACAAAAATTGATAAAAATATTATTATTAATTCATAATCTGTACAATACAGAGATTTATTCTTTCGAATAATACTTCGCTGATAAATTAGTACCGATTCAATCAATCATTGAAGCGGAATTTTCAGAAACTGCTCGCACTCGTGCGATTATTCATGACCTGAATAGACGATAATCCCTCCAAATGGAGCGCACATAACACAACTAACATCCACACAATCAATCAATCAATCATCTCATATTAGGCGATTACACAATTTTCGTGCAGCCCAGAAAATATTGATTCGGGAAAAAATGATTGCCCAATAATCGTGCCGCGTTTGGAGGAGTTGGACAGGCATTTTAATGCGTGCTGTAAAGATGAGTTTTACACCCAAATGCAGCCAATTACATATTTAAATTGTAATTCTATAATTCATAAGTAAATAAAGGCACGGTAAAGTAGGTCCAATTTGAACATAATTCATCTACTGATTATTATTGATTGCAATTGAGGAGTTTTACGACAACAAAAATCTATGATTGTAATTCAAAAAACAATGCCGATTGTGTTGCATTAAGTTTACGTTAAGTTTTACTAATGTTATGGTTGCAGGACATTTACATTGGTCGGGTTTCAGAAATTTGCAGCTGCCGCACAAAAGGGCTGCCAAGATGTACGGACTCATCCTGGAGAACCTCTCCGAGTACATCAAGCAGACGTACGGCGAGGACAAATGGGAGGAAATCAGAAGGGCCTCGGCCGTGGACCAGCCGAGCTTCAGCACCCACCAGGTCTACCCGGAAAACATGATTCCCAAGCTGGCCAAGAAGGCGATCCAGGTAAAAAAAGTTTTGCGTGCACCGTAGATTCGATATTAAAAAGCGTGGCAGCTCCATCATAAAAAATACCGAATTGGCGCCCGAGCAGGGACCACCCCCATGTCCCTGCTCGGGCGCCAAAATTGTCTTTTTCATTCTTAAAACCCTTGCAAATGAGAGAACGCCCCGCAGATCCTGCAGGTGACCGAGAAGGAGTTCTTCGACCAGATGGGCGTCTTCTTCATCAGCTTCGTGAGCCAGTACGGCTACGACCGCGTGCTGTCGGTGCTCGGCAGGCACATGCGCGACTTCCTCAACGGCCTGGACAACCTGCACGAGTACCTCAAGTTCTCCTACCCCAGGATGAGGGCGCCGAGCTTCATCTGCGAGAACGAGACCAGACAGGGCCTCACCCTGCACTACCGGAGCAAGAGGCGAGGCTTCGTCTTCTACACCATGGGACAGATCAGAGAGGCAAGACCCACATACACAAAAAAAGATTCAATTACCATATGGCGCCCGAGCAGGGAGCTGTTCAACGGTCCCTGCTCGGGCGCCAAATTTGTCCAGCTCGCCCTTTAAGTACTTGGAAATAAGAGAACGCTATTTATGATATATATGCATCAGATATTCGAATGTGATGCTGTCAAGTAACGTACACGTTACTGCTAACGTTTTTTTGATATGCAATATACCTGATAGTCTTGTACTTCTTCCTCCGTACCTTTTGCATTTTTTTGATACGAAATATACCTGATAGTCTTATTGAGACTATGATATCGTACTTCTTCCTCCGTATCTTTTGCAGCACTTCTTAACAACTTAATTTCACGATGAATTTAATTGAGCCAAGTTAGCGTGTAAAGTTGTACTTTTCGTGCCGTTTATAAGTAATTAATCGCACATTTTTTGCGAAAATCGATTGCCCATTAGAGACGCAACCCCATGGGTGCTTACACCTGCCTATGACCCCCGCACGGGGTCATGGGGTCGTCGCGTCTGAATCAACAGGTCGGCCCCCGGGTCATTTGGGTCTCTTCCAACAGGTCGCCAGGCACTTCTACCACAAGGAGATGAAGATCGAGCTGGTCAGGGAGGAGATCCTCTTCGACATGATCCACGTGACCTTCCAGCTGACCTTCGACAACAGGGCCTTCACCATGGCCTCGCTGGTGATGACCAGGGAGGAGAAGCACCTGCCCATCAGCGCGTCGGCCCTCTTCGAGATATTCCCATTCTGCATAGTCTTCGGGTAAGAACCGACACGAAGGTTAGGTTAGGTTAGGCTTGCAAAAAGTGACTCTTAAAATTTGTACGGGAATAATCGAGCAATCGCTGTTTTGAAACAATCGAAGAAGTCTCGCGCGTAAAGTTGCTTATAGTGACCCCTCGCAAACGTTAATGACAGGAAACAACCATTAAGCATTAGAGGAGGTAAGAGCCGACACAAAGGTTAGGTTAGGTTACAGTATTACTGTATTACTGTACTGCTTTCAATCATACTAAATAAAATATCAAAAGATTAGGTAATTAGAATTCATGCTTTGACTAAGAAAATTTAATTGTAATTATAAAATCTTCATTAAAATTACAAAGTTTTATTAGACCCAGCATTTTTTTTTTTAATTATCGGAGTTTTATCCCGAAAGCATATCCCTCACAAAGTTGTTAAAATGTTATTTGCAGAAAATTTTTGAACATGAAAGAAAAAAATTAATAATTAAAAAAATTTAAATGTAACTTTCAACATTATTACTTTTACAAATTTTACAGTACAAATTATAATTTAAATTGTAAAATATTAATCAAAACACAAAATCGTCATTTGCATTATACAATTTATATTGAAAATTATAATAATAATAATAATATTTACTAGCGGCAGAACCTGCATAGTATACACATAAAAATTAAAAATTAAAACTTACTAAATGAAAATGAACTTGAAACTTGATTTGAATTTTTACATGAAAGTAAAAAATGTATATTATAAATTCCAAAACTCAAATGAAATAACAAAGTTATCATGATAAATGATAGAATTTAGTTGGAAATTATAAAATTCTTATAGTAAATTCGAAAATATTAATTATAAATTTCAATGTTAAATTAAAATTTGACATTTTTAGTATAAATTATAAAAAAAAACGTTATCCTTAAAACATATAACTCACTAAGTTATTAATATTCTGACAGAAATTTGCAAAAATATTAATGCAAAATGCAAAATTATGTACAAAATTACAAAGAGAAGCTATGAAGTTTTCATTGCAAATGACAAATTTTGATATTTTATTACAAATTGCAGGTTCATCAAACCATAAAATTCTCATTGAAACATCTCACTTGTAAACTGCAATCAATTGGAAATTATAAAATTTTCGTTAGAATTGTTTAATATAATTACTAGACTTTTCATAAATTGTAAAGATCAATGGAATCTGCAAGTTTTTTTATTCTAATTTATAACGTCTTTCCCCAGAAATCATATTCCTTGCAAATGTATTAACAACCATTTCATAGAAATTCGCAAAAAATATAACGGATGGTGTAAAATGTTGATTAAAATGTTTTTGAATTCAAAATGATGGATGTTACGAAATTTTGATGATGGATTTCAGTATTTCACTAGAAATTATGGAGAATTAATTCTAAATTTCAAAAGTTTTCGAATTTGTAAAAGTTGAATATAAATTGGAACATTGTAGTGAAAATTGCAAAGTTTTTATTATGAATACAATATTTCAATGGAATTAGAAAACAATCATAAAGTATAAATAAGTTTACATTATCACTATAACAAATACAATAATAAATAAGCAAATAAGTAAAGAAAGAAATAAACCAGTTTTATTGGAATTATGTAATTTTCGTTGTGACTTTCATCATTCATCCTTCTACATTACAAAATTGCAATAACTTTATGAAAATTTTATTGTTAATTGATAAATTTCACTGTAAAATGTAAAATATTCAACATTCGTATTATAAATTACAACATTTCAGCAGCGATTATGAAAATGTTATTGTAAATTGCCAAAATTTCACTATAAAATGCAAAATGTCATTGGCATTTCCAAAATTTGTATCGAGTTGTTAAAATGTTTATAGTTATTTGTAGAAAATTTTATGAAAATAAACTTAGGTGGAAATTACGAACTTTTCATTAGAGATTACAAAATGTTTATTAGATATTATGAAATTCTTATTATAAATACTACAATTTTACTACATATACAAATTTTAAAAAAATTGCAAAAAGCTAATCAAACCACAGCATATAAAAATTAAATCATGTCGATTGTAAATTAAATTTACAAAAGCTTCAAAATTTTCAATACATTTTTTATTAGAAATACCAAATTTTTTTATAAATTACAAAGATTAATGGAACCTGCCAATTTTTAGTTGAAAATTATAACGGCTATCTACACAATTTATATTCCTCGCCAAATTATTTCATATTTCATAAAAATTTGCAAAAAATATTATGGAAACGGAATGGATCCATGGAAAATCCTAGTTCAAAAAGGGAGCTGCGAGGCGAAAAAGTTTGGGAACCACTGTGTTAATACATATATGAACAATCTTTATTGGGCTATCGACCACATGGGGTCTTTCCGCCTTGTGTTAATACATTAAATCAAAATTATTAATAAACTTGTCGTCGGATCTGGGAAAATTCTGGGGCTTCCGGCCCAACATTCGGGATAGCTACCGGCCCACCGGGAAATTTCCCATTTTCCTGTATGGCCCATCCGCCCCTGGGTACATATACCCCAGAGCAACCCCTAATAGATGATTGTGCAAAGGTCAAAGAATATAATCCGTTTGTTTGCCTATGGAATTTCCGTGGAAGTTTGAAGAGTTTTGTTTGCTTTCAATAGAACATTATTTCACTCCATATTATTCGATTTTGCCGGTTCAGATGTTACGTAATTTATGAAATTTATCAAGTCTCTTTGATGTTGAATTTGTGCTTTCGCTTTTGCTTACCAAAGCACCAAGTGAACGGCCGAAGGAACGTTCTTTTATTGCGGCAATATCTCCTCTACGATGGGGACGTAAAGGCTGGAGACAATTTCGGCGGAGACAAGAGACGCGTTGAGTTATTATTTCTTTATTATCCCGACGCAAAGTCATAAACGAGTGTTTACTCGAAACCCCAGTAATTCCGGGAGGGCAAAATAAATGACGCGCGGTACTTAAGAGCGGGGTTTTGGCGCGAAAACTGGTCTCTGGTTGTTGATAAATCCGCCAGCGCGAAACTTTTTTTCGATGCCTGCTAATTTATGAGGCAACATTTTATATCCGATACATTATATTATGTTATTCGGTCAGAATTCTCTTTCAAACATTGTTTGTTGTATTCATGGTGTTCACAAACTTGTGCGCAATTTTACGAAATTCCATCTGGAAATGTGTTGTGCAATTTTTAAATTGTTTGTTGTATTCATGGTGTTCACAAACTTGTGCGCATTTTTACAAAATTCCATCTGGAAAATTTCACGTCCTCAGCTTCACACTTCAATATAGATTGCACATTACCACTTAAGGTCACGCACCATAGCTATTTGTGTGTAAATTATCATAGTCCCGTCGCACGTTCCATTGTTATCGCCGCCCTCTCGATCGAGTCACGTGCTTCTTCCGTCGATATTCCAGACGCGTTTGGTTCAGTTATGGACTTTAATTAAGAAGCAAACTCCAGCGAGAAACGTTTAGGCTCTCATATCGGTTTATCGGGTCTGCGGGAAATGTTGGGAAAGTTTCCTCAGCGGTTGGAAAACTGCGGACGCTTTCCGCGAATCGGGATAAAACCTGGCCAAGATTTTCTGGTCATCATCGTCGAGCGTTTGATCATCAACACATCAACACAATGGACAGATGGCGATAAACTTCTTACACTTCTAGGTTACCTTGGTACCTTCTTAGTATCACTTGGATTTATTTAGACGTGACTATAGTTTTACCCTTGTTGACCCTTAACTTAACCAGTTAACCCTTAAGGGGTCATTTTCAAACGTACAATGACACTTCAAATCGATATTTGAATACGCGAAATCTGCGAGGAACGTTAAAGAAAGCCCAAGGTGTCGAGTCCGGCGTGCAGCAACCCCAACTTGGCCGCTATCTAAAGGCTCTCGGCGTTTAATATTTTACACACCAGTCAAACGAGTCCAGAAATGGACTCGTTTGACTCGTTTCCTCATTTATTTTGACTCATGAACGATGAGACTCACTGATTTGATCGACCTGCAGGTCCGACATGGTGGTGAGGAGCATAGGAAACTCGCTGATGGTCGTCCTCCCGGACGTCGTCGGCAAGAAGCTGACCAACTGGTTCGACCTGGTGAGGCCCCTCATCGAGTTCAAGTTTCAGACCGTAAGCAAGGCCTAGGGGTTCCTCTCGAACCCATCTAACCCCCTTTGGGCTTCCAGATACTGAACCGCACCAACAACATCTTCGAGCTCGTCTCCGTCGACACGGTGCTGAGCGACAAGGCCGGAGGCGGCGAGCCGGACAGGGCGGAGGTGCTCATGAACGACGACTCCTCCGACGTGTCCGAAGACAAAAATTTGAGATTGAAAGGTGAGACTCTTCCGGTGTCGTTCATAGAATTTAAATTTTGATTCAGCAGTGATTCAGCAATGGTTTACGAAGGGCTACTAAAATTAACCACCCCTGAAACTATTGGTAGACACAAATGCCAATAATATCACGCTATGATGGCATACATTAAAGTACCCTCTCTATACCATTTAAAGTGTGTGAATTCATTTATGCCAATCTGTAAAAATCTCAAAACTGAGAAATTCCGGAAATTATTTAAAAATCTCTAGCAATCTTTTATAATTATTGAAAAATCTGAGGAAATCTCGAAATATATTTATGAGTCACGGAAATTATTCCGACACTTCTAGAAATTTTGGTAAACATTGATAAATATCTGGAAACTATTAAGAAATCATGGAAATTATTCAAAAACTTCTAGAAATCTTTATAAACATTGAGAAATATCGAGATATTTTATGGATTATTGAGAAATTTAGAGAATGTCTGTAATAATCATGTCAACCGTTTTACATTTTCTGATTTTAATGATCTCGGAATTATTCAGATAACTTGAAGAATATTGAGAATTATTTAAATGCCAGTTAAAATCCCAAAAATCATTCAGAAATCTTAGTATTGAAAACCTCTGGAAATCTTAATAATCATTAGAAAATCTCAAAACTGAGAAATTCCGGAAATTATTTTAAAATCTCTAGAAATCTTTTATAATTATTGAAAAATCTGAAGAAATCTCGAAATATATTTATGAGTCACGGAAATTATTCCGACACTTCTAGAAATTTTGGTAAACATTGAGAGATATCTGGAAACTATTAAGAAATCATGGAAATTATTCAAAAACTTCAAGAAATCTTGATAAACATTGAGAAATATCGAGATATTTGATGGATTATAGAGAAATTTAGAGAATGTCTGTAATAATCATGTCAACCGTTTTACATTTTCTGATTTTAATGATCTCGGAGTTATTTAGATAACTTGAAAAATATTGAGAATTATTTAAATGCCACTTAAAATCCCAAAAATCATTCAGAAATCTTAGTATTGAAAACCTCTGGAAATCTTAATAATCATTAGAAAATCTGTAAAAATCTCAAAACTCAGAAATTCCGGAAATTATTTAAACATCTCTAGAAATCTTTTATAATTATTGAAAAATCTGAGGAAATCTCGAAATATATTTATGAGTCACGGAAATTATTCCGACACTTCTAGAAATTTTGGTAAACATTGAGAAATATCTGGAAACTATTAAGAAATCATGGAAATTATTCAAAAACTTCTAAAAATCTTGATAAACATTGAGAAATATCGTGATATTTTATGGAATATTGAGAAATTTAGAGAATGTCTGTAATAATCATGTCAGCCGTTTTACATTTTCTGATTTTAATGATCCCGGAATTAATCAGATAACTTGAAAAATATTGAGAATTATTTAAATGTTAGTTAAAATCGCAAAAATCATTCAGAAATCTTAGTATTGTAAACCTCTGGAAATCTTAATAATCATTAGAAAATCTGTAAAAATCTCAAAACTGAGAAATTCCGGAAATTATTTAAAAATTTCTAGAAATTATTTATAATTATTGAAAAATACTGCTGTAGAAATCGGTTCTTGGCTAAATTTAATTCCAAAGCGCCAATACTCGTAAATAGCAGCGTTATGCAAACAATTCAGCTAAACTGCGAGGATTTGCAGCTACGAGATTTCTAAACTCGCATCTGAATAATACAGCTGGGAGATTAATTGGTTACAACAGGATAATTACTGCTAATATGTGCACATACCTATCGATATTAATTAACGTGATGCTAATTGGTAATTGAATAACGAATATGTTTATAGAGGGAATTATTTTGCACATCCGTTTCGCGGAATTTCCAACGCACAAAACCTCGCCTAGAAATTGGTTTAATTCTATTTATTAATTTTATCATGAGCTAAATAATCATGAAGGATCCTCAAACGTCTGTAATATTTGTTTGACTCGTGATTTAGTGGTAATATGTTTGAGTTTGAAATCATTATTGTGACTTAATTTGGTTCGTTTGATGGGTAATGTGTATGTTAGTAATTTTTGTTAGTAGGTAAAACACAGATATATGAATTTGATGTGATTTATTCATTTGGTTCGTTTCGTTTGGTTCGTTTGATGGGTAATGTGTCTGTTAGTAATTGTTGTTAGTACGTAAAACGCAGATATATGAATTTCATGTGATTTATTCATTTCAAGAGATGAGCTAAATAATCATGAACGATGATTAACAACGCCTCAAATAATGTCATTATAAGCTAATTAATAATTAACCATCCTCAAAAAAGACAAAAAGTTAAGATTGATACGTAAAAATCTTTTTCTTGCAAACGTGTCTAAAGAAAAATGAAAAAAATAAGATTGAACGGCAGAAATGTCGCATTTCTTGCAGTCTTTAGGGTGCAACTTTTTTAAATCTGTACGTGTAATATATTACAGAGCAAATTACCTTTGGGCCGACTGGCCAATCTCCTACAGTATTTTTCACCTTCTCGTTTTGAGTATATTTTCGCGCATTCAGCTTTATAAAATGCACTGTCCCTGGCTTCATCGATCGTGCTCATGCGAAGTTGTGTCCGGCCGTAAAGTGGTGCTTTTCAAGAGGTCGTGAACATCACACGCAGCCAGCAGAGGCCATAAATCTTCAATATCGCGCGACAAATCGTGAAATGAATCGACTTATTTTCCTATTTCAACAGATTATTGATAATAATCTGATACTGTTAAAGTATATCATATCAATCATATCAAGTATCATATCAATATCATATGAAGTACAATATGAGTGATTTACAAATAGTTTGGTCGTTTAATACATGTCATCACTGCATAGAAATTCGTTAGCATTTGGGTCTACCAATGCATTTCAACGCTACCTCGTCTCGAATCACATAAATGAATCCACACAGTAAAATCTTCAAATTGTGCAGAGAAGGTACTTTAATGCACATCATCATCGCGTGATGATGATCATGATGGCAAAAAAATCATTTTTGTTGATACTGTTTTGTTAACAGGCCAGATGATCTACATGGACAACTGGAAGATGATGATGTACCTGGGCACACCCGTCATGCCGGACCTGAACTCCCTCATCAATTCTGGCCTGTACATAAATGACCTCTCCATGCACGACTTCAGCAGGTAATGTTCAATATTGGTAGTGAAGTTCCGGTTTTATAAAGATTGCAGTAAAAGAGAAAAAAATGGACCAAATTATTTAGTTTCAAAATAGGAGCAGTAGTAGCTAACCTCAGTATCGGTTAGCTACTACTGAAATTTCTGAATATTTATTTATTGCATATTTATTATCAGATATCTGTTTGGTATACTTGAAGCTAATACTCCTGAAAATTTGACAAAGTTTCAGTATTAAATAAGTGAGAAAATCAAAGACTTAACTTTCTGCAATGACAAGTATCAGTTAGCTACTACTGAAATTTCTGAAAATGTATGTATTGCATATTTATTATCAGATATCTGTTTGGTATACTTGAAGCTAATACTCCTGAAAATTTGACAAAGTTTCAGTATTAAATAAGTGAGAAAATCAAAGACTTAACTTTCTGCAATGACAAGTATCGGTTAGCTACTACTGAAATTTCTGAATATTTATTTGTTGCATATTTATTATCAGATATCTGTTTGGTATACTTGAAGCTAATACTCCTGAAAATTTGACAAAGTTTCAGTATTAAATAAGTGAGAAAATCAAAGACTTAACTCTCTGCAATGACAAGTATCAGTTAGCTACTACTGAAATTTCTGAATATTTATTTATTGCATATTTATTATCAGATATCTGTTTGGTATACTTGAAGCTAATACTCCTGAAAATTGGAGAAAGTTTCAGTATTAAATAAGTGAGAAAATCAAAGACTTAACATTCTGCAATGACAAGTATCAGTTAGCTACTACTGAAATTTCTGAAAATTTATTTATTGCATATTTATTATCAGATATCTGTTTGGTATACTTGAAGCTAATACTCCTGAAAATTTGACAAAGTTTCAGTATTAAATAAGTGAGAAAATCAAAGACTTAACTTTATGCAATGACAAGTATCAGTTAGCTACTACTGAAAATTCTGAAAATTTATTTATTGCATATTTATTATCAGATATCTGTTTGGTATACATGAAGCTAATACTCCTGAAAATTTGACAAAGTTTCAGTAATAAATAAGTGAGAAAATCAAAGACTTAACTTTCTGCAATGACAAGTATCAGATAGCTACTACTGAAATTTCTGAAAATGTATTTATTGCATATTTATTATCAGATATCTGTTTGGTATACTTGAAGCTAATACTCCTGAAAATTTGACAAAGTTTCAGTATTAAATAAGTGAGAAAATCAAAGACTTAACTTTCTGCAATGACAAGTATCAGATAGCTACTACTGAAAATTCTGAAAATTTATTTATTGCATATTTATTATCAGATATCTGTTTGGTATACTTGAAGCTAATACTCCTGAAAATTTGACAAAGTTTCAGTAATAAATAAGTGAGAAAATCAAAGACTTAACTTTCTGCAATGACAAGTATCAGATAGCTACTACTGAAAATTCTGAAAATTTATTTATTGCATATTTATTATCAGATATCTGTTTGGTATACTTGAAGCTAATACTCCTGAAAATTTGACAAAGTTTCAGTATTAAATAAGTGAGAAATCAAACACTTCACTTTCTGCAATGACAAGTATCGGTTAGTTACTACTGAAATTTCTGAATATTTATTTATTGCATATTTATTATCAGATATCTGTTTGGTATACTTGAAGCTAATACTCCTGAAAATTTGACAAAGTTTCAGTAATAAATAAGTGAGAAAATCAAAGACTTATCTTTCTGCAACGACAAGTATCAGTTAGCTACTACTGAAATTTCTGAATATTTATTTATTGCATATTTATTATCAGATATCTGTTTGGTATACTTGAAGCTAATACTCCTGAAAATTTGACAAAGTTTCAGTATTAAATAAGTGAGAAAATCAAAGACTTAACTTTCTGCAATGACAAGTATCAGTTAGCTACTACTGAAATTTCTGAATATTTATTTATTGCATATTTATTATCAGATATCTGTTTGGTATACTTGAAGCTAATACTCCTGAAAATTTGACAAAGTTTCAGTAATAAATAAGTGAGAAAATCAAAGACTTATCTTTCTGCAATGACAAGTATCAATTAGCTACTACTGAAATTTCTGAAAATGTATTTATTGCATATTTATTATCAGATATATGTTTGGTATACTTGAAGCTAATACTCCTGAAAATTTGACAAAGTTTCAGTAATAAATAAGTGAGAAAATCAAAGACTTATCTTTCTGCAATGACAAGTATCAATTAGCTACTACTGAAATTTCTGAAAATGTATTTATTGCATATTTATTATCAGATATCTGTTTGGTATACTTGAAGCTAATACTCCTGAAAATTTGACAAAGTTTCAGTATTAAATAAGTGAGAAATCAAACACTTCACTTTCTGCAATGACAAGTATCGGTTAGTTACTACTGAAATTTCTGAATATTTATTTATTGCATATTTATTATCAGATATCTGTTTGGTATACTTGAAGCTAATACTCCTGAAAATTTGACAAAGTTTCAGTAATAAATAAGTGAGAAAATCAAAGACTTATCTTTCTGCAATGACAAGTATCAATTAGCTACTACTGAAATTTCTGAAAATGTATTTATTGCATATTTATTATCAGATATATGTTTGGTATACTTGAAGCTAATACTCCTGAAAATTTGACAAAGTTTCAGTAATAAATAAGTGAGAAAATCAAAGACTTATCTTTCTGCAATGACAAGTATCAATTAGCTACTACTGAAATTTCTGAAAATGTATTTATTGCATATTTATTATCAGATATCTGTTTGGTATACTTGAAGCTAATACTCCTGAAAATTTGACAAAGTTTCAGTATTAAATAAGTGAGAAATCAAACACTTCACTTTCTGCAATGACAAGTATCGGTTAGTTACTACTGAAATTTCTGAAAATGTATTTATTGCATATTTATTATCAGATATCTGTTTGGTATACTTGAAGCTAATACTCCTGAAAATTTGACAAAGTTTCAGTAATAAATAAGTGAGAAAATCAAAGACTTATCTTTCTGCAATGACAAGTATCAATTAGCTACTACTGAAATTTCTGAAAATGTATTTATTGCATATTTATTATCAGATATATGTTTGGTATACTTGAAGCTAATACTCCTGAAAATTTGACAAAGTTTCAGTAATAAATAAGTGAGAAAATCAAAGACTTATCTTTCTGCAATGACAAGTATCAATTAGCTACTACTGAAATTTCTGAAAATGTATTTATTGCATATTTATTATCAGATATCTGTTTGGTATACTTGAAGCTAATACTCCTGAAAATTTGACAAAGTTTCAGTATTAAATAAGTGAGAAATCAAACACTTCACTTTCTGCAATGACAAGTATCGGTTAGTTACTACTGAAATTTCTGAATATTTATTTATTGCATATTTATTATCAGATATCTGTTTGGTATACTTGAAGCTAATACTCCTGAAAATTTGACAAAGTTTCAGTAATAAATAAGTGAGAAAATCAAAGACTTATCTTTCTGCAATGACAAGTATCAATTAGCTACTACTGAAATTTCTGAAAATGTATTTATTGCATATTTATTATCAGATATCTGTTTGGTATACTTGAAGCTAATACTCCTGAAAATTTGACAAAGTTTCAGTATTAAATAAGTGAGAAATCAAACACTTCACTTTCTGCAATGACAAGTATCGGTTAGTTACTACTGAAATTTCTGAATATTTATTTATTGCATATTTATTATCAGATATCTGTTTGGTATACTTGAAGCTAATACTCCTGAAAATTTGACAAAGTTTCAGTAATAAATAAGTGAGAAAATCAAAGACTTATCTTTCTGCAATGACAAGTATCAATTAGCTACTACTGAAATTTCTGAAAATGTATTTATTGCATATTTATTATCAGATATCTGTTTGGTATACTTGAAGCTAATACTCCTGAAAATTTGACAAAGTTTCAGTATTAAATAAGTGAGAAATCAAACACTTCACTTTCTGCAATGACAAGTATCGGTTAGTTACTACTGAAATTTCTGAATATTTATTTATTGCATATTTATTATCAGATATCTGTTTGGTATACTTGAAGCTAATACTCCTGAAAATTTGACAAAGTTTCAGTAATAAATAAGTGAGAAAATCAAAGACTTATCTTTCTGCAATGACAAGTATCAATTAGCTACTACTGAAATTTCTGAAAATGTATTTATTGCATATTTATTATCAGATATATGTTTGGTATACTTGAAGCTAATACTCCTGAAAATTTGACAAAGTTTCAGTAATAAATAAGTGAGAAAATCAAAGACTTATCTTTCTGCAATGACAAGTATCAATTAGCTACTACTGAAATTTCTGAAAATGTATTTATTGCATATTTATTATCAGATATCTGTTTGGTATACTTGAAGCTAATACTCCTGAAAATTTGACAAAGTTTCAGTATTAAATAAGTGAGAAATCAAACACTTCACTTTCTGCAATGACAAGTATCGGTTAGTTACTACTGAAATTTCTGAATATTTATTTATTGCATATTTATTATCAGATATCTGTTTGGTATACTTGAAGCTAATACTCCTGAAAATTTGACAAAGTTTCAGTAATAAATAAGTGAGAAAATCAAAGACTTATCTTTCTGCAATGACAAGTATCAATTAGCTACTACTGAAATTTCTGAAAATGTATTTATTGCATATTTATTATCAGATATCTGTTTGGTATACTTGAAGCTAATACTCCTGAAAATTTGACAAAGTTTCAGTATTAAATAAGTGAGAAATCAAACACTTCACTTTCTGCAATGACAAGTATCGGTTAGTTACTACTGAAATTTCTGAATATTTATTTATTGCATATTTATTATCAGATATCTGTTTGGTATACTTGAAGCTAATACTCCTGAAAATTTGACAAAGTTTCAGTATTAAATAAGTGAGAAATCAAACACTTCACTTTCTGCAATGACAAGTATCGGTTAGTTACTACTGAAATTTCTGAAAATGTATTTATTGCATATTTATTATCAGATATCTGTTTGGTATACTTGAAGCTAATACTCCTGAAAATTTGACAAAGTTTCAGTAATAAATAAGTGAGAAAATCAAAGACTTATCTTTCTGCAATGACAAGTATCAATTAGCTACTACTGAAATTTCTGAAAATGTATTTATTGCATATTTATTATCAGATATCTGTTTGGTATACTTGAAGCTAATACTCCTGAAAATTTGACAAAGTTTCAGTATTAAATAAGTGAGAAATCAAACACTTCACTTTCTGCAATGACAAGTATCGGTTAGTTACTACTGAAATTTCTGAAAATGTATTTATTGCATATTTATTATCAGATATCTGTTTGGTATACTTGAAGCTAATACTCCTGAAAATTTGACAAAGTTTCAGTAATAAATAAGTGAGAAAATCAAAGACTTATCTTTCTGCAATGACAAGTATCAATTAGCTACTACTGAAATTTCTGAAAATGTATTTATTGCATATTTATTATCAGATATCTGTTTGGTATACTTGAAGCTAATACTCCTGAAAATTTGACAAAGTTTCAGTAATAAATAAGTGAGAAAATCAAAGACTTATCTTTCTGCAATGACAAGTATCAATTAGCTACTACTGAAATTTCTGAAAATGTATTTATTGCATATTTATTATCAGATATCTGTTTGGTATACTTGAAGCTAATACTCCTGAAAATTTGACAAAGTTTCAGTATTAAATAAGTGAGAAATCAAACACTTCACTTTCTGCAATGACAAGTATCGGTTAGTTACTACTGAAATTTCTGAAAATGTATTTATTGCATATTTATTATCAGATATCTGTTTGGTATACTTGAAGCTAATACTCCTGAAAATTTGACAAAGTTTCAGTAATAAATAAGTGAGAAAATCAAAGACTTATCTTTCTGCAATGACAAGTATCAATTAGCTACTACTGAAATTTCTGAAAATGTATTTATTGCATATTTATTATCAGATATCTGTTTGGTATACTTGAAGCTAATACTCCTGAAAATTTGACAAAGTTTCAGTAATAAATAAGTGAGAAAATCAAAGACTTATCTTTCTGCAATGACAAGTATCAATTAGCTACTACTGAAATTTCTGAAAATGTATTTATTGCATATTTATTATCAGATATCTGTTTGGTATACTTGAAGCTAATACTCCTGAAAATTTGACAAAGTTTCAGTATTAAATAAGTGAGAAATCAAACACTTCACTTTCTGCAATGACAAGTATCGGTTAGTTACTACTGAAATTTCTGAAAATGTATTTATTGCATATTTATTATCAGATATCTGTTTGGTATACTTGAAGCTAATACTCCTGAAAATTTGACAAAGTTTCAGTAATAAATAAGTGAGAAAATCAAAGACTTATCTTTCTGCAATGACAAGTATCAATTAGCTACTACTGAAATTTCTGAAAATGTATTTATTGCATATTTATTATCAGATATCTGTTTGGTATACTTGAAGCTAATACTCCTGAAAATTTGACAAAGTTTCAGTATTAAATAAGTGAGAAATCAAACACTTCACTTTCTGCAATGACAAGTATCGGTTAGTTACTACTGAAATTTCTGAATATTTATTTATTGCATATTTATTATCAGATATCTGTTTGGTATACTTGAAGCTAATACTCCTGAAAATTTGACAAAGTTTCAGTAATAAATAAGTGAGAAAATCAAAGACTTATCTTTCTGCAATGACAAGTATCAATTAGCTACTACTGAAATTTCTGAAAATGTATTTATTGCATATTTATTATCAGATATCTGTTTGGTATACTTGAAGCTAATACTCCTGAAAATTTGACAAAGTTTCAGTATTAAATAAGTGAGAAATCAAACACTTCACTTTCTGCAATGACAAGTATCGGTTAGTTACTACTGAAATTTCTGAATATTTATTTATTGCATATTTATTATCAGATATCTGTTTGGTATACTTGAAGCTAATACTCCTGAAAATTTGACAAAGTTTCAGTATTAAATAAGTGAGAAATCAAACACTTCACTTTCTGCAATGACAAGTATCGGTTAGTTACTACTGAAATTTCTGAAAATGTATTTATTGCATATTTATTATCAGATATCTGTTTGGTATACTTGAAGCTAATACTCCTGAAAATTTGACAAAGTTTCAGTAATAAATAAGTGAGAAAATCAAAGACTTATCTTTCTGCAATGACAAGTATCAATTAGCTACTACTGAAATTTCTGAAAATGTATTTATTGCATATTTATTATCAGATATCTGTTTGGTATACTTGAAGCTAATACTCCTGAAAATTTGACAAAGTTTCAGTATTAAATAAGTGAGAAATCAAACACTTCACTTTCTGCAATGACAAGTATCGGTTAGTTACTACTGAAATTTCTGAAAATGTATTTATTGCATATTTATTATCAGATATCTGTTTGGTATACTTGAAGCTAATACTCCTGAAAATTTGACAAAGTTTCAGTAATAAATAAGTGAGAAAATCAAAGACTTATCTTTCTGCAATGACAAGTATCAATTAGCTACTACTGAAATTTCTGAAAATGTATTTATTGCATATTTAATATCAGATATCTGTTTGGTATACTTGAAGCTAATACTCCTGAAAATTTGACAAAGTTTCAGTATTAAATAAGTGAGAAATCAAACACTTCACTTTCTGCAATGACAAGTATCGGTTAGTTACTACTGAAATTTCTGAAAATGTATTTATTGCATATTTATTATCAGATATCTGTTTGGTATACTTGAAGCTAATACTCCTGAAAATTTGACAAAGTTTCAGTATTAAATAAGTGAGAAATCAAACACTTCACTTTCTGCAATGACAAGTATCAATTAGCTACTACTGAAATTTCTGAAAATGTATTTATTGCATATTTATTATCAGATATCTGTTTGGTATACTTGAAGCTAATACTCCTGAAAATTTGACAAAGTTTCAGTATTAAATAAGTGAGAAATCAAACACTTCACTTTCTGCAATGACAAGTATCGGTTAGTTACTACTGAAATTTCTGAAAATGTATTTATTGCATATTTATTATCAGATATCTGTTTGGTATACTTGAAGCTAATACTCCTGAAAATTTGACAAAGTTTCAGTAATAAATAAGTGAGAAAATCAAAGACTTATCTTTCTGCAATGACAAGTATCAATTAGCTACTACTGAAATTTCTGAAAATGTATTTATTGCATATTTAATATCAGATATCTGTTTGGTATACTTGAAGCTAATACTCCTGAAAATTTGACAAAGTTTCAGTATTAAATAAGTGAGAAATCAAACACTTCACTTTCTGCAATGACAAGTATCGGTTAGTTACTACTGAAATTTCTGAAAATGTATTTATTGCATATTTATTATCAGATATCTGTTTGGTATACTTGAAGCTAATACTCCTGAAAATTTGACAAAGTTTCAGTATTAAATAAGTGAGAAATCAAACACTTCACTTTCTGCAATGACAAGTATCAATTAGCTACTACTGAAATTTCTGAAAATGTATTTATTGCATATTTATTATCAGATATCTGTTTGGTATACTTGAAGCTAATACTCCTGAAAATTTGACAAAGTTTCAGTATTAAATAAGTGAGAAATCAAACACTTCACTTTCTGCAATGACAAGTATCGGTTAGTTACTACTGAAATTTCTGAAAATGTATTTATTGCATATTTATTATCAGATATCTGTTTGGTATACTTGAAGCTAATACTCCTGAAAATTTGACAAAGTTTCAGTAATAAATAAGTGAGAAAATCAAAGACTTATCTTTCTGCAATGACAAGTATCAATTAGCTACTACTGAAATTTCTGAAAATGTATTTATTGCATATTTAATATCAGATATCTGTTTGGTATACTTGAAGCTAATACTCCTGAAAATTTGACAAAGTTTCAGTATTAAATAAGTGAGAAATCAAACACTTCACTTTCTGCAATGACAAGTATCGGTTAGTTACTACTGAAATTTCTGAAAATGTATTTATTGCATATTTATTATCAGATATCTGTTTGGTATACTTGAAGCTAATACTCCTGAAAATTTGAGCAGTGAGTTATTAAAACGCGAATATTTCAATTTGCATGAGAAATGGATTGGGATGTGTGCAAAAAGTGTTTGATATTAAAGCAATGTTACACAACGCATTTCCCATTCATATCACTGAGGGGCGAATTCCAGATTTTCGCTTTAATTCGCGTATAAGTGCAAAGGGGAAAATTAGAACACTTGGGGGGCCCACGCGAGACCGCGACCCAGATATTACGCAAATCGCCCCCAGGAGGGTAAACACGGTCCGCACGTGGGGGTTGCGCAAGCCGCCCTCACGTAACAACACCCCTTCACCCTCAGGGACCTGATGCTGGCCGGCACCCAGCAGTCCGTGGAGCTCAAGCTGGCCCTCGACCAGGAGCAGCAGAAGAGCAAGAAGCTCGAGGAGTCGATGAGGAAGCTGGACGACGAGATGCGCCGCACCGACGAGCTCCTCTACCAGATGATACCCAAGCAGGTGGCGGACAGGCTGAGGACCGGCGAGAACCCCATCGACACCTGCGAGGTACCCCAACTACCAATTAACCACCAGGTCTCTACCTCTACCTGTTGCTGTGTGTTTAGATGTTCGATAACGTGTCGATACTCTTCTCCGACGTCGTCACCTTCACCGAGATCTGCAGCAGGATCACCCCCATGGAGGTCGTCTCCATGCTCAACGGCATGTACTCCATCTTCGACAACCTCACCGAGCGCAATAAGGTCTACAAGGTAATCAGCGTTTGATTGCGAGATCTTGATAAGGGCGTGCAATTTGCGGGGGTTCAATCATAAACACATCAAGGAAGACGATTGGGGGCAGTTAATGAGCATGCCATCAAGCCTAACAAAAACAAGATTTACTCAGCACCGATATTTCACCGTGCAGATTTTACAATACGTTAGGATATTAACCTAAACCTAGAGGATATTAAGATAAATCTTTCTTTGCCGGTACGTCTGAAGTCGGCCCGACAAAAGGGTTCTAGTAAGTTCTAGTAAGTTCCGGCCGCTTATTATTTACATTCATTCCATACGTGAGATAACAAATTTTTAGGCACGGGCTGCATAAATCTTGGTTTCATTAGGCTTGATGACATGCCCATTAACCAACCCCAATAGTCTTTGTCGGTACGTCTGAAGACGCCCGACAAGATTATATGTATAGGTTCTGGATAGCCATTCGACCATCACGGCTTTCATAGGTAAGATAACAACACCTGAGATATGGGCGCCACTAGGTTACAACTCCAAAACCATTATCACCATCACCATCATCATCAACATCAACAACAACATTACACGCAATTCAACAGAAGTTTTCGATTCCAGGTGGAGACCATCGGCGACGCCTACATGGTGGTCTCCGGAGCCCCGGAGAAGCAGGGCAACCACGCTGAAAGGGTGTGCGACATGGCCCTCGACATGGTGGACGCCATCACCGACCTGAAGGACCCCTCCACAGGTAAACCGTTTCGAAGCTTTCTGCAGAACTGTTCCACCAGCAGCTCTTTCGTTGCTGCAGGTCAGCACCTGAAGATCAGGGTGGGCGTCCACTCCGGGGCCGTCGTGGCCGGCATCGTGGGCCTGAAGATGCCCAGGTACTGCCTCTTCGGCGACAGCGTCAACACCGCCTCGAGGATGGAGTCCACCAGCTCGGCCATGCAGATCCACATCAGCCAGTCCACCATGGAGCTCCTCCCCAGGGACTACAAGGTGGTGGAGCGCGGCGAGATCGACGTGAAAGGAAAAGGTGAGCAGGAAAAACTCTCGACCAAAAATTCAAGCCGTGGATGATGATTAGCTCAAAGGTACTTTACAGTAATAATTAGATGATGATGATTAGCTCAAAGGTACTTTGGTACTCAAAGGTAACTAATAAGAGAAATATGTACATAGATGTACTTTATTTACATTTCATAAATTTCGACCCCCTAATTTTTCAATCTCGCTTATTCTGAGGATAAGATGTTAAAAGACACATTAAGTTATACATGTTGTGTGATTCTGAAATCAGTTGATTGACTAATAAAAGAAAAATGAACAAAAATGTACTTTTTTTAACATATTATTGATTTCGACCCCCTAATTTTTCACCCTCGCTTATCTTGAGGATAAGATATTAAAAGACACATTTAGTTACACTTGCTGTGTGATTCTGAGATTTCTTGCAAAAGTAATAAGTGAAATATCTACATAAGTGTTCTTTATTTATAATTTTATTAGAGGTTAATAAATTTCGACCCCCTTAATTTTTCAATCTGGCTTATTCTGAGGATAAGATGTTAAAAGACACATTTAGTTATACATGCTGTGTGATTCTGAAATCAGTTGATTGACTAATAAGAGAAAAATGAACAAAAATGTGCTTTTTTTAACATATTATTGATTTCTACCCTCTAATTTTTCAATTTCGCTTATTCTGAGGATAAGATATTAAAAGACACATTTAGTTACACTTGCTGTGTGATTCTGAGATTTTTTGCAAAAGTAATAAGTGAAATATCTACATAAGTGTTCTTTATTTACAATTTTATTAGAGGTTAATAAATTTCGACCCCCTAAATTTTCAATCTCGCTTATTCTGAGGATAAGATGTTAAAAGACACATTAAGTTATACATGTTGTGCGATTCTAAGATTATTTGAATAACTAATAAGAGAAATATGTACATAAATGTACATTATTTACATTTCATAAATTTCGACCCCCTAATTTTTCAATCTCGCTTATTCTGAGGATAAGATGTTAAAAGACACATTAAGTTATACATGTTGTGTGATTCTGAAATCAGCTGATTGACTAATAAGAGAAAAATGAACAAAAATGTACTTTTTTTAACATATTAGTGATTTCGATCCCCTAATTTTTCACCCTCGCTTATTTTAAGGATAAGATATTAAAAGACACATTTAGTTACACTTGCTGTGTGATTCTGAGATTTCTTGCAAAAGTAATATGTGAAATATCTACATAAGTGTTCTTTATTTACAATTTTATTAGAGGTTAATAAATTTCGACCCCCTAATTTTTCAATCTCTCTTATTCTGAGGATAAGATGTTAAAAGACACATTAAGTTATACATGTTGTGTGATTCTGAAATCAGTTGATTCACTAATAAGAGAAAAATGAACAAAAATTACTTTTTTTAACATATTATTGATTTCGACCCCCTAATTTTTCACCCTCGCTTATTCTGAGGATAAGATATTAAAAGACACATTTAGTTACACTTGCTGTGTGATTCTGAGATTTTTTGCAAAAGTAATAAGTGAAATATCTACGTAAGTGTTCTTTATTTACAATTTTATTAGAGGTTAATAAATTTCGACCCCCTAATTTTTCAATCTCGCTAATTCTAAGTAGAAGATGTTAAAAGACACATTAAGTTATACATGTTGTGTGATTCTGAAATCAGTTGATTCAATATCAAGAGAAAGATGAACAAAAATATGATTTTTTAACATATTATTGATTTCGACCCCCTAATATTTCACTCTCGCTTATTCTGAGGATAAGATATCAAAAGACACATTTAGATATACTTGCTGTGTGATTCTGGTATTTTATCAACGAGTAGTAAGGGTAAATTTCACATAAGTGTTCTTTATTTACAATTTTATTTGAGGTTAATATCAACCCTCAAATTTTTCAATCTCGCTTATTCTGAGTATAAGATGTTAAAAGACACATTTTGTTATACATGTTGGGTAATTCTGGAGTTATTTCATTGATTTATAAGAGAAAAATTAAGAAAAATGTACTTTTTTTACCATATTATTGATTTCGACCCCCAAATTTTTCACTTTCGCTCATTTTGAGGATAAGATATTAAAAGACACATTTAGTTACACTTGCTGTGTGATTCTGAGATTTTTTGCAAAAGTAATAAGTGAAATATCTACGTAAGTGTTCTTTATTTACAATTTTATTAGAGGTTAATAAATTTCGACCCCCTAATTTTTCAATCTCGCTTATTCTGAGGATAAGATATTAAAAGACACATTAAGTTATACATGTTGTGTGATTCTGAAATCAGTTAATTGACTAATAAGAGAAAAATGAACAAAAATGTACTTTTTTAAACATATTATTGATTTCGACCCCCTAATTTTTCACCCTTGCTTATTCTGAGGATAAGATGTTAAAAGACACATTTAGTTACACTTGCTGTGTGATTCTGAGATTTATTGAAAAAGTAATAAGTGAAATATCTACATAAGTGTTCTTTATTTACAATTTTATTAGAGGTTAATAAATTTCGACCCCCTAATTTTTCAATCTCACTTATTCTGAGTATAAGATGTTAAAAGACACATTAAGTTATACATGTTGTGTGATTCTGAAATCAGTTGAATGGCTAATAAGGGAAAAATGAACAAAAATGTACTTTTTTTAACATATTATTGATTTCGACCCCCTAATTTTTCACCCTCGCTTATTTTGAGGATAAGATATTAAAAGACACATTTAGTTACACTTGCTGTGTGATTCTGAGATTTTTTGCAAAAGTAATAAGTGAAATATCTACATAAGTGTTCTTTATTTACAATATTATTAGAGGTTAATAAATTTCGACCCCCTAATTTTTCAATCTCACTTATTCTGAGAATAAGATGTTAAAAGATACATTTAGTTATACATGCTGTGCCTGCAGTTCCCGCAAACGACCTTGCAGACATGGAGCAGACTACAAAAACAATATCAAAGAGCGGCTCGCATAAAAGTGGCAAAAAGCAAATTCAAAACAAATCAGCTGAGAGTTCATTGAACGTGGACACAAATAAGGCAACCGACCATAACAAAGTTCGCAACAACCCGGCAACATCAAATACAACAGTAGATAAGTCAACAATCACCGGCAACAATCAGGAAAACGAAGAAATTGTTTACAAAGAAGGGGGTAGCACGGACACTACTCGCATATTTGTGGCGCTAAAGAGAATCGTTCGGCTGATTTTCAACCTCGGTAAAATTGAATCATCTATTGAATCACCTATTGAATCAATTGAACTCGTCTCCATCAATAGATGGAGACGAGTGTCTTCATCTATAAATGTGCCCTATGTCTATAAAACTTACTGACAATTTAATAAAAATAACAATTCGCATTACTGCGATACGTGCCACGGTATGAAAGTACGCACAACTCTCCATCGAACAACTTTGTATGAGAAAACGGCACTGTATGCATGCGCAGTAGTGTACAATAAACTAGCCATCGATATAAAATCGTGTGTGCCTTTAAAAATAAACTTAAGAATTTTCTCATGCAGCGGTGTATTTACAATATGGCAGAGTACACGGGGTCTCGATTTAAATATATATAAATATATTATAGTTTGTAATTAGTATTTTATTATTTTATTTTAAACGCTTGCTTAGCATGCACGAAGACCTGGGTTCGAGCCCCAGCACAGGTAGAAAATTTGTACTGACAAACTAGTGCAATTTGCAGTTGGGAGCTCATTAGGAATCGGGGGCGAATTTCTAGAGTAACAAGCTCCGACTCAATACACACACATACACAAATCAGACGGCAGAAGGACCCCTGTTGGTCGATAGCCACTTAGGGAGCTCATTAACAGCGCTCTAGAGATTGGGGCCGAGGGAGCTCATTAACAGCGCTCTAGAGATTGGGGCCGAGGGAGCTCATTAATGGCGCTCTAGAGATTGGGGCCGAGGGAGCTCATTAACGGCGCTCTAGAGATTGGGGCCGAATTTCCAGAGTAACAAGCCCTGACTCAATACCCACACTTACACAAATCACACGGGGACAATATACCTAACGAATTCAGTCACTACGACTCAAATTTGGTTCGTAGACTTGCAAAAAAATACGATGATCGGTTTACTTGTATTGAATGTGGCAATACAACTTAATTAATAGCCGTCGTATTAATAATAGGGCACTAACCTTCAATTTGTCCGAATTAAGTCCGCTTCTCCACTGCTCATGTGTCTTTGCACCAGCCATATACCGAAATCCATTTGCACTAATATTAACGCGGACGGCCCCAAATTTATGCACGGAAACACTCAGAAACGGTCATAGATTACGTTTTTCACTCACTAGGGCTCCACACTGTCCATTTTAGCACAAAATGTTGATATTTCCGAGAGCATTTTGCAAGCGACGCCATCACATGTCATCGCATCGGACGCCTGCGCAGTCAATATTGTCGCTCGCTGCAATACCAACTTAAGTACTTACTTCATTCTACATAGCGATGTAGTTATACAACTCCATATGCGCCAGATTTGATTATTATTATGTTATTATTGTTATTTGTTGTTATATAACATCGCATACATGTTGTTATTATTAACTATGTTAATAATTTTAGCGGTAAGAAGCGAAATCCAAGCAACAATTATGAGATTCCAAGAAAATCGAGTGCCAAGTTAGTTGATTGCAGTAAAATCTGCAATAACAATCTAAAAACCATTTCATGTATTATTTTGTACTTTTATCACAATAATAATATTTTATATGACCAATACATAATATCTAGTAATTGCAATAACGTTTATTGTTCGACCAAAAATATCACTTACACCTGTTCGCTTCTACAGCTTCAATTACTACTAACTAACTATGGAAATAGTAAATCGAGTGCAAAGTTAGTTGAGATAGTTGCTAGCTTAAAATTATTAGAAATCATAATATTTCAATTAAAAATATTATGTAAATTGTAGATCACCTGGTTACACTCTTTTGCGCAATGTGGCAGTAAATAAAAAAATTAATCTTTGCTAAATAAATTAGATTTTTTCTATTTTAGTGAAATTACTGACATTTTTCGGATAGTTTTTGACTAATTTCAGTGGTTCTGACAATTATTACTGGCAATTTTGAAACATTTGAACTATTATTGCTCATTATTTTTACAATCGGAATTAAGATACGTTTTATGGCAAAATATAAAAAATTAAATGTTTAAATTCACCAAAAGTGTATTTTGCTATAATAGCTGGCCCACGAGTTTATATATATATATATATATATATATATATATATATATATATATATATATATATATATATATATATATATATATATATATATATATATATATATATATATATCAGTTCTCTCCTAACACTCGAGAAGAATCCACCAGAAGATGGCAAATGCGATTTTGCCGAAACGTCGTGAAAAAGGTCCTTTTCAGGACACACAAAACAATACGCGGAAGTTCAAAGACCCGGAACATGTTCAAACACATTTCGTCCGTGAAAACATACACATGAACATATATATATATATATATACAGGGTGAGTTTTTTCAGATGTTTAGTATGGGGATATCGGAAAGTAGCGGAGATAGATGGACGATTAAATGGGGAAATAATTGCAGTTTTACGAGTTCAATTTCATGAGCTTTCTGTTTTTTGAAAAAATTGCATGGCTTACTAGATATCTCGAAAAAATATATTTTTTGTTATTTGGTTCGGTGCCTATGGATCTGTTATTATTGACTTTAGAAAAAATGTGCAAAGGAAAAAGTTGTACGTAATTATGTGCTTAATAACACAATCTAACCGATTATTTTATTAAAGCTATATTTTTTGAGTTATGCGACAAAGTTGAGTTTTTTCTAATGGAAACCACAGTTGGCCATGACTTTATAAAACAGGCGCCTTTTCAACTATTCTAATGATATACCACTTGATATAGTTATTTTTATAAATAATTAAATTATCGTTATTTTTTACTTTTCATTCTCGAATTATTCAAGAAGTAGGCTATGGAAACAATTGATAGATGCGCAACGCGTTAAATAGTAAAATTCAAGTTGGTTATTAAAATTTTTCTTTTCATTTCGAAATTATAAACATTATTATTTTGGTGTAAAATGTTTATTTCGTTGGAGTTACAATTTTATATAAAAATTATTTCTGATAAAACAAAATTACATAAGTGCAAAACTACGAAACAGGGAATGACAGACGATAAATTGAGAAACAATACAAGCATATTAGAACGTAACTAAAGTAGTACCAAAACAACGTAATTAAAGTTAGGAAAGTATTTAAGACTAAATATGTTCAAAAGGTTCACCATTATGATTAATGCACACCTTTTTAAAACAGAATTTGTTGCTTTTCTAACGGAGCGTCCATCAATATTAGCAAAAACTTGTAACTTGTAAGTACAGCTTCTCTAAGGTCATCTTCTGTGAAGTACTATGTTTGATACACTCTATATTTTACCATTCCCCATAAATAAAAATCTAAAACAGAGAGATCGGGTGATCGACCACCTCTATAATTGTCGTTTGTATCTATCAATTGTTTCTATAGCGTACTACTTCGAATAGTTCCAAACTGAAAAGAAAAAAAATCCCATAATTTAATTATTTATAAAAATAACTATGTAATATGATATATCATTAGAATCGTTGAAAAGAGGCCTTTTTTATAAAGTCATGGCCGACTATGGTTTTCATTAGAAAAAACACAAGTTAGTGTCATAACTCAAAAATTATAGCTTTAATAAAATAATCGGTTAGACTGTATTATTAAGCACGTAATTTCCTATAACTTTTTCCTTTACACATTTTTTCTAAAGTCAATAATAACAGAGCTATATGCTCCGAACAAAATAACAAAAAATATATTTTTTCGAGATATCTAGTTAGCCATGCAATTTTTCCAAAAAACAAAAAGCTGATGAAATTGAACTAGTAAAACTGCAATTGTTTCCCCATTTAATCGTCCCTGTATCTCCGCTAGTTTCCGATATCCCCATGCTAAACATCCGAAAAAACTCATCCTGTATATATAGCCCAGCCAATTCCAAGTGCAAAATTAGAGCGAGTCTCGCGCTCAAATTACACCGAAGGAGATTCGTTTCGTTGGCTTCTCTTAATTGTATTGTCACCGGATTCGTCATGTTTCCTCAGATTTATCAAGGTTTTTTTGCCCTGATTTATGGTGGCCCATGAATCTGATGAAAATTGATGGCGCCGGGCGTCGGCGTCGGCGTCGGCGTCGCTTGGACACGTGCCATTAGATAATGGCACGATAGATAATGGAACTCCAAAACGGATGTGTGGCGGGGAAAGTGCAGAAAGTAATTAATGAATGGATCAGGGTTGATGTGATTAACGTCGAGGGAACGGCCGGGGAAAGTTTGAAATTAATGCCAACGTGGGAGTAAGGCCAATGTTACTGGTTCATGACATTGGCATCCGTGTCGTAAGCGATAATTATTATTTGGACGCCGTTATTGGCATTTTTAATCTCTAGGGCAATAAAGTATCTTTACAGCTCTAGGGCAAAAAATGAGGGGGATTTCGTTTTGGTCTCGGTCAAAACTATGGTACTATGGAAATAAAGTACTTTTATGGCTCTAGGGAAATATAGTGTCTTTATGGCTCTAGGATAATAATGAACTTATATGGCTCATGGTAATGTACTTTCCAAATTCACCAATTGAACATAGTTAATTCCAAAAGCAATACAAAATTAATGGTAATGTACTTTTCAAATTCACCAATTGAACATTGTTAATTCCAAAAGCAATAAAAAATTAATGGTAATGTATTTTCCAAATTCACCAAATGAACATTGTTAATTCCAAAAGCAATCCATAATTAATGGTAATGTACTTTCCAAATTCACCAAATGGTAATATATGTAATGTAATGTAATTAATGGTAATGTATTTTCCAAATTCACCAAATGAACATTTTTAATTCCAAAAGCAATCCATAATTAATGGTAATGTACTTTCCAAATTCACCAAATGAACATTGTTAATTCCAAAAGCAATAAAAAATTAATGGTTATGTACTTTCCAAATTCTCCAATTGAACATTCTGTGGTACTGTAAAGTACCTTTATGACTCTAGGACGATAAGTGCCTTTAAAGATCTAGGACAATAAAGTACTTTTATGGTTCTAGGGCAATGAAGTACCTTTATGACTCTCTAGAGCAAAAAAAATCTGTAGGACTGTAAAGTACCTTTATGGTTCTAGGGCGTTAAGTGCCTTTAAAGATCTAGGACAATAATGTACTTTTATAGTTCTAGGGCAATAAAGTACCTTTATGACTCTCTAGAGCAAAAAAAATCTGTAGGACTGTAAAGTACCTTTATAGTTCTAAGACGTTAAGTGTCTTTAAAGATTTAGGAGAACAAAGTACTTTTATGGTTCTAGGGCAATGAAGTAGCTTTATGACTCTCTGGAGCAAAAAACAACTGTAGGACTGTAAAGTACCTTTATGGTTCTAGGACGTTAAGTGCCTTTAAAGGTTTAGGACAATAAAGCACTTTTATGGTTCTAGGGCAATGAAGTACCTTTATGACTCTCTGGAGCAAAACAAATCTGTAGGACTGTAAAGTACCTTTATGGTTCTAGGGCGTTAAGTGCCTTTAAAGATCTAGGACAATAAAGTACGTTTATGGTGCTAGGGCAATGAAGTACCTTTAAGAATCTCTAGAGCAAAATAAATCTGTAGGACTGTAAAGTACCTTTATGGTTCTAAGACGTTAAGTGTTTTTAAAGATCTAGGACAATAATGTACTTTTATGGTTCTAGGGCAATGAAGTAGTTTTATGACTTTCTAGAGCAAAAAAAACTGTAGGACTGTAAAGTACCTTTATGGTTCTAAGACGTTAAGTGTTTTTAAAGATCTAGGACAATAATGTACTTTTATGGTTCTAGGGCAATGAAGTAGCTTTATGACTCTCTAAAGAAAAAAAAATCTGTAGGACTGTAAAGTACCTTTATGGTTCTAAGACGTTAAGTGTTTTTGAAGATCTAGGACAATAATGTACTTTTATGGTTCTAGGGCAATGAAGTACGTTTATGACTCTCTAGAGCAAAAAAAATCTGTAGGACTGTAAAGTACCTTTATGGTTCTAAGACGTTAAGTGTTTTTAAAGATCTAGGACAATAATGTACTTTTATGGTTCTAGGGCAATGAAGTAGCTTTATGACTCTCTAGAGCAAAAAAAATCTGCAGGACTGTAAAGTACCTTTATGGTTCTAAGACGTTAAGTGTCTTTAAAGATTTAGTACAATAAAGTACTTTTATGGTTCTAGGGCAATGAAGTACCTTTATGACTCTCTAGACAAAAAAAAACCTGTAGGACTGTAAAGTACCTTTATGGTTCTAGGACGTTAAGTGCCTTTAAAGATCTAGGACAATAAAGTACGTTTATGGTGCTAGGGCAATGAAGTACCTTTATGACTCTCTAGAGCAAAATAAATCTGTAGGACTGTAAAGTACCTTTATGGTTCTAGGACGTTAAGTGCCTTTAAAGGTTTAGGACAATAAAGTACTTTTATGGTTCTAGGGCAATGAAGTACCAAACTCATCAATTTAATTTCAGTGCGCGTTTCAGGTGTGATGAAGACCTACTGGCTCCACGGCAGGGACGACAGGCCGCCCCTCCGCAGGAGCTCCATCCTGCCGGCCGCCGACCTGGAGAACGACCCCGGCGAGGGGGGCGCCGCGACGGCCGCCTCCGAGGACAGGAGGGCCGGCATCTACTCCCCCATAACCTTCCAGGACGTCGCCAGGAGGAGCATCGCCAATTCGCCGGTCAAGAGCGCAGTGCAAAGAGGTATTTGAAGTATACTCAGGAGTCAGACTCGAGATTTAATTACCAACAGTTCTTGGGCTTCCAAATGAACCCAAAGAGGTTTTGGGGTTGAATTTGAAACGTTGTTTGCATCCAATAGTAGGTAAAACAAGGACGGTTCCAGTCCATTGATCAGACTCTCAATTTGATCGGGTTTATTCTTATCACGCCCCATTAGGGACGAAGAATGCCTTTAGAGTAATAAAGCATATTTATGTCTCTAGGGGATCGAAGTATTTTTATGGCTTTAGGGCCTACAGTAGGTAAAACAAGGACGGTTCCAGTCCATTGATCAGACTCTCAATTTGATCAGCTTATTAGTATCACGCCCCATTAGGGACGAAGAATACCTTTTGAGTAATAAAGCATCTTTATGTCTCTAGGGCAACGAAGTATTTTTATGGCTTTAGGGTCTACAGTAGGTAAAACAAGGACGGTTCCAGTCCATTCATCTGACTCTCAATTTGATCGGGTTTATTCTTATTACGCTCCATTAAGGACGAAGAATGCCTTTAGGGTAATAAAGCACCTTTATGTCTCTAGGGCAACGAATTACTTTTATGGCTTTAGGGCCAACAGTAGGTAAAACAAGGACGGTTCCAGTCCATTGATCAGATTCTCAAATTTATCGGCTTGCTCGTATCACGCTCCATTAGGGACGAAGAATGGCTTTAGAGTAATGAGGCACCTTTATGTCTCTAGGGCAATGAAGTACTTTTATGGCTCTAGGGCAGTTTAATCGTGATTTTAATCGAGAGTTGGATCAATCTGGACTGTCCTTGTTGCTTCCAATTGCTCTTGAGCTGAGAACTCTGTTAAGATCTGAGGTCCGGCTCGGTGGGCACGGACTCGGCCAGCGACCCTGCGGACGTCTTCGGCTGCGCCATCAGCGACGACGGCGACTACACCGCCTCCTCGCCGCCGACGAGCGCCTCCTCGTCGCTGCGCACCCCGACGGCTCCTCCGAGGCCGGACGAGGAGGAGTACCCCCCGCCCACGCCCACGGTACTCATCCAGAGGAGCAGCCATGCACAGGCCCGCGACGCCATCGTCAGCATAGCCGCCGGCAAGCAGCCGGTGGCCTCCGCCAGCGAGGACAACCTCTGCAGCCCTGCCACCGGGAAGTCGGTGGCGGCGAGGGTGCCCAACAGCCACAGCCAGAGCTTCGGCCAGGGCGGCCACCAGTGCTGCTCTGGCTTCGGGACGCACAAGAGCCGGTTCAACGGGAACGCCTGCGGGATCATGTGAGGTGCTGAAGAACTGGATGGAAGCAGAAGAACGTCGCAGATGTAATAAATAAAGCGACAGGGAGCAGAACTCTGCTGGCGATTGGGACCACAATTCACAAAATTTCGGCATATTAAAAACTCAACTATTGCCGAAGTCTGTTTAATTTAAGTAGGTATGAGGCCATTTGGGCTGTGCTTGAATGATCTCTGCACGATGTGTTGTATACGTGCACGACCCTGTTTCATTAGGAGATGCGCATACAGTAATGGTAATCAGTAAAGGTGATTCTAAATAAACTATATTTTATGGGTCTATCGTTCTCTATAACTTTATACAGGGTGATTCATTAATATTGCCAATTTTGTCAATTAATCATAACTTACCAACCACCCTATATTTTTTTGTAATATTTGGCACGTATGTTCTTTGTAGTGTCGATTAACATAATAAATGAAAATCTTATTCTAGGTCCGGCCTTAAAAAAATTAATAAGTAGGTTTCAACCTACTAGGCAACACTACTAGGCAACACACCGTGCATAGATCATTCAAGCCCAGCCGAAGTGGCCTCATACCTACTATTCTACATACATTTAAGTAAAGCGAAATTCCAAAATGTTACTGCTAAACCTTCAAAATCATGTTTTGATCGTTTCTTATCTAAGTCACGTGTGGTGCTTCAACTTCTCGACTTTTGGGGGCATTCGAGAGCAGACTGCTGCTGAAGTTATACACACTCTTTCTTTGGGAGAGGCTGCAGTGTTATTGTTTGGCCTATTGTAAACACAGGACTTAATAGTTGGTTCAAGAAAACCGCGATAACATTTAACAAAGCCGCGTTTAACGCAAAGCCGAGCGGCAATCTGACCGCGATTAGCGCCTTCCTACGCAAAGAGGTCCCAAATCTGTTAGTCATTGGGTGATTTGCGTGTTAAAGTGGGTCTGCACAGTCCCTAAACGACCGCAGGCAACTGCCAGCAGAGCCCCGATAAAAGGCGCGCGATTAATGTGTATTTTTGTTACCAGCCTCAAGAGATCTACTTATTTTTCGATGTGAGCAATTTTTTTGTATATAAGCAACTCAATTTCCTTGCCGTTATATGTTTGTATATACATATCAAGCGAGGTAGATCAGAACGCATCCTGTGGATCAAATAAAGTATTAACCAAAACAAGAGCGTTCATGCCATCCCCAAATCCCGCCACATCTCCCATCTAACGTTCGAAGTTGGACAATCAAATGTTTTGCTTGATTTGCAGAAAAACAACTGAAGTGCAAAGAAGCTGCGAAATATATCCCATGCCTACAAAAATTTTCAAGAAACGATTTATCTTGAAGACTCTGGAAGAACAATGTATGAATTTGGAAGGTACATTGCCATTTTGGGTGATCTACAATTTAGATTTTTTTTTTAGATTTCGACCCCCTAATTTTTCACCCTTGCTTATTCTGAGGGTAAGATGTTAAAAGACAAATTTAGTTACACTTGCTGTGTGATTCTGATATTTTTTGCAAAAGTAATAAGTGAAATATCTACATAAGTGTTCTTTATTTACAATTTTATTAGAGGTTAATAAATTTCGACCCCCTAATTTTTCAATCTCGCTTATTCTGAGGATAAGATGTTAAAAGACACATTAAGTTATACATGTTGTGTGATTCTGAAATCAGTTGATTGACTAATAAGAGCAAAATGAACAAAAATGTACTTTTTTTAACATATTATTGATTTCGACCCCCTAATTTTTCACCCTTGCTTATTCTGAGGATAAGATATTAAAACACACATTTAGTTACACTTGCTGTGTGATTCTGAGATTTTTTTCAAAAGTAATAAGTGAAATATCTACATAAATGTTCTTTATTTACAATTTTTTTAGAGGTTAATAAATTTCGTCCCCCTAAATTTTCAATCTCGCTTATTCCGAGGATAAGATGTTAAAAGACACATTAAGTTATACATGTTGTGTGATTCTGAAATCAGTTGATTGACTAATAAGAGAAAAATGAACAAAAATGTACTTTTTTTAACATATTATTGATTTCGACCCCCTAATTTTTCACCCTCGCTTATTCTGAGAATAAGATGTTAAAAGACACAATTAGTTACACTTGATGTGTGATTCTGAGATTTTTTGCAAAAGTAATAAGTGAAATATCTACATAAGTGTTCTTTATTTACAATTTTATTAGAGGTTAATAAATTTTGACCCCCTAATTTTTCAATCTCGCTTATTCTGAGGATAAGATGTTAAAAGACATATTAAGTTACACATGTTGTGTGATTCTAAGATTATTTGAATGACTAATAAGAGAAATATGTACATAAATGTACATTATTTACATTTTACAAATTTCGACCCCCTAATTTTTCAATCTCGCTTATTCTGAGGATAAGATGTTAAAAGACACATTAAGTTATACATGTTGTGTGATTCTGAAATCAGTTGATTGACTAATAAGAGAAAAATGAACAAAAATGTACTTTTTTTAACATATTATTGATTTCGACCCCCTAATTTTTCACCCTCGCTTATTCTGAGAATAAGATGTTAAAAGACACAATTAGTTACACTTGATGTGTGATTCTGAGATTTTTTGCAAAAGTAATAAGTGAAATATCTACATAAGTGTTCTTTATTTACAATTTTATTAGAGGTTAATAAATTTCGACCCCCTAATTTTTCACCCTCGCTTATTCTGAGGATAAGATGTTAAAAGACATATTAAGTTACACATGTTGTGTGATTCTAAGATTATTTGAATAACTAATAAGATAAATATGTACATAAATGTACATTATTTACATTTCATAAATTTCGACCCCCTAATTTGTCAATCTCGCTTATTCTGAGGATAAGATGTTAAAAGACACATTAAGTTATACATGTTATGTGATTCTGAAATCAGTTGATTGACTAATAAGAGAAAAATGAATAATAATGTACTTTTTTTAACGTATTTTTGATTTCGACCCCCTAATTTTTCAATCTCGCTTATTCTGAGGATAAGATATTAAAAGACACATATAGTTACACTTGCTGTGTGATTCTGAGATTATTTGCAAAAGTAATAAATGAAATATCTACATAAGTGTTCTTTATTTACAATTTTATTAGAGGTTAATAAATTTCGACCCCCTAATTTTTCAATCTCGCTTATTCTGAGGATAAGAAGTTAAAAGACACATTAAGTTACACATGTTGTGTGATTCTAAGATTATTTGAATAACTAATAAGAGATATATGTACATAAATGTACATTATTTACATTTCATAAATTTCGACCCCTAATTTTTCAATCTTGCTTATTCTGAGGATAAGATGTTAAAAGACACATTTAGTTATACATGCTGTGTGATTCTAAGATTATTTGAATGACTAATAAGAGAAATATGTACATAAATGTACATTATTTACATTTTATAAATTTCGCCACCTAACTTTTCACTCTCGCTTATTCTGAATATATATATATATATAATATATATATATATATATAATATATATATATATATATATAATATATATATATATATATATATATATATATATATATAATATATATAATATATATATATATATATATATATATATATATATATATATTTAATTTTTACGCTCTAGAAAAGAAGGTTTGCCTTCGCTGTCCTAGCGCCATAAAAGTACTTTATAGTCCTAGAGCCATAAAGGCCTAAAGCCATAGAAAAAGCTTAGCCATCGCTGTTCAAGACCATTACAAACACATAAGGGTGTAATAATGTGATAAAAAAATGATAAAATACTATAATAGATTTTTTTTAATTTACAACTTACAAAATATATATTTGAGATAAGAAGCTCTTACAATTAGTATTAATCACATTATTTACAACCTATAAAATAAATAATAAGTAACATACAGCTATAGGGTGGTTATGAGAGTCTTTCATCCTCAAACCGAAAGCTGCTGAGAGTTCTTATGTTCCACACATTTTATTCGTTTCTTACATCACCATGGCACAGCGCTCTTTACGTGATAAAATTTCAGGTTCTAATATGATTTTTTATTAAAATTTATAAAGGCGAAGCTACACTATTTTGTTTTTAAATTAAAAAAAAAAAAACGATGAAAGTGAAATTTGGCTAAATTCCTTAATGATAGTAACTGCAAGATTTTGTAGATAAAAAAAGACTGTTGTGAATTTTGGGAAAATTATTAATCGTAAAAAGGCATTATTTTAGCTTAATGTGAAGTTTAAAAAATAAGAAAAAAAAATAATTTTAGATTTAGGAAAAAAAAAACTTAAAAAATCTATTTTCAAAATTTTTTATGTAAGTAACGTTACTAAAATTTGTAAAGGCGAAGCTACTATATTTTGCTTTTAAATTTAAAAAAAAAAAACGATGAAAAAATCAATCAACTTAGGTATTTATTTGATTTACGTTAGGGAGAAACCGTTTGAAGTTTAGTATTCTAAATCAATCATTTATCAGTGAAATTTGGCTAAATTGGCATTTTTTTAACTTCACTATGTAAGTAAGTAGTAAGTAAGTAAGTAATTTATTCATGCTATAACATTGGTTATGGCATATGGCTGTAGGTTTTTTTAAATATCATTTTTAAAACATAACATCTAACATTTTTTTTTAGTCTAAGCCAAAATATTGCTACCATTAACACTTTTTTTTTAGTCTAAGCCAAAATATTGCTAACATTAAAATTTCTGAATATTTTCAATATTAGAGCCTAAAACTTCCTCAAGCGAAACAAGTTACGTGTGGCTTGCATTAAAAACTTGATTTCACCTCAATTCTAAGTGCAGAATTCTAAGTACTTCATACCCCTTGGAAGTGGCAGCAACAAAGTTGCTAATTATTCACCCCAGGATTGGATTGTTGGTCCTCCAGCCAGTTGCGTTTGGGCCGAACTGGTAAACTAACCGCTTTCCCGGAACCGGAAGCAACACTTTGCTCCTGTAGTAATACCTGAGAAAACATCTTCGTGAGAACTGCAAGCTTTCAACGTCGGGAGGAAATTTTGCTCCTCGTCTTCGCAACTTAGAAAATACTATAAGAATTGTAGTGAACGAATTTTGAATATTTTAAAATTTATAAAGACGAAGCTACAATATTTTGTCCTTAAATTAGAAAAAATAATAAACGATGAAAGTAAAATTTCGCTAATTTTTTTAATGAAAATAACTGCAAGATTTAATAGATTAAAAAATATATATACAGGATGAATTTTTTCGGATGTTTAGTATGGGGATTTCGGAAACCAGAGGGACGATTAAATGGGGAAATAAATTGCAGTTTTACGAGTTCAATTTCACGAACTTTTTGTTTTTTAAAAAATTGCATGGCTAACTAGATATCTCGAAAAAATATATTTTTAGTTATTTGGTTCGGTGCCTATGGATCTGTGATTATTGACTTTAGGAAAAATGTGTAAAGGAAAAAGTTGTGCGTAATTATGTGCTTAATAATACAATCTAACCGATTATTTTATTAAAGCTATAATTTTTGAGTTATGAGACAAAGTTGAGTTTTTTCTAATGGAAACCATAGTTGGCCATGACATTATAAAACAGGCGCTTGTTCAACTATTCTAATGATATACCACTTGCTATAGTTATTTTTATAAATAATTAAATTATCGTTATTTTTTACCTTTCATTTTCGAACTATTCAAGAAGTAGGCTATGGAAACAATTGATAGATGCGCAACGCGTTAAATAGTAAAATTCAAGTTAGTTATTAAAATGTTTCTTTTCATTTCGAAATTATAAACATTATTATTTTGGTGTGAAATGTTTATTTCGTTGGAGTTACAATTTTATATAAAAATTATTTCTGATGAAACAAAATTACATAAGTACAAAACTACGAAACAGGGAATGACAGACGATAAATTGAGAAACAATACAAGCATATTAGAACGTAACTAAAGTAGTACCAAAACAATGTAATTAAAGTTAGGAAAGTATTTAAGACTAAATATGTTCAAAAGGTTGACCGTTATGATTAATGCACACCTTTTTAAAACAGAATTTGTTGCTTTTTGTAACGGTGCGTCCATCAATATTAGCAAAAACTTGTAACTTGTAAGTACAGCTTCTCTAAGGTCATCTTCTGTGAAGTACGATGTTTGATATACTCTATATTTTACCATTCCCCATAAATAAAAATCTAAAACGGAGAGATCGGGAGATCGGCCACCTCTATAATTGTCGTTTGTATCTATCAATTGTTTCTATAGCATACTACTTCGAATAGTTCGAAACTGAAAAGAAAAAAAATCCCATAGTTTAATTATTTATAAAAATACCTATGTAATATGATATATCATTAGAATCGTTGAAAAGAGGCCTTTTTTATAAAGTCATGGCCGACTATGGTTTCCATTAGAAAAAACACAAGTTTGTGTCATAACTCAAAAATTATAGCTTAAATAAAATAATCGGCTAGACTGTATTATTAAGCACATAATTTCCTATAACTTTTTCCTTTACGCATTTTTTCTAAAGTCAATAATAACAGAGCAATATGCTTCGAACAAAATAACAAATCGCCAACATGCATAATGACGTCACAGTGCCGCTCGACCAAACAACAGCGTTCCGTCGCTCACGTGGCAAATTGTGTAAGCTTTACGATATTGTATGTTGTTTGTTGATAAGTTACAATGAAAACCAAACGTTTTCTCTGTGGGATGTTTAATTACAGGTTATAAACTTTACGTTAAGACACAAAAAGGTTATGTTATTTTTTTTTCAGGAAGACCCTATTAACGAGTAACGCACATACCTCATTGCCCTGCTGAGCTTTTCGTAGTTCATTTTGGTGTTGTTCTTCCTGTTGCCCCAAAGCTGTGCCACCTTGTCGCTCTGGACGAACTTGAAGGTGCCCTCGTCGAAGTTGTGCCACTTGATCAGGCTCGGACAGGTGCGCTCGTCCAGCAGCAGGTTTCGCAGGAACTCCCACAGCTTGTACGTTTTCCTGCCTGAAACGTTCAGACAGACCAAATAATTAGTAAAATCTGCTCTTACAGATTAAAAAAACTCGAGAACTATACTTTTTCTACGATTATCGTTATATGGTCGTTGAAAAAGTGTAGTGTACTTAAAGCTGTGCTTACAAATGAAAACAAAAGGTGATATGAGCAGCACCGTGTGCAGAACTATACTTTTTCTACCATTATATAGTCGTGACTATACTTTTTCTACGATTGTATAGTCGTAACTATACTTTTTCTACGATTATCGTTATATGGTCGTTGAAAAAGTATAGTGTACTTAAAGCTGTGCTTACAGATGAAAACAAAAGGTGATATGAGCGGCACCGTCTGCAGAACTATACTTTTTCTACCATTATATAGTCGTGACTATACTTTTTCTACGATTGTATAGTCGTAACTATACTTTTTCTACCATTATATAGTCGTGACTATACTTTTTCTACGATTATATAGTCGTAACTATACTTTTTCTACGACACATGAAGATATTGTTGAATAAATAGTAAAACAGCGTTCCTTAGATGTAAGCAGCACCGTCTTCAAGAACTATGCTTTTTCTACGATTACGTTATATGGTCGTAGAAAAAGCATAGTGTACTTAAATCTGCGTTTAGAGATTGGTAAAAAAACGTTATATGAGCAGCAACGTCTTTAGAATTATGCTATTTCTATAATTATCGATATGTAGTCGTAGAAAAGGTATAGTGTAAGACTGCAATTACGATATGACAATCGTTTAACATTTAAAAGGCAAATACACATACTTCCATGCAAAAGCACATACTTCTATGCAAAAGCACATACTTCCATGCAAAAGCACATACTTCCACGATATGTTCTTAACGAGTGAATGGGTCGTTTCTGGTAGAATTTCCTGAATTAGGTCCGAATTGGATATCAGATTCGCCCAAGAAAATGTCTTGTCCAGTGGTGATGGTGCATAAGCACGCGATGATGTAAATTTAAAAAGGAGCGTTCCGTGTGTACGTGCAGACGGGCACACAGGCGGACGCGCGCTCACACCAAGATAGGCTATTTTTATCGCCCTCGGGCGATAAAGGGAATCACCGAGGGAATTCCCCGATCGGTTGCAGGAATCCGCAGGAAAATCCCTGGACTTACCGCAGTTCCTCCGGTAGTGGGTGCAGGACCTCGGCCTGCCGGGGCCTCTGTGATGGGAGATCAGCTTGAGCTCGTACGACGAGTCTTCTGTGTCTGCAGCAATTTCCAAATTATTGTTAAGACCGTTACTTTGCAGGAACAAATTTAGATAATAACCAGAGAAATTAAATTTATTTGGGGAATAATCTTCCATACTATGAGCCAAGAAAGATTAAAACGTTTCTACTAATATGTTGGCGCCTTACAAAGATGACAAAAAAGTCTTTGGAGCATTGGAAATAATTTCTGCAATAATAGCAATTGGACAATTAAGATTTATTGTTTGGGTCCAGATCAAGAACATGTAAATGCCAGCCTTTGCTATATCTATATTTCTAAAACGTTTTAATCCATGCTCACATTAACACAATTTATATACAGGGTGAGTTTTTTCAGATGTTTATTATGGGGATCTGGGAAACTAACGGAGATAGAAGGACGATTAAATAGGGAAAGAATTGCAGTTTTACGAGCTCAATTTCATGAGCTTTTTGTTTTTTGAAAAAATTGCATGGCTAACTAGATATCTCGAAAAAATATATTTTTCGTTATTTGGTTCGGTGCCTATGGATCTGTTATTATTGACTTTAGCAAAAATGTGCAAAGGAAAAAGTTGTGCGTAATTATGTGCTTAATAACACAATATAACCGATTATTTTATTAAAGCTATAATTTTTGAGTTATGAGACAAAGTTGAGTTTTTTCTAATGGAAACCATAGTTGGCCATGACTTTATAAAACAGGCGCTTTTTCTACTATTCTAATGATATACCACTTGATATAGTTATTTTTATAAATAATTAAATTATCGTAATTTTTTACTTTTCATTTTCGAACTATTCAAGAAGTAGGCTATGGAAACAATTGATAGATGCGCAACGCGTTAAATAACAAAATTCAAGTTTGTTATTAAAATTTTTCTTTTCATTTCGAAATTATAAACATTATTATTTTGGTGTAAAATGTTTATTTTCTTGGAGTTACAATTTTATATAAAAAATATTTCTGATAAAACAAAATTACATAAGTACAAAACTACTAAACAGGGAATGACAGACGATAAATTGAGAAACAATTCAAGCATATTAGAACGTAACTAAAGTAGTACCAAAACAACGTAATTAAAGTTAGGAAAGTATTTAAGACTAAATATGTTCAAAAGGTTCATCATTATGATTAATGCACACCTTTTTAAAACAGAATTTGTTGCTTTTCTAACGAAGCGTCCATCAATATTAGCAAAAACTTGTAACTTGTAAGTACTACTTCTCTAAGGTCATCTACTGTGATGTACGATGTTTCATGCACTCTATCTTTTACCATTCCCCATAAATAAAAATCTAAAACAGAGAGATCGGGTAATCGACCACCTCCATAATTGTCGTTTGTATCTACCAATTGTTTCTATAGCGTACTATTTCGAATAGTTCAAAACTGAAATGAAAAAAATTCCCATAATTTCATTATTTATAAAAATACCTATGTAATATGATATATCATTAGAATCGTTGAAAATAGGCCTTTTTTATAAAGTCATAGCCGACTATGGTTTTCGTTAGAAAAAACACAAGTTTGTGTCATAACTCAAAAATTATAGCTTAAATAAAATAATCGGTTAGACTCTATAAGCACATAATTTCCTATAACTTTTTCCTTTGCACATTTTTTCTAAAGTCAATCACAGATCCATAGGCACCGAACCAAATAACAAAAAATATATTTTTTCGAGATATCTAGTTAGCCATGCAATTTTTTCAAAAAACAAAAAGCTCATGAAATTGAGCTCGTAAAACTGTAATTCTTTCCACATTTAATCGTCCCTCTAGTTTCCGAGATCCCCATACTAAACATCCGAAAAAACTCACCCTGTATTTGCTATTTTCGTGATTTTCAAAATTCAAATTATTATTTACAACGTAAGAAATAATTTATAAAATATCAAATAAGGGCAAGATTCAACAGTTTAGTTGTACCTGAATACGATGCAGGATACGTGTCGTCAATATTTAGGAGATTCTTGTTGCTGCTGAGGTTCGAGTCCTCTTTATCTAAAGAACAGCAAAGTTAATTGTGCCATTGGAATACTGCTAAACATTTCAAATCAATATTAGGCATTTTAAATTAGATGTATGTGTGGTTACCATGTGGTGGAACATGTTAAATCAAAAGGTAAATAACAATTTACCTTTTTTTTTACCCTATTTACCTTTTACCCAATTTACCTTTAACTTGGTTAAAGTTTCACACGAATTCATAGAAATTATAGGGGGGTAACAATTGTTTCGGTCTCTCGACAATTCTCAATAGTACAAATTATACTGACAAAATTATACTGTCAAAACTGTTATACTGTACAAATTATACTGACAAAACAATTGTAACTGAAACAATTGTAGAGTATTTCTATAAATTCGTAAAACTTTAACCAAGAGTGTTGTTAACATTTCCACTGGGCATTTTTATAGCAAAAAAAGTTGTTCGGAAAGACCCAAAAAGCTTGATTTCATTTTAATAAATTTTGATTAAAAAATCCTGTTTTGTTAAATCTTTGCTGCAATATATCATTGCTATTAGCTTAAAAAAGTTATTCGGAAATACCCAAAAAGCTTGATTTCATTTTGATAAATTTTGATTAAAAAATCCTGTTTTTTTAAATCTTTGCTGCAATATGTCATTGCTATTGATTCATTTATTCCATCATTAAGAAGAACTGGCCATTCTAAACAGCACGAAAGTTGTAAGATGCTGCACATTGATGTAAAAAATATAAATCAAAATCCACCAAAGCGATTAATTTTCCATAAGTTGAACCTAATCAACTGGCAAGCAACACTTACATTCGGCGGATATAGTGTTGGCGTTGTGGTCGTAAGTGACCGGATGCATGTCCCAATCGATATTTGCCGGAATCAGCGACGTGTTTTCTTCCTCGCTGAGATTGCCAGACATGTGCTGCAACCACTCGGCCAGGTACACCTCCTCATCTGCAAGCACTACAAGATCTTTCACGATTCTGGCGCGGAAACTACATATCTAGTCGTAATAATCGATAATGGAATCATCCATCCTAAATCTAGAGATTGTTGTTATATTACAACTGTCAAAATGACAAATTCCATAACCTACAGCCATCAAAATTAAAAATTCCATAACCTACAACTGTCAAAATGACAAATTCCATAACCTACAACCACCAAAAAGACAAATGCCATAACCTAGAACTGTCCAAACGGCAAATTTTAGCTCAGAACTGTCAATATTAAAACAATAAATCGTTAAAAGTACAGTAACAAAAATGTGAAAACGTTTATTGAGCAAATTGCACGTCTTTTATCCGAGATATTTGCGAAGCGTTAGTCACAATCCCTGCATTGTTTACAGGCAGTCTGCAGGGCGCCCCCTTTATTCCGGCACAAACCCAGCCATATCGCAGAAGTTATCAAAACGTCTGAACAAATATAGCTAATCGTGTGTGCAAATTGATGTGCTATCATGTTGAGCTTTTTTTCATTGAACTGTTAAAACTGTTAAAACGATCGATTCATAGGTTGAGATGCGTACGTGCTACTTTTTAGTAGCCTCAAGTCAATTATTTATTGGTGTTCTAGGTAGTATGCACTGGTATGAAGGATTTTTATGGAATCTATATTCTTACATTTTAAATTTTTGACAACTGTTATAATAACAAATTTCATAACATGCAAATATCGAAAAGACAAATTCGATTACCTACAACTGTCAAAATGGCAAATTCCATAACCTGCAACTGTCAAAATGCCAAATTCGATAACCTGCAACTGTCAAAATGGCAAATTCGATAACCTGCAACTGTCAAAATGACAAATTCGATAACCTGCAACTGTCAAAATGATAAATTGCCAACACATCACTTAATATGCACATTAGCATACTGTTAGCACATTAAAAACTGAATATCCCAAGAATCGCGCATTGGATTTTAATAATATTGGAAATATTCAGTACCAACATATCACTGATTATTAATAATAATTTGCATCAATATTGATACGCTAATTTATGAAATATTATTTGAGAATCGTTATAAAATCATATAATCACACAACAAGACTAATATATCTAGATTTACACATTGAATGTTAATTATTATTTTTTACATGAATGCCAATATATCACTAAATATCACCAATAAATTTCATCAGAAGTGACACGATAGTTTTTGAGATATCATTAATTAAGTATGAGTCACTTCGAAGAACATTTGAAGTAACATCTGCTGGCACATTAAAAACTGAATATCTCAATAATCGCGCATTGGATTTTTATATAATTGAAAGCAATTAATAACAACATATCACGGAATATCAATAATAATTTGCATCAATATTGATACGCTAATTTGTGAAATATTATTTGAGAATCGTTATAAAATCATATAATCACACAATAAAACTAATATATCTAGATTTACACATTGAATGTTAATTCTTATTTTTTATATGAATGCCAATATATCACTAAACATCAGCAATAAATTTCATCAGAAGTGACGCGCTAGTTTTTGAGATATCATTAATTAAGTATGAGTCACTTCGAAGAACATTTGAAGTAACATCTGCTGGCACATTAAAAACTGAATATCTCAATAATCGCGCATTGGATTTTTATATAATTGAAAGCAATTAATAACAACATATCACGGAATATCAATAATAATTTGCATCAATATTGATACGCTAATTTGTGAAATATTATTTGAGAATCGTTATAAAATCATATAATCACACAACAAAACTAATATATCTAGATTTACACATTGAATGTTAATTCTTATTTTTTATATGAATGCCAATATATCACTAAACATCAGCAATAAATTTCATCAGAAGTGACGCGCTAGTTTTTGAGATATCATTATTTAAGTATGAGTCACTTCGAAGAACATTTGAAGTAACATCTGCTGGCACATTAAAAACTGAATATCTCAATAATCGCGCATTGGATTTTTATATAATTGAAAGCAATTAATAACAACATATCACGGAATATCAATAATAATTTGCATCAATATTGATACGCTAATTTGTGAAATATTATTTGAGAATCGTTATAAAATCATATAATCACACAACAAAACTAATATATCTAGATTTACACATTGAATGTTAATTCTTATTTTTTATATGAATGCCAATATATCACTAAACATCAGCAATAAATTTCATCAGAAGTGACGCGCTAGTTTTTGAGATATCATTAATTAAGTATGAGTCACTTCGAAGAACATTTGAAGTAACATCTGCTGGCACATTAAAAACTGAATATCTCAATAATTGCGCATTGGATTTTTATATAGTTGAAAGCAATTAATAACAACATATCACGGAATATCAATAATAATTTGCATCAATATTGATACGCTAATTTATGAAATTTTATTTGAGAATCGTTATAAAACCATATAATCACACAACAAGACTAATATATCTAGATTTACACATTGAATATTAATTATTATTTTTTACATGAATGCCAATATATCACTAAATATCAGCAATAAATTTCATCAGAAGTGACACGCTTGTTTTTGAGATATCATTATTTAAGTATGAGTCACTTCGAAGAACATTTGAAGTAACATCTGCTGCTGGCACATTAAAAACTGAATATCTCAATAATCGCGCATTGGATTTTTATATAATTGAAAGCAATTAATAACAACATATCACGGAATATCAATAATAATTTGCATCAATATTGATACGCTAATTTATGAAATATTATTTGAGAATCATTGTAAAATCATATATTCACACAACAAGACTAATATATCTAGATTTACACATTGAATGTTGATTATTATTTTTTACATGAATGCCAATATATCACTAAATATCAGCAATAAATTTCATCAGAAGTGACACGCTTGTTTTTGAGATATCATTATTTAAGTATGAGTACTTCGAAGAACATTTGAAGTAACATCTGCTGGTACATTAAAAACTGAATATCTCAATACTCGCGCATTGGATTTTTATATAATTGAAAGCAATTAATAACAACATATCACTGATTATTAATAATAATTTTCATCAATATTGATACGCTAATTTATGAAATATTATTTGAGAATCATTGAAAAATCATATATTCACACAACAAGACTCATATATCTAGATTTACACATTGAATGTTAATTATTATTTTCTACATGAATGCCAATATATCACTAAATATCAGCAATAAATTTCATCAGAAGTGACACGCTAGTATTTGAGATATCATTATTTAAGTATGAGTCACCTCGAAGAACATTTGAAGTAACATCTGCAGGCACATTAAAAACTGAATATCTCAATAATCGCGCATTGGATTTATATATAATTGAAAGAAATTAATAACAACATATCACTGATTATTAATAATAATTTTCATCAATATTGATACGCTAATTTATGAAATATTATTTGAGAATCATTGAAAAATCATATATTCACACAACAAGACTCATATATCTAGATTTACACATTGAATGTTAATTATTATTTTCTACATGAATGCCAATATATCACTAAATATCAGCAATAAATTTCATCAGAAGTGACACGCTAGTATTTGAGATATCATTATTTAAGTATGAGTCACCTCGAAGAACATTTGAAGTAACATCTGCAGGCACATTAAAAACTGAATATCTCAATAATCGCGCATTGGATTTATATATAATTGAAAGAAATTAATAACAACATATCACTGATTATTAATAATAATTTTCATCAATATTGATACGCTAATTTATGAAATATTATTTGAGAATCATTGAAAAATCATATATTCACACAACAAGACTCATATATCTAGATTTACACATTGAATGTTAATTATTATTTTCTACATGAATGCCAATATATCACTAAATATCAGCAATAAATTTCATCAGAAGTGACACGCTAGTATTTGAGATATCATTATTTAAGTATGAGTCACCTCGAAGAACATTTGAAGTAACATCTGCAGGCACATTAAAAACTGAATATCTCAATAATCGCGCATTGGATTTATATATAATTGAAAGAAATTAATAACAACATATCACAGAATATCAATAATAATTTGCATCAATATTGATACGCTAATTTATGAAATATCATTTGAGAATCGTTATAAAATCATATAATCACACAACAAGACTCATATATCTAGATTTACACATTGAATGTTTATTATTATTTTTTACATGAATGCCAATATATCACTAAATATCAGCAATAAATTTCATCAGAAGTGACACGCTAGTTTTTGAGATACCATTATTTAAGTATGAGTCACTTCGAAGAACATTTGAAGTAACATCTGCTGGCACATTAAAAACTGAATATCTCAAAAATCGCGCATTGGATTTTTATATAATTGAAAACAATTAATAAAAACATATCACTGATTATTAATAATAATTTGCATCAATATTGATACGCTAATTTATGAAATATCATTTGAGAATCGTTATAAAATCATATAATCACACAACAAGACTAATATATCTAGATTTACACATTGAATGTTAATTATTATTTTTTGCATGAATGCCAATATATCACTAAATATCAGCAATAAATTTCATCAGAAGTGACGCGCTAGTTTTTGATATATCATTATTTAAGTATGAGTCACTTCGGAGAACATTTGAAGTAACATCTGCTGGCACATTAAAAACTGAATATCTCAATAATCGCGCATTGGATTTTAATTAAATTGGAATCATTTAATACCAACATATCACTGAATATCGATAATAATTTTCATCAATATTGATACGCTAATTTATGAAATATTATTTGAGAATCGTTATAAAATCATATAATCACACAACAAGACTAATATATCTAGATTTATACATTGAATGTTTATTATTATTTTTTACATGAATGCCAATATATCACTAAATATCAGCAATAAATTTCATCAGAAGTGACACGCTAGTTTTTGAGATATCATTATTTAAGTATGAGTCACCTCGAAGAACATTTGAAGTAACATCTGCTGGCACATTAAACACTGAATATCTCAATAATCGCGCATTGGATTTTTATATAATTGAAAGCAATTAATAACAACATATCACGGAATATCAGTAATAATTTTCATGATTACACATTATTGCGATCAAATAAGTTAGAAAATAATCTTCGGATTTCGCTCGCAACACCTTTAGAACACCGAAAAGTGTTTAACCGAGATAACTCCGATAAAGTTTCAAGGTTTTATAGCTTCACCGTATTGTAATTGTGTAAACCAAACAGTTTTCTTTTGATAGCGTTTCACGTTTTATCAGATTGGTGTGTAAATATTAATATACGGATGGAAATAATATTTAAATAAATAGCCTGCAATATATTAGTCATCGCGCAAGTTATTGGCGTCTTTATTACATCAACGAAAATTTTAATCGCCTACATTTATTTCAGCTGCATTTTAGTAAGCCATGGTCAATTCAATATTAAAATTCAATATTAAAAAATATCTTTAGCTAACGGTTTCTATTTGAGCACTTATTATTGAAGCAAATTTATAACTGAAGACATTTTAGACATGTTCTGATTGCATTCTAAAATTCCTTGATTAATAATAATTAATAATTTAATGAAGATTAGTTATAATTGAAGAAATTTTATAAATTGTCTAGTTAACTTATTAAATTTCCACAGATAGCAAAAAGTAAGTAAATTTTCAATTAAATGGACTAAAAAAAATCGCGATTTTTACAATTTTTCAAGAGCTACTGTTGCTAAAAAGAGTTGGTTCGCATTTGCCTTTGTATAAGCTCAACATGTATCAGTTAGTGGTTAAAGATAATGCTAATCACAAAGTAGCCACAAACTACTTCTTAATTAATAAGTAATAATTAAGTTTAGTTATTTAAAAACTCACCTCGGTCTTCTGAGTTATCGTTGCCATCAATTTCGATACTGTCATCGGGCGGACCCTAGAAAATTTTGTGCTAATATTTAAAAGCCATAAAATATCTTAAAAGAAATAAACAGAAGATAACAACACTCCCTGAAACTTACACTAAGTTCTCGCCATAAAGCATTAATTGGCGATATACTCGAACGTTTTGAAAAATAACTCTTAGTTAATCGCATAAAAATTGCCAATAACTTTTATTTTGCATCTAATTTTAAAATTTGTATTTTTAAGTGTTGAACAAACGATAGAATAAAATTTTACAAATTTTCTCTAGTTTCTGAGTTAATAAGTTTTATAACTAGGTAAAAGAAATAATCAATTTATTAAGAATAACATGGCGAACAATGATTCTAAGTCGAAATGAGAGAACAAACTTTTTATAAATTTCCTCTCATTTCTGAGTTAACCGAGTTCAAAAATTACTTAGAAAAATAACATGGGCCTTGAAATAAAAATGGCGAACAAAAACCAAATCATGACAAATGATATAAACTGTTGTTGTTAAACTTGTATTCGTTGCCAAGGCGACCACTTTGAACATGTTTAAATTATTTGTCATGATTTTGTTTTTGTTGGACATGTTTATTTCAAGGCCCATGTTATTTTTCTAAATAATTTTTGAACTCGGTTATCTCATAAATGAGAGGAAATTTGTAAAAAGTTTGCTCTCTCATTTCGACTTAGAATGTGATTCTGCATACGTGATTTCATTTTTATGCAATATTTTATGCAAATATGTGGTAGTCAAATAAATCGCATATTTGAAATATCTTTATCGCTTCTGACCAAAATTATTAATAATTTCCAATGAACTTACGTGAAAATCTGTACACATCTTGGCGACACAAAACATAACAATCTCGCGTAAGCTCTGTTGGTATAATATAATTCCGGCAACGATGCCTTGACAAATAACAACTTTATCTGTGTCCGGATGGTGTAAATTGTGCCCCACCACAAATAATTGGATAGTCGAATCGCCAAATAATAACCGTACGACCTGGAAAAACCGCTCGCCTTGGATGGCTTATCTTCGAAATGGGAAGCTCTCTTATGGACTATCTTCGGCATTCCAGAATTTGCGAGGGCATTCGCACTATTTTCAGTATATTTGCCGATCGATTCGTCAATCAACATTGAATCAGAATGCCGATAAAGTTACATAATCATTTCTTGCTCGCGAATCAATAAGAAAACTTCACATTTCCAATGGTATTTGCAGGGGAGGATGGGGAAGATACAAGCGGCCCGGGAACAAACTTTTATCGGCCCATTTTGCATTCACATAAAATTTCAATAATACCATATAATCAAAATAATAATTATACTTCAAAATTTGACAAATATGTAAAAATCAAAAATACTTTACAATAAATAATTTCAAATTGAATATATTATTTTTATTTTTAAAATATATTAAAATGTATTATCAGAGACATAACACCTCTGAGGATGGCTAATAAAAGCCGAAACAAGTTGGGTAAAGAACATCAAATAAAAAGATTGCATAACTAAGAGAAAGTACTCCCCATAAAGAAAAAATCAATATAAAATTTAATACCGTAAGTTTTTCGTAATACTTATTTATTTATTAATACAGAGGTTCCTAAAGTGTGCGATTACTGTACTGCTTTCAATCATATTAAATAAAATATGAAAAGATTAGGTAATTAGAATTCATGCTTTGACTAAGAAAATGTAATTGTAATTATAAAATCTTCATTAAAATTTCAAAGTTTTATTAGACCCAGCAATTTTTTTTTAATTATTGGAGTTTTATCCCGAAAGCATATCCCTCACAAAGTTGTTAAAATGTTATTTGCAGATAATTTTTGAACATGAAAGAAAAAAATTAATAATTAAAAAAATTTAAATGTAATTTTCGACATTATTACTTTTACAAATTTTACAGTACAAATTATAATTTAAATTGTAAAATATTAATCAAAACACAAAATCGTCATTTGCATTATACAATTTATATTGAAAATTATAATAATAATAATAATATTTACTAGCCGGAGAACCTGCATAATATACACATAAAAATTAAAAATAAAAACTTACTAAATGAAAATGAACTTGAAACTTGATTTGAATTTTTACATGAAAGTAAAAAATGTATATTATAAATTCCAAAACTCAAATGAAATAACAAAGTTATCATGATAAATGATAGAATTTAGTTGGAAATTATAAAATTCTTATAGTGAATTCGAAAATATTAATTATAAATTTCAATGTTAAATTAAAATTTGACATTTTTAGTATAAATTATAAAAAACTTTATGCTTAAAACGTATAACTCACTAAGTTATTAATATTCTGACAGAAATTTGCAAAAATATTAATCCAAAATACACAATTATGTACAAAATTACAAAGAGAAGCTATGAAGTTTTCATTGCAAATGACAAATTTTGATATTTTATTACAAATTGCAGGTTCACCAAATCATAAAATTCTCATTGAAACATCTCGCTTGTAAACTGCAATGAATTGGAAATTACAAAATTTTCGTTAGAATTTTTTAATATAATTACTAGAGTTTTCATAAATTGTAAAGATCAATGGAATCTGCGAGTTTTTTATTCTAATTTATAACGTCTTTCCCCAGAAATCATATTCCTTGCAAATGTATTAACAACCATTTCATAGAAATTCGCAAAAAATATAACGGATGGTGTAAAATGTTGATTAAAATGTTTTTGAATTCAAAATGATCAATGTTACGAAATTTTGATGATGGATTTCAGTATTTCAATAGAAATTATGGAGAATTAATTCAAAATTTCAAAAGTTTTAGAATTTGTAAACGTTGAATATAAATTGGAACATTGTAGTGAAAATTGCAAAGTTTTTATTATGAATACAATATTTCAGTGGAATTAGAAAACAATCATAAAGTATAAATAAGTTTACATTATCACTATAACAAATACAATAATAAATAATCAAATAAGTAAATAAAGAAATAAATCAGTTTTATTGGAATTATGTAATTTTCGTTGTGACTTTCATCATTCATCATTCTAAATTACAAAATTGCAATAACTTTATGAAAATTTTATTGTTAATTGATAAATTTCACTGTAAAATGTAAAATATTCAACATTCGTATTATAAATTACAACATTTCAGGAGCGATTATGAAAATGTTATTGTAAATTGCCAAAATTTCACTATAAAATGCAAAATGTCATTGGCATTTCCAAAATTTGTATCGAGTTGTTAAAATGTTTATAGTTATTTGTAGAAAATTTTATGAAAATAAACTTAGGTGGAAATTACGAACTTTTCATTAGAGATTACAAAATGTTTATTAGATACTATGAAATTCTTATTATAAATACTAAAATTTTACTACATATACATTTTCCTTGCAAATTTTAAAAAAATTGCAAAAAGCTAATCAAACCACAGCATATTAAAATTAAATCATGTCGATTGTAAATTAAATTTACAAAAAAATTTCAATACATTTTTTATTAGAAATACCATTTTTTTTTATAAATTACAAAGATTAATGGAACCTGCCAATTTTTAGTTGAAAATTATAACGGCTATCTACATAATTTATATTCCTCGCCAAATTATTTCATATTTCATAAAAATTTGCAAAAAATATTATGGGAACGGAATGGATCCATGGAAAATCCTAGTTCAAAAAGGGAGCTGCGAGGCGAAAAAGTTTGGGAACCACTGTGTTAATACATATATAAACAATCTTTATTGGGCTATCGACCACAGGGGTCTTTCCGCCTTGTGTTAATACATTAAATCAAAATTATTAATAAACTTGTCGTCGAATCTGGGAAAATTCTGGGGCTTCCGGCCCAACATTCGGGATGGCTACCGGCCCATCGGGAAATTTCCCATTTTCCCGTATGGCCCATCCGCCCCTGGGTATTTGTAATATTTGTAAAGTGTGAAGAACATTCACACCCTACCTAACCTAACCTAACCTAACCAAGCAGAGGGACGCGGATGGTCTCATGAGATCGTGAGAACAACGCCGTTTTCTCTCATCAGCATGTTTTGATCGGGTGAACATAATGATTTTTTTCTTATTAAGGCTTTTCACAAATAAAAGTGAAGACGAATATGTACATGTGGTTGCCTAGATTTACTAATTTTAATTATGTTATAAATCTGTGAAATATTATTGACTACAAATGGTCCACAAAACTTCATAATTTAAATCATAGGTATAAAGTTCACAAGTTTCAAAGCTGGAAGACATCAACTATCTATACAACCAAGTATACACGTATGAGTGGCTTTGTCACTACTTAAACTTGTATTCGTTGCCAAGGCGACCACGTTGAACATGTTTAATATTATTTGTTATATTGTTTTTGTTAGATATATTTTTTTTAACTTTACAGGTAATAACAGCAATAAATTTTTTTTTTTTTACAAAATTCATTCTTTAAATGCCCTGTAGCAGAGCAATGGCTAATAATGAGCGTTTGCTTAGACAAATGCTTGTATTTATTGGCAGACAGTCAAAAGAAAGATACTTTACTTAATTGTAATAATTAAAAAAACACGATGATAAAAAATGCATCATTTATCTTTATTATTATTTATATAAAAAGAAATAAATTTTACATAGACAATTTTTTAACGTAAATTGTAAAAATTAAAAAAAACACTGATATAAAAATGCATCATTTATCTTTATTATTCGTTATATAAAAAGAAATACATTTTACATAGACAATTTTTTTAGGTGAACACAAAAGTGTATATATATAGAGATCAATATATATACAGTGTGATCAACAATGTTTACGCCCGATTCAAATTTCCTGCTGAAAAATTGTTGGGCGACATCAAGTCATTGCCACTTCCATTTACCGAATGTACTTGTCCTAACAACAAAATAGCCGTACGACTGCTAAAATTTGGCGAAACGTCTGGCAACAAAATCTTCAATTATTTGGCAGGAAATTGCCCCCAAACATTGTTGATCGCACAGCACATACATTTATTTACATATAAATATTAAAAAATCCTAATTGGCAAGTGTTACCTCTTAGTTGTTAAATACTGTAAATGTGATTCATGTAATACAAATATCTTTGGCCGACGCTCCTCGACGCATACTAATCAACTACCTGCTTTCGTTTTCACGCTTACACCGCTGCAACATCGATTTCTCTTTTAAATATAATATTTAATATACAGTATATGAAATGTTTTTTTTTTATAAAATTAACAACTAGGTATAAAAATATTTAGAAACGATATCAATATTCGTGTGGAAACAAATTAATTGGAAATTGGTGTTCTTGTGTTGCTTCACAAACAATATTAGTTTACGCCCACATTTGGAATCCGTAGGCTTATACGATTAAAAACGAGTTCACAAAAAAGTATACAACATACACCAAAATTTTACAACAAATACTACACGAATGTACATCCCCATTTGGACGCGGGGAAACGAGTAAAAGATAATAAACATCAGGTATCTGATTAAAAAAAGGGGGTAAATGCACATTTACATGTCGCATACACATTAAAGGAAACTGTTCGACTACACTCTCTACATTCAACAATAAATGCACCGAAAAGAGGAATGAATGCACCTGAAACGTAAACGGATCGCCACTTCGCGTAAAGTCCGCACACTCAAGTCTGCGGCTTGTAGGTGAGCGTGACGTGGATAATCTCGATCTTCTTGGCGGCCTCCGGCTTGGCGCGCTCCTCCTCACCCTCGTCGGCCACCGCCGCAGCGCAGGAGCACAGCTCCGCCTTGCTCTTGAACGAGCACGACCGGGACACGCTGTCGTACTTCAGTTTGAAGCTACCCGGACGAGAGCCCGGCTTCCGGTCCGGACGGCCCTTAAAACTTCACCGTGCCACCACGTTAGCCCTAGGTTAGGTACTGCAGACATCGATGCTTACCTGTTTGAGCGGGACCCGTTCACCTTGGTCCGTCTGCTGGTCGAGCGGTGCAGGTAGCTCCGCTTGTCCCTCGAGTTTGACCGCCGGATGCTGGGACGCTTCTGGACAGACTCAGCGCTCAGAGACAAGCCGACTGCCCCGACTGCAAACAGAAATTACACCATGAGTGTGCAATTGTTTACTCAAATGACTACTATTACAAGTGGAATTGTTTTAAACTGCTGTGAAAAGTAAAGTACGCACTTTTAATTCACTATGCACCACAAAAAGACTCACCATACAATTACCTACAAATTATTATGTGTTAGTTTTACGTGTTTTACGTGTTAGCAGGTTGTCATGTTAGATGTGATGTCAACTTGTTAGTTGATTTTTGTTGTACGCACGATATTTTTTGTTATGTGTTTATTAATGTGTTGTAAAACGTATAGGTTGAAATTAAATGAAATAAAATAAACAACAAACTGACCTATAGTCCCTGAAGATGATCTACGTAGCAGGGCATTGGTGAGAACGGAAACGTCCGCCTCGTCCAGAGGAATGTCCAGCGACCCCCCGCAACTGGAACATTCCACGGACGGCGCCAGGAACCATTGGGACCGCGTCCTCATGCGTTCCGTTTGGCGCTCGTGCACCTAGAAGAGCGACTCTTTCACGTGTGTCCCCGCATAACGTTATTTAAGTTAAGGTCATGAATCCAACAATCAAAATCCCGACGAGACAATTTTTTTCCACGACCGGATATTTCACCTGAGGTAGATAGCTGAGGCTCCGGGTGCTCTCGGCGTAGCGGTTGACCGCCCGCAGCTCCTCGAGGGTCATCCGCTTGCCGGAGTGGCTCTGGCTGGTCTTGGAGGAGTGGCTGGCGCTGGACGACCTGGACGTGCTGTTGCCCTGGACGCCGGCGGAGGGTTTTAGCGGTTTGCGGGTCGTGGGCGGGAGGGTCATTGTTACCTGGAAGAATCCGTTCTGCTCGAGGGAGATGGACAGCCTGGTGCAGGACTCGAGCAGGGTGTGCTCGGCGATCATCCCCAGGCTGTTGGAGCTGACCGTCTGGGTGGGCAGGCCGGCCTCGGCAAGCGCCGGCGTGGACTGGCACTCGTCCACTTGCGACATGGCTACAAACGAACAATAGACGAGACATGAGGTGCGGTGATGACATGCAAAGATGTGTGAAGTGAGACGGCAGACAAACAAACACAACCAAAACGGAAAATAAAATAAAATCTACTAAAATGGTTTATTTAATTACAATAATTATCACAGTGCAATAATAATAATAAACGGTATTAATCATAGCAGCGAAAACAAAATAATACAAGAAAAGTCAGTGTCAATCCACGCTATCTAGTGTTAGGTTCTCATTGTTACCTTCAAGACTGTACTTTGAACGCCACCTATCACTTTCGCACTGCAGCCACGTCTTCTCGACCTCCATGGTCAACTGACCTGCAAAGAAAACCCGTGAAAACCCAGATTCAGACCTGCACGACGCCAAAGGTACCCAACAAATACTGCTCCAGCGCCCCGAACTGGACCTGCGCCTTGTTATTCGAGGGCGGGTACTGGAACGAGCAGATCCACTCTCCCTGGACCCGCAGGACCCTGCCCGTCACGCGGGCGTAGAACTCGTAGTTCTCGCGCCCAAACAGGTCGGACGTGGCGAACTCCTCGATCAGGTGCTTCATGACCCTCGTCGCCACCTACACAGAACAAGCAAACCGTGACGCTCTCGCCTGCACACGGGAAGACGGGGGCCCTTCCCCTTAGCGAGTTCATACGTGCGGCCGGCACAAAGGGCGGGCTCACGACTAACTGACCCTCATCTGAAGGGGAATTCGGGTCCAACCGGCTGAGTAAACTTACGCACACCGATAACTCAAAGGTCCTCAAATAGTGGGAAAAATATACAAATTTTCATTCAAATAACGGCCTGATTCTCAAATCAGTTTCTTTCATGTAAAATTAGGCGCAAGAAATGCGGTGTAAGTTGATTTTCTAAGTGAATCATGTCATCGCCGATATACTGACATTGTCACAAAAAAATTGTGACTAATTGTAATTGCAGTAATTGCAGGAATGAAAGCGATAGCTGATTCAGTGCTTTAGTGAGAATCATGCTGTTACATTTCAGTAGAAAATTACGTGAAATAATAAATTATTACATCAATTAAGTATTGCAGATGCTGAAATGCTTCAATCAATGATTATATTAAATTACATGTATCACATTGCTTTGGTATTTCACTTTTACTTTAATTGCAGTACAAAAATATTACAATTGTTGGAATTAAACGAAAGCGTTTTAACTTTCAAATTCAAGAGTGTCGCAAAAGGAACAATTACAAAACTCAATTAAGCTCTAGTAATGCAGGAAATTTCACATTGCTCACAACGGTAGAGCAGGGAACTGGTTACCGATCGATCTCCGACAGCGGGGGTAAAATTTCCACACACACAGGGACTAAAATAACTATTCCACTTACATTGACCTCGGCCTGCATGTATGCAAGAAAGAAAAAAGCATTGTACAGCATAAGCTCGTCTCTGGTAATAATGAGGTTATGAGAGATGAGGATGACCACCCCTCCGGCCCCGGTACTCACTCAAGCATGCGTGGGGGGCGCCGTCCGCCCTGCCTACCTTGAATCGCATCACGTCCTCCATTTTGGCGGTCTTGCCGTCGCTGACGCACGTGTGGAAGAAGCTGGGGGCCACGCTTACCCCCAGCGCCTCGCTGGTCATGCCCGTCGACGCCCTCTCGCTGTTCGAAGAGATCACCCGGAATGTGCCGAAGAGGAGCACCAGGAGCCTCTGCGTGTATACCGGCAGCGATGCTATTATCCTGGAAGGGAAGGCAGTGTCGGGTGAGTAATCAGATTGCAATGTGAATCGTCGGCCGATGTGAATCATTGTAAATGCAACACGAATTAAATTATGATGCATCATAATTTTCATACAAACGCATTCTAGTTGATAGCGGTTACATTAATTTCATAACGTGTTTGTAAATATTAACATAAAGGTATGCCAATAAAAGGTTATACAATAAATAAACATCATTACAAATATCATCATTTAAAATCAATTATGAAGCTATTCCCAAATTGACAATTAAATGGTAATTTAGCAGGATTACCCTCAGACGGCCGCAAATCCCCTTAATTACATATGTTTTTGTGAAGTTTTGCCGTTTTCTGTATGTGGTTTTTAATATATGAAAACTATATGTACTGACAATAGTAAAGCTTAACAAATAATCAATCAATAAATGATTGATCGATTACCTGTGGATGTCGTCCCTTTGCTGCTGCAGGTCGGTCAGCTCGATGATCTCGAAGAACCGGTGCTCAATGTCCTTGCCGAAGACACCGCCCGGTATCTTCCGCAGGAACTTCTTCAGCACGCTGGCTATCGTGTAGACGCTGAAGTTGTCCATGTTGATCAGCCTGCCGGTCTGCAGGAAGTGCGTCAGCTTCTTCATGGCCCCCTGGTTGCCCGGCGCGCGGAATACGTCTTTCCGGTACGGAGCCTCCTTGTTCAGCTTCAGAATTAATACCTGTGCAAACCATCGAAAACTCTCATTAAGACGGACGATAGACCTTCAAATAAATAATTGGTGACTTGCAATGAGGTAAATTCGAAAAGCTTTAAATGCCAAGGAAATGGCAAAATAATTCGTAAACTTGCAGTCATTTAAGACAACAGTTAGAAATTTTGTTAAAACCTTCGAATGCAGGTAAATTCGTTTCGAAAAGCTTTAAATGCTAAGCAGACGGCAAAATAATTCGTAAACTTGCAGTAATTTAAGAGAACAATTAGAAATTTTGTTAAAAACTTCCAATGCAGGTAAATTCGTTTCGAAAAGCTTTAAATGCTAAGCAAACGGCAAAATAATTCGTAAGCTTGCAGTAATTTAAGAGAATTCGAAATTTTGTTAAAAGCTTATGACAAATTTAGGTTAAATCTTCGTTTCAGTTTTTTTCACAAAATTTCATAAACAATAATTATATATACATTCATAATTAAGTATTATATTACTATGTTTTAACCACTTTGTTTTTCTTTAAAATGCACTATTAGTTTCGACTTTGTTAGAATTTTAAGGTTAAGACATGGTTAAGGTAGAAACCTTATTTTGTTGGAAACAATTGAAAAGTTGCACTACAAACAAATTAGTGTAAAACAATTGAAAATTTGTTCGTATGTTTTCATGATTTAAGTATGAACTTATACATTGTCCTATTCTAAGTATTTTGGAACAATTGAAAACTTCTCGTTCTGACAAAAATAATTGCCTTTTCCGGTTTTCGGTTCGTTTCTAGTTCGAAGCCCTGAGGCACATATAGTGTAATTTTTTGTTAGAAACAATTGTAACCTTGCAGACATGGTTTAAGAGCACACAGTTCTTTCCGTTTAGTTGCTATTAAAAGAATGGGTTAATATTTGTTGCGCTGCTAGATTTCCTGGATGAGGTGATAAGATAAGAGGATCCGCAATCACCATGTAAATATTTGCCCTGGGCTGGTATGGAGGAAGCATTGCAGCTGTGTGGATTTGCATCCTTTGTGACCACACTCAGTGAGGTATAATAAAAGGGCCTATTATGCTCTTAAAGTGTCATTAAAGGGGATTAAGTTGTTTTGTACTGCCCGGAGCCTTTTGAGGTGGCATTTAAGCTGCATATTAACATCTGGACTATAGCTTTTTAATTGCCACCAGACGCTGGTACCAAATTTTCAAGTTCTGCTCAAAACATTTTTCAGTTTTACATGTTTGACTGCAATATTTCCGTTTTTAATGCAATTGGTGATTCACCGCGTATTCATTTCTTCACACCTCTATTATCATACGTGTTATCATGCAGTGGACATTTACGTTACGCCTTTACCATTACACGTTTCAGATTTCTTTGCAATTAGATCTTTATAGTCATAATTAGATATTAAATTACTGCATTTTTACCACATTATATTCTTATAAATACACTACTAGAGTTTCGACTTATGACAGTCATTTTCAATTATTTATTTATTTATTTATTTACGGGACCATGCCCATTAAAACAAAAACAGAAACAGAGAAATAAAAAATATAAAAAATATGAAGATCTTACAGGGTTACTCATAAAAATTTAAGCTGCGGTTTAACTGTGGTTTAATCTTAGTAACCTTGGTAACCTTTGTAAAAGACCGCTAAACTACAGTTTAAATTTTTATGAATAACACTGTTACAGTGTTATTGATAAATATTTTACATACGGTTTAACGGTGGTTTAGTCTTAGTAACCATGGTAAACCTTTACCAAACACTGCTAAACTGCGGTTTAAATTTTTTTGAATAAAGCGGTTGGAGATTAAGATAAGCCAAGGTTATTACACGAAATGGACGTTCTTGAAAACCTCTTGCATAAAAAATTGAATCACCATGTGATTCAGCATCGATAGAAAAATCCAACAATCAAATGAAAGCAATGATTAATAAGCGAGTTATAATTGTAAATTTCAATATTTTATAAACACGAGGCGGAAAGACCCCATGGGATCAATAGCCCAATAAAGATTGTTTATATATATATATATATATATATATATATATATATATATATATATATATAAACACAGTAAAATTTGATACATTTTCCTTATATTTTTTGATGCAATAAATTCCATAAATTTTAAGTAAATAAAAGTCGTTTAATCATCTTTCACTCGGAAGAATATTCGTAAGATAGGGGCTGCAAAAATTACTTATACATCACGATTTTGAATTGGAGACCCGTTAATAAAGTGGCTCCAATTGCTGTGCTAAAACTCTATTTGATTATGCATTTAACACCGAATTAGCCTAAGCTGGGGGGTTAACGAAGTGCTTAACATTAACCTCACGTCATTGATTGCCGGGATATTTTAATTAAACTCCTTGAAAATAATTGCGTCGACCATTAAATTGCATTGTCTTGGGTTTTCGCAAAGCCCATGGTTGCAATGTGATTAAGGACTTGCGCATTCAAATGAATAAGCTATTAATAGGAGCGTGCCTTATCTGCAGGTTTGTGCACATATGTTGGTTGCATTGTGATATAAAATGCTAACCGACAATTAGTTTCTTTTTTCAGGCGTATGGCTCATTCTATGATCCACAGAGCCCCTGTGCATGAAAACACTTTAAATGTCTTCATGTGTGAGCAATTTTCTATAATAATAATAATAATAATAATTTGTCTGTATTTGTGATTCTGGAATGAATACTACATGTCAAAAATTGTTCTGCAGAGACACACATATACAGGGTTTTCCTTAACGACGTGCTAATATTTAGGGGGTGTATTTCCTCAGGTCATTTTATGAAGAAAATTTCATATGAACATACTGAAATATTATTATTATTACATATTTATTACATTACATTATTAATTACATTATTATTATTACATACTGAAATTTCGTATGTCCGTAACGGCTGATTTTTTTTTGCTACAATTAATTATACGGCAATGAATTAATTTATAAACAAGTGATTAAAAAAAATGTAGAGCTTGGGCAAAAATTAGGTATACAATTTACTCAAAATTTCAGAAAGATGTGATTTAAATGAATGACAAAAAGTTCAGAAAAACTAATTCAGATTATTTGTTTAAATTACTCCTACTGTTTCCAAAATTAAAAATAAATTACAATAAAGATGTTTACAATCGAGCAAACTTTATTCAATTTTGCCGAAAGAAATTAGAGTAGAGATTAACTTAAACGATGCCTCATTTTGTTGTAAACAATTGAAATCTTGCACCACAAACTAATTCATCTCAATAGATTGATTGATGTGGCTTTAATTTGTTGAAAATTCATAAAATTTCAAAATTTTGTGTCATTAATTTTATCAAAAAATCGTTCTCTTTTTCAAAACAAATGATGTTGCTTTAGGAAAACACACGAGCGTTGTTTAGGTTTCCAAGCAACATAATTGGTTTCTCAAAATCGAAGGAATTTGTATATCGATAATCATTAATACACTTGTTGTATTTATATATATAAACAATCTTTATTGGGCTATCGACCCCATGGGGTCTTTCCGCCTTTTGTTGTATTATTCTCGAAAATTTCATTTCCCGTTTTTGTAATTTTTTAATAACAAGTGCTTGGTGGGTGTGTAAAAAGGTTTCAATTTCTAATTTGCATGATTTGCATTTCATCTGCAAGGGGCCCCATTGTCCTTATTTCGCCCCATGTAGCACTGTAAATAATCTCTTATTTGCCAGCTGATAAAAGAACAGATGCCACGGCTGGCAGTACAGACAGCTCCGCCTAACTAGCAACTCACAGTCAAAATTATCAAACGGGGGCGGACATATCAGTGCCGCCTGGTGTGATAACGATTCGACACAGTTTCTGCTGATTCCGATTTCCTGCCTACAAATGGGCAATAAAATAAACGTACGACTAATCTCCAAGATAGACTTTGTTGCGTAAAATGATTAAACATGCCACACATAAAGACTTTATGGGTTTAAGTTTTATGAAAACAAATCAAACAAAACTTTTGTTTCAGTTAAGTAAAATAGAATTAGATTGTATGAATCGGTGGTTAATACTTGGTGAAACATCTTTAAATTAACGGATAGTTGGAGCTTGTGAAAGTATGTTTAGAAATAAAACGTAGCCCCTTTTTCACAAAAAACATTTATTTTTACTAAATGTACATATCAATCGCCAAGAGACCATCTTCAGTAGTAGATACGTACTGTACGTATCTACTACTGAAGATGGTCGCTGACCATCTACTACTGAAGCGACCATCTTCAGTAGTAGATACGTACTGTACGTATCTACTACTGAAGATGGTCGCTGACCATCTATTACTGAAGCGACCATCTTCACTTCACCATTTTACGTACTGTACGTATCTACTACTGAAGATGGTCGCTTCAGTAGTAGATACGTACAGTACGTATCTACTACTGAAGATGGTCGCTTGGCGATTGAAATGTACATTTAGTAAAAATAAATGTTTTTTGTGAAAAAGGTGCTACGTTTTATTTCTATCTTTAAATTAGTATAAATATCTTGATAATGGTAGTGGTCGAATTGGTTAAGTTTCACCGACTTTAATAGATTTCTCTGCAATTGTTTCGGCCCTACGACCATTCTCAAGAGTAATGTAATACTAGATACAACTTCCTTAATTTACAACTTATATACTACCGTTTAATAGCTGTTGGGGTTTCCCAAGCCGCTTTCAATAACACCATCCAATATCGGCGTATTGACAAAATACACTTATAGTATATCTCATTATTGTGCACAGATTTAAATTTAATTTCCCCATGTATTGTAATATTTTGCCCATTGTGTATTGTAAATAAATATTAGTTGTAATTTTGTAATCCTATATAAGAATATGCATTAAAATTGTTCCGATCAGTACGTATCTACTACTGAAGATGGTCGCATGGCGACTGCAATGTACATTTAGTGAAAATAAATGTTTTTTGTGAAAAGGGTGCTACGTTTTATTTCTAAAAATACACTTGCTCGTTTCGTTCTTTTGTTTCAGTTAAATGTGACGCTGATGATGGGGGCGTTGCCGTGCTTACTATGGCCCTGGTTGCTGGGCCTCGGTTGAGGCAAGGTGTGTAAGTGAAATAAATGTATTCGTGCATGGGTGGAGTGTGAAATTACACTTTTTTTTTATGTGCTTCTTACTTAGCCAGGCGTACTATTGCTCATACATGACGACACCAGCAGCCAACAGATTATTTTACGGCTTTAAATGAAAGCTTCGGTAATTGATTTTACTGGACAAGATCGTTAATGGTACGAATATATGAAAATCTTTGAGTACAAAATTATCGATAAATTTTTGAGTACGAAACTATCAATTGTTATTAACGCAGGTAATTAAGTAGCAACGCCGGTAATTATCACGTTTGTTATTACGTGTGTATCATGGGCTGCTTACTAGTAGTGGTCCCGGTATGTCGTTCTTGCAGACTTCCTCGAGGGGCACGCCGAACTTGACTTTGTCGAGCCTCCTGGGGTACGGGCCGGAGGGGTGGCCGCAGGAGGTGACCACGTTCCCGAAGGTGGCAGCCCGCCTGTGCATCCTGGCGGCCCAACTGCTCATTATTCCCTGTTCACCAGACCATAACGTAACTGTGGCGTGGAAACGCAACGACTGGCACACATAGGACGATCGCGCGCGGGGGCACGGAACCGTGAAGCTGGCGCGTCTCGCCTCCGACCGGGGGGGCTTCGGGCCGCGCCTGTACACGGGGCTCGGGGCGTCCTCGGACGAAACACAACACAACCGCCGCCTCCGCTAATTGCCGGCCGCTGCGGGGCGCATCTCGTGGGTCCGCCGGAGGGGGCCGCTCTTCTCGCTCGCTCGCCTCCGCGGGGGCCGCTGTCTTAGGCCGGGGGATGCGCGGCCGCTGCTGGGACGGCGGGGGTGGCTCGAATGGGGCCTGCTGGGAACGAAACACAAAACGCACGGACAAACGACCGCCAGCCGATACACCTACATTCAGACTGGCGGGGAAATTCGTGCCTGACCCCATTATCACTTGCACTGGGTGGTGCCGCGGTTGGCAGCACCGCAGTAATGATAACGGCCCCGCGAAATCCGCGATTTACGAATCATAATACCAAACATACTCACCAATGCTGATATATATCACAATCCGGCTTAATTCTAATCGTCGCAAGTTATTAATCCCAACTACAATCGTATATTATAACTCGTTAAACGTCAGAATCTCGCCTTTCTTATTGGCTGCGAAAGTTTCCATGGATTACTAGAGGTGAAATTTAAATGATCACTCGGTAGTTACCTATAGCATGCATGAAATTGTATGCAGCTGCTGTTAGCAAAATCGATACCCCCAATGAAAGAGAGAATTTTATTGCAAAATTTCAGAATTCTAGAGTTCATTCATAGATTTCTTATGAGACGCAACGATTCGCTATGGGCATTTTCAAGAGCATCAAATTATGTTGGTAGTCCTTCGAAGTTTCCAATTACAGTTGTCAACACTGACGTTTTGGCAGTTTGGCTGTCAATGTGACGTTTACAGTGGCGTGCCGATAGCATTATTAAAAACCGTCTTCTAAACTATCCCAAATTGTTTATTTTGTAAACCAGAACAAGATACGTACATTCTAATGGTGGCCCATTTTAATATAATATCCGATATAATAATAATAGATAATATAATATAATAATAGATAGATAGAATAGCTGACATTTCATGCCATGTCGTAAGTGTTGCCAAACTTATAAAGATTTTTAACACTTTAAATTATTAAAATCTTTGCCATCCAATAGGTAGGTACAATAAGCTCATAGAAAATCAACAGATTTATGTCGTACGTGATAATTTATTTCTGGCGCAATCCGTCATAAAACATCGATTAACAGGTTTCGAGGCGCCGGCTATTCGACGCAAACACCTCCTCTCAGCTGCTGCACTAAATATCCAATTTAAAAACAAACAGCCTCAACAAAAATACTCAGATGGGCCAGCAGTCCAGCGTCCAGGACTTCGTGTCGAACTCCTTCGCCAAGATGGTGTTCGACGACCCCTCCTGCTCGATAGTGGCCGACGAAATAGTCAGCATGACCTACGAGGAGTTCATCGCCAAGCTGGGGGAGCTCAACAAGCTGTGGGTCCCGCCGCACGCCCCCAATACCCCCATCTAAGCCCCCCGATTGCTTCCAGCTCGAACACGTGCCTCGACTCGACGGGCAAGCAGCTCCTGTTCGCCGTCAAGAGGGGCTCCGACACGACCCTCTTCTGGAAGGCGACCGTGCAGGTGGCCTGCGTCAAGATCGAGCCCATCTCGCAGAAGGTGCACACGTTCCGGCTGCTCAACCTGCGCGAGTTCCTGCAGGTGTTCAGGACCCTCAAGTGCCAGCACTCCGCCGCCGAGCAGAGCAAGAGGTGCGCCTCCCACCATGAGCCCGGGGGAAGGGTGTTATAGTTCAGTGTCTGTTGCAGCAAGTCCGCGGACGTGATGTCGGTCTCCACGTTCTACAGCAAGCTGGACGACATCACAAAGGACGGCGGCAACGGCAGCCAGGACGGCCAGTCGGAGTGCTGCATCTGCCTGGAGCGCACGCCCGACATTCTCCTGCCGTGCACTCACAGCTATTGCATGCAGTGTATAGAGGAGTGGTTAGTGTTATTATCGGTTATTGAACGTGCAAATATTTGCCAGTACGCAGAATAATTAGCGTTCATCAAGTGAGCTCTAATTACTGTATACTGGTAGCCGTTACTTGGTGGAATATTATAAATGAATTAAATAAACAACTTTATGAATGAAATAAAACAATTTTACTTTGTTGCTTCCACTAACACATTTATTTTACAAAAAATAATTTAGTGACTGCAGTTTCGACTACTTTATAGTCATTGTCAAACTAAGAGTTAGTTTGACAAAGTAGTCGAAACTGCAGTCACTAAATTATTTTTTGTAAAATAAATGTGTTAGTGGAAGCAACAAAGTAGAATTGTTTTATTTCATTCATTTACCATGTTCCACAAAGTAATGGCTACCAGTATACAATATTTAAACAACTTTACTTTATTACTTCGACTATACAGGGTGAGTCGGGAGGAACGGACCAAACTCCAGGAGTGTATTGTACACGTAAAAATGATTCAAAAAAACTCAAACGTTGTTATTCGACTTTCATTTGTTTTCAAGTGATAGTTTCGAACAGTTTGTTGAAAACTCGGATAAATACATTTTTATCCAGAGTTTTCTGATGTGGAAACCCTTGACGATATCTTTCAACAGCAGCTGTAGCACTCCCATTACAAAAATCACAGACAAACACCATATTTGCATATTCAAGATTTGAAACTATAACTTGACAACATATGATTTTTTTAAAACTATTTCTACGTGTACAATACACTCCTAGAGTTTGGTCCGTTCCTCTCCACTCACCCTGTATATATCGATAGAGTAGTCAAAACTGCAGTCACTAAATTATTTTTGTAAAATAAATGTGTTGGTGGAAGTAACAAAGTAAAGTTGTTTATTTAATTCATGAGCTCTAATTGTTATATTCTTTTAGACAATTCACTTCAATTAACAGACAAATTCTAAGCAAACACTTAAATGAATACATTTTTTTTCGAAAGAAATAAAAATTTGAAATCTTATGGCGACCATTAAAATAACTGTAGTCTGTCCAATTTCAAGACAAAGTTAATACAAACTGTTCACGTGAACAGACAATTTCCAGGGCCGATTCTACATAACACAGGTCCAACACTAGTGTAGCTTTTGCAGTAACAAAATTCACTTACTCCGGGTAGACCAGAGCCTGTGGCAAGACCAATCGTATGCTTGAAATAGGACAATAATAAGTAATAATAAGCAATAATAGCAAAAATAAATTGGACAAAAATAGTATAAGCTATTTTCTGTGTATTCACTTGATTCTACAGACTGGGTTTTTTTTTTATATAGTAAGTACAATCAATCTGCGTTCATACAGTACTAATTTCAACCAAAAATATAATGCCTCTGTACACTTAATTTATTTTCACAATCAATTCTTGCCAAAGTTGTCAGAGTTGGGGTGAAAACTATACATTAACGCCCAGTATTTCAATCTCCGTATTCCTTTAATCAAACGTAAGTGTCAATAATGTATGCAAGGGTTTTAACAGTAGGCCGAGTAAATAATGTGTTTAATCGAGCGGTATTCATTATTCTGCGCAGGAATGAAGATCATCACAATTGTCCGATATGTAGGGAAAAGCTGCGTAGTACAGATGATACGTGGGTCCTGTCCGAGGTGCCGAAAGCGGAAGAGATAAGCGAAGAGATTCGTGTGACGCTGATGGACCTGGCGGAAGAGAGACCTAACCCGTGCAAGCAGCAGTAGGTTCAGTGAGGTATGCCTTGACATAGCTAGATTTTACCCATCTCGAATTGACATGACATTATTTTACCTTTTATTTTTTGTTGTGGTAGTTTTAAACGATATATATTTTTATGCTTCTGTACAAATGCTCTTTTTAATATATATATATATATATAAATATTAATTCAATGTATATATAATATAATATAATGACAAAACAATTTGATATATTTCCTTGGAAAATAGAAATAAAAATTATACACCTATCACAATCACTTAATGTACTATTGATAACGATGATTATCTGTGCTTCTTTTTCATTATGGCCTTCTTCCGTTTCGCCTCCTCTTCCTGCTTCATATCTTCTAGATCTTCCTTTATACCTAATAGAACACGAAAAATACAATTAATTCCAATAAGCACAAATGTTCGGCCATCATATTTATTAACGACAACTCACCGATTTTCGTACTGATGACCTCCTCCTTCATCTGCTGGGCGAACGTGGTCTCCATGTCGTCCACGTCGTCGTCTATGTAACTGTACTTCTTCTTGTCGTATCCGAATATCTCGCTGATGTACTTCGAGTAGTCCTCCTCGCCTTCGGTACCGTCATCGATGAAGTCGTCCATTTCGGAGTCGTAGTCCTCGTCCTCATCATACATCCGTCCCTTGCTGACGAGAGGCTTGCGAGGGGGCTTCGCGCCGCCTGGGTTGCGCCTGACGTCCTGTGGCGGGAACTGTTTAGGCCTAACGTCACGCGGCGGGAACTGCTTAGGCCTGACGTCGTTCGGTGGGAACTGTTTCGTCCTGACGTCGTTCGGCGGGAACTGCTTCGGCCTGTCGTTCGGAGGCAACTGTTTCGATCTGACATCAGTAGGAGGCAATTGTTTCTGTCTGACATCATTTGGAGGCAACTGTTTCGGCTTTGCCTCGCTGGGCTTATACCTTATATCGCCCGGCAGATATTGCCTGGGCCTTTCACTCTGCGATGATGTTGGTGTTAGGTTCTTGGTAAGGGCTTCCTTCTGTTTCCCCTGCAGTGGGGGCTTCGATTTCGGATCCTTGGATAGTTTCGATTTATCCACTGAGGATCTGTCAGGCACTGGTGGGTTGTTTGGTTTCTTGAACTCCGATTTGGCAGGCATGGAAGGCTTTTGCTGGTAAGCAAGCGGCCGTTCCTGAGATTTACTGCTGGGCTTCACATAAGACCTTTCGTCGGGTCTGGGCCTGGAAGACTTCGCGTCCTGGCTGCTCACCCGGGGAATCTTGTCACTGACGCCGTTCATCTTTTTAGTTTCACCGTTAAGCTTAGGGATCTTGTTGCCAGGGGGCGACGATGACGCCGCTTTCAGGAGGGCCCTCTGTTCCTTCCCCTCTCTGTACTCCCGTTCCTTCTCCATCTCGCGTTTCTGCTTCTTCGTCAGCAACCGCTCCTCCTCCTTCTCCTTCTGCTCTATCACAATCGGCTCAAACTGTTTCTTCTCCGCAATCTTCAACAAATCTACAATTATGATGAAAAATTAACTTACTGGAAAGTATTACTGTAGTGAATATGATGTAAAAATGTAACAACATATTGTAACTGTGATCATACAATTTGCTAGAGATACCGCCAACAAACAGTGAAAATTATGCTAGCGATATACAACCCATTTTGAGATCTATTAAAATTCATGAATGCAAGAAAACATTATCACATCCAACCTTGACGAGAATAAATTGTGAATTGTATGAATTTTCATACGAAGCAATATATTTTTTTTTACTTTGATAGTGATGATAGGCAATATTAAGAAAAAAATTACCTGAAAAATTAATGACGGGTGCAGGCTTCAGCTTGGGCTTGCTCGGCGGCTTCTCCTTCTCGTACCTGTCGCCTTTCTCCTCGGGCTCGGGCACGCTCTCCGGGTTTGTCTCCTTGTGCTTCCGTTTCCGCCTGTGGGGTAGCAAGGCCTCCTCCTGCTCCCGGTCGAGGGCCGCCCTCACCCTGTCCTTGGTGCTGGCGAGGTTCGTGCTCACCTTTTTCTTGCCCAGTTGGAACTTGGGCTCCTCCGGAGTCTTACTGTACTTCTCCATCATCTTGTTGTAGTAGTCGGCGGCCGATTGCGAGACGTACCCGTAGTCGTCCTCGTCGGGCTGGCTGGGCCCCGTCAGGGTGACGGCCGTGTTGTCGGCGTCGGTGGCCTCTTCCAGCACCGACTGGCTCGCCGATTTAGTGCGCTTGAGCATGACGCTCACCCTGCGGGTCGCCTTTTTGTCCTAGAAAAGGAACAGCTTGTTGATTAACGAAGCGGTCTTAATTTTGTAAAACATGCGACCAATTTATGAATGCAAGGATTACTTTAGATCTCAATTCGAGCAGTTGGTCCCTGCGCTGGCGGGCCTCCTCATTCTTCTTCTTCTCCTCCTGCTCCTTGCGAGCCAGGAACTTCTGTATGTTCGCCGAGAGTGTCTTGGTGCGCTGCTCTTTCTTGGGGGGCTCGAACTTGGTCGAGTAGTACTTTATCTGAAACGTTAATTGGCCTCATGATGGTGCCCTTTCCAGCACATTCGCGTTCGTGCGAAATATTGTCGATGCTTGGGCGCAACACTCACCTCCTTCTTCTCGCCCTGGCCGTTCCTCTGGGCCGTGTGGAGGAGCGTGCCGAAATCCATCCTTGGGGGGCTGAAATCCGCCGTGGGGCACCCAAAATTCCGTATTTATGTCACAGGAAAGCAACTTCTGTGTCGTACATGTCACCATTTGAGAGAGAGACTGAAAATTGGAGCGGGGGGCACCAGCTGCAGTGTTACCATTCTAAAGATACGAATATTTGAATCTGATTTTCCAATCTGAAGATACTTGGCATCAATATACCAGTAACTAACATGTTTAGAAATCATGTTAAGTTTGTTGTTCGACACATATTTCAGCGAAATTATCATTGATGCGAAGTGAGTTTATCTGTATACATTATTTTCTCTTCGAAAAAGTAATTCAAATAATCTAAAACAACCGTATCAGTTTGTGTCCGGAAAGCCGAAAACCCTACCATAATAGTTATTTACTTTGAAAGACTATGCAATGGCCCGTTATAAGCCTCGTAAGCCCTAGAGACAGAGATAAATAAACAGTTCTTTACTATACAAATACTGACAAAACTATTAAATGTAAAAAAACACTACCTATTTATTTCACAAATATTAACATTGACAACTTTCGGCGAGGTCATTTCCAGCAAATAATTGACCCGATCCTCGACGCAGACGAGGTCCTTCCACTCGGACAGGTTCACCACCGAAACCCTGTACCCGAACATCTCCAGGTGTCTTATCTTCTGCTGGTAGTATCCTTTCAGTTGGACGTTTATTTTGGTGAACGCCTTGGGCCTCAGGAGCAGCACGGCGAGCCTGAAATGTGCGCCGATCAGTAAAACGGGCGACGCAATGATTTACTGCGCTTACTTAGAGCCGAGATTCTGCCCCGAATCTCCTCTGCAGTGCTCCGGTTGGACGACGTAGTCGATGCGGTATCCATAGTGGGTCACCACGTTTTTCGTCACCCGCGCTGGCTCCCTGTAAACCTGCCTCAGGTACCGGAAGATTTTATCGGGGAAATTGAGACTATCACTTTTCTCTGTCGATTCTGCAACAAGACAAGTTATATTGGGTGTGCAAATGCAAAAAAAAAGTAGACACCAAATTTTCGGCTGCTTGAACACACTCGATTTTAGAAATGTCACGTAAGTGTCAGTGTCCAACTTGCAACAAATTTTATTATATGCATGATAAAACTTGTGCACTGTACAAGAAAGACGTGATTACCTTTTTTATTCAGATCGGCAACATACTTTTCATGAAACCATGGCACATTGCACTCGGGATAGTCTATGCATATCATCCTATTAAGTTCCATTAACCGATACCTTACACGCAATGGATATATATCCTGAAAACCAAATAATTAACAACAGTCCCATAAGTAAATTATCTACTTAGTAATCTTAGTAATCCTACGTCGTAGTAATACTACTGTCAAAATAGACTTTAGTAACTGGGTTTTATCAGTTTTTAAAGTACACTATAAAAATAATGGAAAAGCAAAGCCTGCCCTGAATCATGTGAAAATCAGAGGACTATACGTAACGTTCCCTTGGGAAGATTAACTGCTTATCCTGCATTATTATTAAAATAAAAGTTGTAGATCTCAGGTGATATTGACACAATCGTAACATAGGCATTTCCCACTTCTCTGGTTCTATTACAATCTTACTTTGGAATAGCAGTTGATCAGTTCGGTGTCCAGCTTCTCGAGGAAGCCGGTGTTGAAGATCTGCCTGATGAAGGTGTCCGTCATGTAGTTGAAGTGGCACAGCGCGATGCAGCTCTGCAGATAACACAGGCCGCTCAGTCTCTCTTGGTCCCTGCAATTAGTGCTCTAGTTTGTTTTCCGTATAGCTGACGCTTCAGTCTCACCTCAAGAGGACGTCCTGCAGAGCCTCGAAGAACTCCCGGCGCCTCCTCGGGGTGTAGCCCAACGCATAGCAGAGGTAGGCCACATTCTCGACGTTGAACGCCAGCATGTTGTCTTTGTACTCACAGACGTAGTCGGCCATCGCATCGATCACGTTCGGGAACAGGGCGCTCGTAGAGGACAAGCAGTAGGCGATGTTTTTGATGAGCTTCGACGACATGTGCGCCGTGTCCTCGTAGTTTGCGATTAGTCTGCTCAGCACGTCGTCGTCGAATTCGTTCCTGTGGATGCAGCTCTTCAACCACAGGTTTGCCTCGTTGACGCTCATCCTGTGGCCTAGCCGTCGGCGCAGGCACTTGTTCACCACTCTGTTGACGGCGTCGATATGTTGCCGCTTTAGAATGGGGTTGCACAAGGACTCGCTTCCAATCTGCAGGCTCTTCGACAGGTTCAAACAGTCGACGTAGTTCAACTGCTCGAAGATCTGCTCCAGCTTGTTCACGGCGCGACTCAGAAATGCCGTCTCTTTTCCGTAGGCCACTAGAAAAGCCACGATGGAGGCGAATCGCGAGGGGAGCAGACTAGACACGCCCTCCTCGATTTCACCCTCGAGCCACTGATTGAGCCGCTTCTCGAACCTGAAGTGGCGAAAGTTGACGTTGTGCGAGAAGTTTATGTAGTTGAAGCATACTTTCAGCAGGCTCGCCTCCTTGAACTGCACGTTGTGCTCCATCGTGTGCAGCATTTTATCCCAGTACGACTTGCACAGCATCGTGTCCGAGTTCTTGAGGAAGAACAGGGTGTTGAAGATCTGTAGGAGGTTGTCGCCACTCATCGGGTAGGCCATGTACTTCCGCATGGTGCTCTCGAACTGGGGCCTCTGCGCCGGCGAAGAAAAGCACACTATGCATGACAGGAGCTTCAACCGCACGTCCAGCAACGGACTCTCCTCTTCCTCCAGCTGGTGCAAAAACTTGTAGGCACACCTTTGGATGTCGATAAGTATGGAAGCGGGTTCTTGAATTTTGTAGAAAATCTGCAATTTTCCTATTATTAGATTGGATAACAACTTCAAAACTACCTAAAATCCGCTAAAAACATGAAACAAAAGATTAACTACTTTTAAGGTTATGAATAAAATATTTAAACATGAAAAACTTTCAAATTTGTTAATTTCACATTTATTATAATAATCATAGATATGATATTAACAAAGTTAAAAGTGCTTCTTATGCAAATATTAACCATGTATCACGAAGTGAAAGACTAACATTAATCAATAATGTATGAAATAAAGTTACGCACTTTTTAAAAAATTTCATAATTGTTTTTTATTGTTCACGACAATTGTTTCGCCACACTGTGGCTTCTTCAGGTGAAGAAATGATCACTTTTTAAAAAGTGCGTAACTTTATTTCATACATTAGTAATTATGAATTTTCAACAAATAAAAGCCACATCGATCAATCTATTAATCAATAAATAAAACACGTCTAACTTTGATATATCAAAATTTGTGAGTAGTTAGACATTAAGTTTGATAATAACTTTTTTAAGTCGAAATTATAGTGCACAAATAAAAGTGATATTAATAAAGTTAATGTGAGTTTTGTATGTAATCTAACATGTTTCAAGAAAAGTGGAATAATTCAAAAAACCAAAAATTATGTAACTTTTCCTTTCTAAGTTGTCTAAAATTACGAAACAAGTGATTTTCTCAGAGTACGGTTTAATATTATTTGCCTAAAACATATAATACTCATTGTAGTGATCAAAAACCTCTATATTCCGTTAGTCATTTTGAAATCAATTTCCTACAAAACTCTTACAGAACATGTTTTTAAATTATGCCACATTTCTTGAAAACCATTGATTGTATCACAACGTAAATGCTGCCGCCAATCAAAGTACTAGTTATAAATGTACACAATACCTCATATATTATAAGTATTTCGTAGACATTGAGGAGATTTAAGGTGTTTTTGAGCAGAGATATGCACTGAGACATTAAGGTATTGTTTTTATTCCTCCAATGGGGAAAATTTAAGAACAAAATAATTTTTATGATTGTGCTCGGCTCATTTTTATTAACCACACCATTATTAATCAATTGTTGCACTTTGTTTTTGTAGCTTTGCAGATTTTCTTCCGTCACAATTCTGTTCAAATTGTTGAGGCATATTGTCAACAGCTTCAGATCGTTCGCCGTGCCACAGGAATCTAAAAATTAAAGATTACTCCACTAGTACTAAGATTTTACGATTGTTGCCACCATCTAAGCAGTAAGACGTCAGCAGTGGCTTACCTATTTCAGCAAATATTTTTGGTATTAAGTCCTGGCAATTAGAGTAGGCGCTTATATTTCCGCCCCTGAAAATAGCGACCAAGTATCTTGACGCTGCCGTCAGCGAGACCCTCTCCTCCCCCCCCAACATCTTCTTGGCCCGCCTGATCAGGGCCTGTGTGCACGGGTGATCCTCGGAGACCCCGATCTTGCTCAGGTACAGGAGCGTGCAGGCCAGCGACTCCAGGTCAAACTCCCCGAGCCGGGCCTCGATCAGCTCCAGCAGCAGCCTGAACTCGGGGCGTCCGACTAGCTGGCTCACGTAGTCGCCCATCAGCTCGTCAACCCGGGCGACGTTCGAGATCACGTTGATGTGGCAGAACATCTTCTGCAGGTCCCATAGCACCAGCACGGCGTGGGCGAGGTGCGTGTGCGCCAGCAGCTTGTCGTACCTGCCCAGGAAGTCGAAGACCTCCTGCAGCGAGGCCACGGCGTTCAGGTGCTCTATGAGCGGGTCGTCCGAGTCGGGGTACAGTATGTTCTTGACTTGCACCGGCTGCTCCTTGTACATGAAGTCGGAGTCGGCGTCGTCGCCTATGTTGTGCATGTCCTCGTGGTAGTACCTGCTCACCGTCCGTGCCATTACCATGGGATTCGTCTGGTGCCGGTACTTCCTGTGCGGGGGGGGCTGCTTGAGCTTGTGGAAGGCGAGGATGGGAATCGGATTTCTGCAGCGCTTGCTGATTAAATGTGAGACCATCTTCAATGCATGCATTTTGCCTGTGTTAAAAGCTTCGGTTTATTTACAGTTCTCTAGGTTAGGTTCAAATTCTAAGGTCCACATTTTAGCGATATCGCTGTTATTGGATTAAAAACTGGATTCACAGAGAAGCACAATGCCGACATCCATGTCTTGGCTCGTCTCTAATTAAATACAGTCTTAAATACGCTTTATTTATAATTTTCTAGGTGTATAATGATGAGTTGGTTGCATACGCAACAATTATACAGGATGTTACAAAACTAATTTATAAATGACTTTCGGCACATTTTGACTAGAAATAATTGTTGGGTTTTAGCAGCAGGTTTTAGAGTGTTTTATGTATGGGCCAAGCTCATAATTGCAGCTGCCACAGACGTAATTTTAATTTTTTAAACCCTTCCACGAAGTGGCGCTTGTGTACACGGTGTACACTCACAGACCACCACTAGGTGCATGTTGGTGGTGTACACTAGTCATTAGAGTATTTTTTGTCAACAAGTGTTTGTTGTTGTTTCCACATGTTTGGTTATTCATTTTTAAAAATAGTTTAATCAGATTCTGGTTTGTTGTTTGACGATATCTATTTATCAGCATAAATATCGAATATGAGGAATGTAGAAATCAAAGCTCGTGTCAAGAACATCGGGAAACTCATTGAAGCGGCCAAAAGTATAGCCGGCAAAGAGGCGACAATCATTCCTCAGTTCGATACCTTCTTCAACGTACCAAACGGCAGGTTTAAAATGCGAGAGTTTGAGGTTAGCCTTGGGTGACTTTTTTTATAAACTATTGACTGTGTTTTGTTTATTGCATGGCAAATTAACCTCGCCGAGGAGTTATTGGCGGTATTGATCCGCCTCGGTACAGAGTACCAGTGTTGATCTACGGAGCACGTAGTTTAAGTGTGCGGGCCATCCAAAGCAGCTTAGCCTCCGAGCGGACGGAGCACCCAAACATAAATAGCATACAAAATAACTTGAGTGATTGTACTGGAGCATCTGAAATAGCTTTTCTAATGGTTCAACCAGATTTTATCAAATACATAGCTTCGGATAGAGTATGCCTCAATATAAAAGAGTATCTAGAATAATTTGTTTCTTTGGAAGGTTAAATTTTGTAATTCAAAATTATAGTTTGATTTTTGATTTAGTATTATTGGGTGTTATGTGCGGCTTTATATAGGTTCTAATTTTGTATAAAACAAGCATTTCTTATGTTGTTATGATTTGTTTAATATTATAGGTGTTTTTTTTTAACGTTTTTTAGCGGTGTCCCGGTTGTGTTTTCTCCGTGTTACATATAATCATGTGATTGCAGGGCGGAAGTGCTGAGTTGATATACTATGAGCGGTCCGATACGGAAGGTCCAAAGTTGAGCTCGTTTGAGAAATACGAGTCGACGACTGCGGGAAACCTGCGGGACGTGCTCGCCAGGGCACTGGGAATAAGGGGCACCGTCAGGAAGACAAGGCTGCTCTTCATGATTGGGCAAACCCGACTTCATGTGGACGCCGTAGAAGGGTTAGGAGATTTTATGGAGTTAGAGGTACAAACACGTCCGCCTCAAAGAAAATTATAATTGATGTACAACAGAAGTACAGACTCTTGTATGAAGACAGTGAAAATGTCATCTCTATCTATTGCACTAATCCGCTGCACCCAGTGGTCGAACCGAAATTTATTTAGTTACGGTTTACGGTTAAGTTCCGGGTAAATTATTATCACTCCGGTTCTGGTTTGTCCGAAAATTTCGGTTCGGTTCTGTTCCGATTTCGTCTCGAATAACAATGCTAAAATGTCGTTGGAAAACAGTTTGTCACCAGTATAAATTTTTGTTTTTTACAAAATATCCTTACTCTTATAAAAAATTATTAAAAATAAACTACTCTTACTACAGATTAGTTTTTGTTTCAAACAGAAATTAACGTTATTTAAATTTCATTCCGGTTACAATTTTTCGTTTCGGTTCAGTTTGAAATTCCGGGTAATTTTGGTTTTCGGTTGATTGCATCTATATTATTGCTATTATTTATTTATTTGAATTATTAATTGCGTTACAAATGCACTGACAAAAATATTGTTGCTTGCAGGTTACCCTGTCGGATGAAGAATCAGTGGAGAAGGGCGAAGAAATAGCAAAAGATTTAATGAGTAAATTGGGTGTCGAGGAATCCGACTTGCTCCCTTGCGCTTACGTGGATCTTATGGATGGTAGTGGAATAAAATAATTAGTGCTCAATTTTTTTTGTTTGCTCTTGTTTGTATGTAAGTTATAAGCAACAAATGAATTTTTACATATTTTTTGTTTTGTACATACGTCATAATTTGAAACAAGTCTCGCTCGAAAACTACACAAGTAATCAATGAATGGATTACATTTCCAGTAACTAACCAGCATTAACTCTATATGTATATATAAATTAGCAGCAACAAATTAATATTTACATATTTAGTGTTTTGTACAAATAAAAATTTTGAAACAAGGTTGCACATTAAAGATATGTCTATAGAGGTACAGAGTGTCTCGTAAGTTACAATTAACGTGCCACATTCGTATACAGAGGGTACCGAAAACGCCAACCAAGTATATGTTCAATGCAAAGGTTGCACATTAAAGATATATCTATAGAGGTACAGGGTGTCTCAACTTACAAGCCGAAATCATGCAGAGGGGGGTTTTATGTACAAAGTACCTTTTGGACTACCCTCCCGTTAAATCTTTACTCTTATACATAATTGTAATTATCATACTTTTGTTATTGTGTATTTAAATGGGTAATATATATTGTAAAATAAGGCGTATTTGATTTACATAATAAATATTGGAAATAAAATTAAATTTAAATATGGGCGGCAATTTTTTTGTCATTTAGTAGGTAGATGAAATTCAGATTTCGCTACAAACTCGTCTACTCAATTTAACATAGAGATACCTTCTTTAGGTATATATTCTTTTATTCTTTGGGACGACTCCTTGCCTTGAATGTTAGGTTAGTTTATAAGTGTTCAGTATGTTTTGTTCGAAAAAGTAAGTAAATCATTATAAAAACGCGGTATTACTTTTGGCCCAGAAAGCCGAAAGCCTACCCGAATCTAATATCAAATTTGCAAATAATAAATGTGACCCCCAAAATTGCTTTATTTTTGTCTTAAATACACCCCAGCAAGTGGTTTAAAGTCGTTGCCCCCTTAATAAAGCATAATTTCAAAGAAAAAGCAAATAATCAAATACGATTGCATAACTTCAATGAAATATTGTGTAAGCCGGTCGGAAATTTCAGTGTTCTAGTGCCCCCGTATTAATCTAATAAATCACCATGTGGCTCAATTAACTGCCCTCAAAACCTTCTCAGATCACCTCGTTTCTTTGCTGTGCCTGTCCCCAATTGAGGTTGAAATTATATAACATATTTTACAGCTATCGAAGCCAAGAGTTGCACGATGAACAACTATTTAAATTATGCTGAGGAGCCTCCGGTAGGCTTCACAATGTTCTACAGTGATTTGAGAAAATATGGAACACATACTGGAGCCAGAACAACGAGGCTGTCCATGTTCCTCCTGCCTCAGCGTCAAGTCCAAAATGGTAATATCTCCATGGTATGTTGCATTATACTTCAGCTTGCTTTTGCAGCGGTGTGCTCGCATTTATGTACAAGGCAAAGTTTGAACATTTGTTACGCAAGAAAATTAACTTTATGTAGTTATCTGAAATGAAATAAAATTAGAAGAAAAATTACGAAAAAAATTTATTACAAGCACTGAAGATTGTACAATGTTTAAAATACCATCCTCTGATTGAAATGGTAAAATTGTAGAATAATTCAATAACTCGCAGATATTGATAATATGCATGTAATACATGTTTTAGTTAATAAATAATATCATTGAAACCGTGTACATAATTAACTTATTAGTATATATTTCTAAACACATTCTCTACTCCACGTTCTATTGATTTTAATAATAACGCAGTATGTTACAGAAATTAAACATGTTACTAAATTTTTATCACTATTATTTTAATAGCGCTGTATTTTGGTATAAAAGACTTTAAAAAAAACAAATACCCGAACATTACAAATGATGCACACAAAATACACATATCCTTCAGCAGTGTTTCTCTTTGTTATCACAAATAATTTTAATACCCATAATTATTTCTGTATGTAATGTTAAATTTCATAAATTTAGTGAAACACAATTATATCTCAATAAAAATTGATGTTTGTGGACATCACATTAGGCAGCCCAATGTAAACCATATTAGATTTCTCTTGAAAAATTTATTTTTGAACTTTATATTTGTATTTTGCACAATTTGAAATAACAGATCCGACCAGGCCTTTACAAAGACCTTAAGATT